>VDFB02281492.1:534619998-534664998 GCA_007258455.2 Sequoia sempervirens | reverse complement strand
GGTTTTTTATTAGCATTTTGATAGGTGTAAAAGAGACTCTGTTATAGGTATGGTTTTAAACTAGTGGGGTTCTATCCAAGGGGGTTTTATCTAAGGTGGTTTGATAAAACCCTCTTCAATTGGAATCCATTAAATGGAACTTTTTAAGGCTTAAATCATTATATTTTCTAAAAATATGTGATATCAGCAAAAATTAGGATGTCCCAAAAAGTGTAAACCACTATTGTGGGATCACCCTAGACAATTTATAACATTTTTCCACCCATCAATCACAATACTCCATCCTTTTGTAGACCACACTCTTTTCATTGGTGTAGTTTTTTGCTCTAATTGATTTTTTCTTCATTAATTGGAGTAGTGCAAAGCTTTTCATACCTAGATGGTCCACTACCAATAGCATGGACTATCTCTCCATAGAAAAGTGAGTGAGCAACATTAAACAGTATTTCATTTGCATAAAATAAGCGTGCAATCGCTACATCAACTACTTATCAACCTTGCATATCAAATAATCTTCCAATGGGGTTTGAATTACTAATGTGTGGTCTCTTGCGAGAATATTCTACTGCTACATATTTTTTGTCACATGAACATCTCTAGAAGACACATCCACCTCTAACACTCTATTTTTATTTTGAGTTGCAATAGTTTCCCATCTCGTTGAAGCATGAAAGGTCAAATTAGACACTTTCTCATCAATCCTTTATTGATCCCTAGCATCGTCATATCATTTTATCTCATTTAGACAAGGATTAACACCTTTTCCATGTATGTGAAGGAAATGAGCCCTCACCCTCATGTAAGAACCTCTGCATGATGTTTCACAAAGCTTACATGTGATGCTAATTGTTCCACCTATATCCTTTGGTTGTGGAACACAATCACAATACTTTCATAGTGGGTACAAGCCTTATTTTCCACCACTTGACATTCTAAAAGAAAGAAATAAATTGATTTAAAACAACAAATTCAATCAAAAATTCAAAATTTTATAATTTAAAATAGACTGGAACATTGAACAATAATTTACAGATTTGATATTTATTATAATTTAAATTTGACTACCAAAGGAGTAAAGATTAATATGATGGAAGACATTAAGACTAGTATGAAGACAAAAAAGGGTTAGATTGAATGACATTCAAAAATTGACCTAACTAGGTATATTGAGACATCAAAATTTTATGTGAAATGCTATTAAATTTTTAGAAATGATAGTGAATGGAAATGGAAAATTGTTTAGAAATAGATTGTATTGTGCTAAATGCTACAATATTTTTGGAATACATACCTCGTTTTTGTGTAGTTGCTATTTATTTTTAAGTAACAACAATTTAGAAAGAATTGTGTCTACTAACTCTATAAAATGATCTCGTGACACATCATGTTTGCTCAAATTTCTATAAAATAACCTCATGTCCAATCATATCTTATCAGAACCCTACAAAATGACTTCACATGACATTTTCTAGCTTTTCAATTTATTTTTTCTTTTGGAAACTTGTCAAAACATAGGGTTTTCTTAAGTTTTTTTGTTTCTCTTAAATGAAAAATTATGGAAACATTAGCAAGATGTCTCCACATGATTTTTTGGTATGATAAACACATACCCATCCTCAAAGGGTCAAATTTGTGTATCCCTACAACTCTTACATATATACACATATATACATGTGTAGTGTAGAAAAATGTATTCATTTATATTTTCACAATTTTTTGGGGCCCTCTTAATTAAAATGGACTTACTTATGCCTTAATAATCCCTAATTTGCATTTGCAAGCCTAATAAATTACATTTTCCAAAGGGGGAACCTGACAACAATTAATGCCAACACATAACACTTTACCTTGAGCAATGTGTGTTCCAGGAATAGGGGCCTGGGACCCATTCACCCATGGGTGAATGGGTCCTCCCTAAGCCTTTGAGCCCATTTTTAAAACATGTTTTTTACGGTATTTTATTGTCCCTAAATTCAAATTTCAATATTGGCTTGTAATGTTTATTTTTTGGGAAATTAAGGATACATACATATAAATATAAGGTTATTTTATCAAATCAAATCTAATTTTTTCCTAGAATTTTTATGTGACTTCGCAAGAGAAAATATTATGATCAAGGGCATTCGAGAGCATATTTATTAGTGATTTATTGCAGCAATCAAGATCTCAAGCATCATGCATTTTTCTGGAGCTAACATTATGATGTAGGTTTCAAGATCAAGCCAAGAATTCAAAGCATTAATTCAAGCATCAAGATCCACATTCATTGAAGCCATTTCATGCAAGATCAAGATCAATATTGTAGACTTCCAAAGGTTTATTCAATGGTTTGGAGAGTTGCAACATAGCATTGTCCATTCATCATTCCTTTTCATGTTTCATTATTTCAATTCAAGGTTTAATTACCCAAATGGGGTTTGACCAAGGCAAACCCCCATTCACCAAAAAAAACAATTTTTCCCTCTTGTGTTTGTGTTGCAAATCTTAGGTTGAAGAAGGATTGAAGATCTCTTGAAGAGCAATATTGGAAAATTTGTCAAAATTGTCGTCAAGCCATGGAAAATCACCTACATATCTGATTTCTGAACTTTCGACACTAAAACCCAGATCAAACAGAAGCTACAGATTGACATTAAAGGCTCCTAAAAGCTAGTTGAAATCCTTGAGAAGAGACCCATTCACCCATGGGTGAATAAGTCCTAGTTTTCCTCTCAAAACTACCTTTTGGTGACTGGTACATAGTGTTCTACCCTTCTCACATCTACAAAAAGTTTGTTGTTTTTGTTAGTATTGACCTTTAAATTGTTGTTTCAAGTTTGAATGGGCATAATTGAGTAGATTTGCTATTTTCAGTTTTTCTCCCAAAAATGTTTTTTAGGTTGATACCCCCATCCTCAATCATAATGAAATCAGTAGATTCCCTCATTGAGTTGACTCACCTAAGGGTTGTAATTCAATTCTTTGTATGGATCTCATTTCCTAATGAAATAAAGGAAAATAGGTCCATATTTGGTGAACCCCTCTTTTTTAAATAAAACCCTCAAACAAACAAAACCTATTTTTCATTGTTTCAACATGTATACATATATATGTATGTGTGTGTGTGTATACATATATATATACATACCATATAGACATATATGCATACATATATACATATACATATGCATATGCATACATACATACATACATACATACATACCAACCATACCCATGTTAGTAACTCTATGGCATATGTATATATAATCATTTCATTACATATCTAGCACTAATTTAATTGATTAAGTAAATTATATCCAATTTTTAAGTGTTATATTCATAGCCATGGTATTAACTCTGTGTCATAAGCTTACATACTCACACTAATTATGGTAATATACCAATATTAGTGTCATCCCTAAATCCAAACCTATACCTCGAGGGATCATTCATAATAGCACTACCTACATATCCCTTTTTAAGAAATAAAGGTTTTATAATTCTTACACTAATATTTGAGAGACTTCATCTCTACATCTAGGATGAGATCTCTAACATATCTTTTAAATCACAAATATTAATTAATCATATGCTTCCAATTCAATCCATATACAATAGTACACTAGCAAATTAATTCCAACCAAATTTCAATTCAATGTCATCATCAATAGAAGAACATACTCAAAACCACATAGGTACTAGCTCATATACACACATAGGTACATAATATGACTAGCTCACATATATATCACATATAAAATGTGACTAGTTCACACATTCATCTCATATAAACAAGATAAATAACTCACACACATGTCACATATACACAATATGACTTGCTCATACACACATAATAGGTTCACAATGTGACTATTCCATGTATACATCACCTATACATAATGACTCGATCTAGCATATGTCACATAAATTTAGTGTGAATAACTCAAACATACATAACATATACACAATGTGAGCAATCATATAAACAACACACATACACATAGTTCCCAACTATAAAGAGGAAGAGGATGTTACCTTAATGCATGCATCTCTCCCTTCTACTTGGTTCACAAGCACCAAATCCTTAAGTATATCACAACTGGAAAGAAGAATGTTGGTACATCCCATACTACACCATGTGTCTATTATTTTTCCTAGTTCACAACTACCTAATATAATAAGCAAGCATTCCATACTACTTGTGGTCATCACTAGCTAAGGACATAAGCGTAATGACACACAGCACATAAAACCATTAATACAAATGTATACAGTGATTGACTTGCACATACATGGTGACTAGTTGATAATATAAAGTGGACACAACCTTATTGCATGCATATTTCCATTACTTAGTTCACTAACACTTACCGTTTAAGTACATGATCCCAACTAGAAAGAGGAATGTCGTTGCATCACATACCACTTGTGGTCATCACCTCTTAAGGTGTAAATTTAACAACATACAAGACATGAGGTTATTAATAGTATTGCCATGTCCTACTAAGCCATTCAAGTTAGTGGATCCTAACATATATCACCTCCATCCTACTAGTGATAGTCAATCCAACTTGGTATGGTGTAACCCCTAACATCTATCACTTGTATACCACTAGTGAAAATTGGCTAAGACTTATCATATCATAGGTAGCTCTTGGCATCTACCACCTTCATGCTATTTGTGACAATCAACAAAATTCTCAAATATGATAGTTAGATCCTAGTATTTGTCACTTGTATGGTATCAATGACAACTAACTAAATTACTCCTATATCATATCATGGATAGATCCTAGCATTCTTCAACCTTGTGCTAAATATTAGTGAAATCCAACTAATGCTTAAGATACAATATATAACTCCTATCATATGTCACATACATGGTATAGGTGACAATTAGCTATCTAAACCTATATTAAACTCAATTCTGACATGTGGGATCATCTTATAGCCAAGGATACATAATCAAGATGTCTTAAGGGTTTACATACCTTAAATTAATTTATTTTGATACAACACCACATAGATTGATCCATTAACTTATAAATATGGTCTTATAGGTATTGGGGTCAAACTACCAACACATTTAAGTACACATGATATGGCTTCTATCTAGTCACGTATGCATAACTAGATACAAACTCATAGAGTAATCTCGAAGTTCAGGCATTTCATTTGATTGTTACTTAGAATCATAATATTTATTCAACATAAATCAAACCCATAGTAGTAATATTAGAAAATATTATGCTTTTGAGGACATAATATTTTTTGTATGTTACCAAGCATAAAGCTTAGCAAACAATTATCCAAAAAATAGATATAAAGGAAATAAAGAATGCCATATTTGGTAGTACTTATTATTAATTTCCCTCATTTGGCAAAGGCAATCTTAAGTAACTCCATTATAAAATCTACACAGGTATATGCGCATGTTTAGAGTAGGTAGATCATCCATAAAGATTAAGATTTGTTCACAAACCATAAAACTCAATTAATTCAACATCATCATTAATTAAAAATTTAACATGTTTCCTTAACTCAGCCATAGTCATTCATGGGAAAATTTATCATGCCTTTATTTCATGGAAGAAAAGACTTCCCTAGTGTGTTGAGGCTAATCTATACCTTCCTATACTTATCACTAAGGCATGACATAATGTTATAATGTTCAATATGAAAAACTTTGATAATTTTTGTTTTGACAAGTCTAGAGTAATTAGTATACATTCACATTAGAGACTAATCATGATGATAATAGTTCTAAGACTTTATCCAATATTGAAGTAGATTCAAGAATGAAAACATAGAAAACCTTAGTGTAGATAAGCTTGATGATTATGGACTGTATATTATTGGCTTAGACATTTCTAGTGGAGACATATTTTTTGGAAGGTGGGTTCACAATCATTTGGTGCAAATTTTTGCCTCAAGTTGAAGCATGCTAAAAAATTAAGGGATGATCAAGTTTAGGAACAACCCCAAACCTAAGATTTATTATCCTTAACCCAAGGATTGCCTACATACCCACTTCCAAATGTGTAGTTTTCCTAGGATTTCAACTAGAAGGATGAGAAATTGTACTTCCCAAGTCAATATAACTATACAAATACTAGATGCAACCATTTTTTCACGTACATTGCACCTAGCCCTCAATTATTCCTAGCCTAGATTAATAGTTTATCTAGAAAATCTAGGGACAAGCTTAACCAAGGACAATCATGTGCATGCAAATAAATACAAATATATATAATTCTCTCAATTGAATCAATTCAATATGATAGGATGACACATTACTAATAAAAAGGTTCTTTAACTACCTCTATATACGATGGTCCCAATTATAACCATATTTACACTGGCTAAGCATCAAAATATCACCCATCTTAACTGACACCTTAGATGATAGTGTCTTAAAGGATCAATTGTCAAAATAAAATCCATACACAAAATATAGTTAATAGAAAATAAATACAACTATGTCATAGTACAAGGTAGTAACAATCAAAATATCATCAACATACAATAATTATGCAAAATCCTTGATATGGCTTCAAGTGATGTTTTGCTATAATATGATTCGATGGTATCAAGTACATAATCATATTATTTTATGGCATCCTTCTAATAGAACACTACATGCATCAAGAAGGCCACATTAAAATTATCTCAACTTCAAAGGACATATAAGAATACTTATAAACTGGCTTTAACCATGATTAATATCCAACTCATACCCAAGAGTCCAATCATTCCCAAATTTTTATACATCAAGAATAGCATGCAACATTCAGTACCTAAAGGATAACACCATACACACATTTATCACCTACCCCATATATCATGAAGGTATCACTTTGTGATTTATAAATGATACATAGTGTTGATTATAACCAAGGTGATATCATAACATCTTGTTTTATTTTATAGTGACCTCATGAATATACTATAGAAGGCATACATCATCATATAACATAACTCAAGCATTATTTTTATGTAATTTATCATATGAAAAGGAATTCCAATTATTCAAGTATCCGAAAAAATAATCTATACTTAAGCATTGTAGTACTCATTGTGTTATAGTAGCATGCCCATGATCAATTGTTACAAATGTCCCAATATGAAGAACATTCAATTAAATAATTTAAATTATTGATACTAGAGTCATATATACTTGCAAAATATTTAATGAGAAATGATCTATACAATTATATCATTTAATATAATATAATTTCTACTTGGCGTACACATTCATTTGCATATTACTATTTGCATGCATTATCATATTGTGTGTTCCACAACTTATACATATAATGATAAATTTTAAAAATATGACCATTAAGCATGTTTTGGCATGGAATGGGATGATTTATATAAGTTTTCTAACACAAAATGAATATGTTTGAATGCTACATAAACAATAGAGAAGGTAATAAGAACAATCTAGGGGAACACTAACATATCACACCTATTCACACCATATGTTGGTCAAACAAGTACACACCCAAAAGTTGGTATATTTCTTTAAGAGAATTTCAAAATTATAAGCCTAATTGGTCTACAAGCAAATAGCCTACTTATGAAAAATATTGTTTACTACAAAGAACCAAAGAAAACTAACACATGTTCATTCGTTATGCTATGATGACCCAACTTATGAAACAAAGCTTCATTCTATATATAAACTAGTTATTTATGAATTGGTTAAACATCGTAACCTTAGAATAGTCACTCATGCTAAGCGTATTCAAATAAACCCATTTCTATTTCTCATAGAAAATGTAATGCCCCTCTGTTTACCTTGTCTGAACAGCTTCTGGGATTTCATCTAGACTTTATGAGGTTGTTTATCTTGACTTTATGTTACTGTTTGATAAACTTTATGACACTATTGGATGTTACTTGGACATGGTGATATTTTGATGAGTTGATGTTGTGACTGATTATTTTTTTATAGCATACTTTTACATTAGCATAGTTGTTATTTGAGTTAGTATTGATGTATGCTCATTTATTGATTATTGATGTTTTAATTTCGTCAGTTCTGATGTGACTATATTGGTGAAAAGAACGGTATTGCATCTCTCGCTTTGCGAGTGCCCTGTGATTTCCGTGATTCTCTTTTCATGGTGTGTATGAATTATTATCTATATGCATGTACGACTTTTGTTTTTGTTGTAGGTTTGCAGGTACAGGACATTAGCTTCACCTGGTTTCACAGGTCTGAGTGTGTCCACTACTCAACAGTAATATTGGGAGATAGTAACGGGTTACCTAGTCATACATTTACCCTAGTACAGTGTGTCGTCAGTTTGAGTTTGGTTTTAGCCTTATCATTGTTGTTCTAGGTATTTTATTATTATGCAAATTTATTTTTGTAGATTAAAATGTGTGTTTGATCAAGTATTTAATTTATGGTATTATTGATGTGAAAACTTTAGAATAAATAAATAAATTAATTTAATTTAGTTATGTTATTAAGTAATATTAAATATTTAATTAATGAGAATTAAATAAATAAGAGTATTTAAATTGGTTGCAATTAGTAAATTGTTTTATTTTATTTAAATACACGTGGTTCGAAAATATCTTTGGTTGTTGACGGAAAAGATATTTTGTTGAAATAACTCTAATTTAGAAATTTTTTATTTGGTTGTTGGAAATTCATTCTCGGAAGAGATATTAGGGAAAAAGCAAAGAGGTTGTGGAAAATTGGTGAGGAAATTGTGGATCTTTCTGAAGAAAAATTATTTTAGAATTATTTTGCTATAGAATTCTAGGCTGTGTTTTTTGGATGTCTTCTGGAATGAGGCAATTGCATTGAAAAAAGCTTTGGCTACATTGGGAATTGACATTACAGAGAAGCTCGGAAACATTTTTCTTGAGGCAACATTCTTCTATAACAGGTTCTTTACTGTTTTTGTGAAATTTGAAATTGAAAAGTTATTTTATTACTGTAATGCAAATTGGAAATATTTTAGGAAATGATTTTTCAATACTGTAGAAGTTCTTGTTTCTTTTTTTTAAATATTGTCGTGAAAATTGAACCTATGTAGAAAAACATATTTAGATCCTCTGTTTAAATTGGGTATTTAAAATAGATTTAGACAGGAGGAAATTATAGTGGAATTATTGAACCTCTGTTGAATTTAAATCAAAACTTAGAAACCTCTTCCTGTGAAAACATAATTTATTCTTCTGTAGAAAATGGTAAATTACCGTTGAAGATTTAGATCTTTATAAGGAAAGATTTTTAACACAATAGAAAATTTAAAAAGAAGTATTTGAGGAATTAGAAAACCTCTGTAGGATTGAAAATGAAATCTTCTAAGAAAACCGAAATAATTGGAATCCTCTGGTAATTAAAAAATCAAAACAATATTGTTTGAAAATTGTAAATTTATATATATATTTATTTAAAAATATATATTAGAAATATTGCATATAATTTTAGAGCATTTAAATGTATTTTTAAATAGGTGCATGCACATGCACAATTAGATATTTTTAAATAAACATTGGAAAATAATAATTAGATTATGTAATTAGAAAATATATATATTTATTTAAAAATGATATTTATTTAAATGAATATTATGTTGTTAATTAATGCATGTAATGCACAAGTAGGTGTTTTATAATAAGATGATTTTATTAGAAGAATTAAGATTTCTATTTATATTTATTTGTGAAATTTGAGTTAACAATTAGTTTTAACTTCCTTATGATTTGTAAACAGAAGTATATATATATTAATAAAAGCATGTAAATGCATGGGTTAATAAAATCTTAAAATAAAATGACTTAGGAGTGAAAGTTGATTTATATTTAAATAGATATTGATTCAATTTGGATTTAGAAAATCTGAATATTAAATTATTTAAGTGCCTGAATTATTTTAAGTTGTATTATTTTTTGTTCACATTTATGGGCAATTTGAATTGAATATTATGAGTAATTGTCAAACTCGAAGTTAAGCAGTTGGTTTAATTCGTTGTGGATTTATTGGATTTAGGAAATCCTAATGGTCATTTATTTAATTACTTGAGTGGCTTCTTATTGTTGTGTATTCTTCTGTAATTGTGTATTGGGAATTGGGGATATTTGTTGTCGAGAAAATTATAAGTCTTCCAGAGATTGTAAAATTGTGAGAGGGTTATTGTATCTTTTGTTCGCCCTTTTTGAGATTTTCTTAGGTAGTGCACATTTTTGAGATTCAGTATTTGACATCCGTAATGGTGTGTGAATTAGTTTGAACACCCGATTACTATGAATGGGTTGTGTGATTTTATTTGAGCACCCGGTTACTACGAACGAGATGTGTTGTTATTTGCAGAATGATTGATATTTGTTATCGTATTTTGTGCATTTTCTACCCTTAGATTGTGGAATATGTTATTGTGTTGTCGAAAGGGGAGTGGCTTTCAACGGGGGCCTGGACACAAAGGGGTCCTAGGACAACTCGTGTGAAAGTCAGTTTAGTCAGTGGAAATTAAATAACCTTTATTAGGGATAGAGTAGCTTAATATTTAATCAGATAATTTAGCCTTGCTCATTGGCTCAAGGGCTAGTATGAGACTTGAGATGAGTCAGGAAGGCCTGGAATGGCAAGATCATTATCTTGTCTTCTCGAAAGATAATCGATTCTGCACTGGTGTGCATGTGGGGTCGGGTTCGTGAGAGGTTACCAGGATAACCCAAGATGGGGGCCGGGACCTAGGAAGATCTCCTTTGGATAACCAATGCAACCTTTGTGATGACACTCCTCCTATGACAACGGTTGATTTGTATTGTACAGTGGATGTATTTGATTCAGTGGTTCTGGAAGCAATGTAACCTTATGTTTTGTGTTTATTGGTACAGTGTTGTTTTGTGTTTACTGGTATAGTGTTGTTTTGTATTTACTGGTACAGTGTGGTCTTGTATATTGTATGTGTCTAGAGGTAATAGGTTGTCTTGGTTTTCCTATTACTATCTCCTAGCACGAGGGCTGGGCCTACGGGTACCAGATGGTTAGGTGGTGTGCATCTTACACTATTGAGTTTCTCTTCCATTCGTGGTGGAAAGATCTTCTTGTTCGAGGAGCTCGTGTGGTTCTCTAGAGTTGTTCTTCTCTTTCTTCATTGTAACTGTGGTTCATTATGTATAATTGTAATACCTCATTTGTATCGAGGTGAACCTTTGTGATGTAATTATAATAATATTTATGATCTATTCATTACTAGATTTAATGGTGTATGGAATGTTATGTGGTGTTGTATTATTGGAAATATGTTCAATACATTGAACTATGTGTTAGAGTTATCTTGCAATGATTTAATGTTTTGTTGTATGTTGTATCTTGAGTTTTTTTTATTTATATGCTATGGTTGGTTAAATTTTATAAGTAATGGTATTCACATGTAGACGCGTTGCGTAGCCTAGAGGATGTATATGGTTAGATTATAATACTTTACTCGTCTTGTTTTAACTTTAAGGGAAAAAAAATAGTTGTGCTTCCGCAGTATTGCATCGTCCTTTAGGTTGCGAGATGGGGTTTTACAAAAAACCACAAAGTTAAAATATATGTCAATACCAACCATATATTTCCATCTTAACATACTGGGATTTTAATATTTTGGCATGACTAAATTTATGACAAGCTAGTGATAAACCCAAGCACTACTAGTTTAGGCATCAAATTCCTTGTCCTAGTAAATAATTTCCAATACTAATTGAATAATTGAGATACAAATTCTCCAAGGATATCCTAGAGACTTCAATATTTAGTAAATAATATTAATGTGCACATTTTTCAGCTTGAGAACCATGACAACAATATCAATTAACAAATGAGTGAACCATTTCAAACCGTAAACCAGTAAGTTCAAGTTTCAAATTATATATTATAACATGAAGGTCCATCTAGTGCCCATTAAAATTTTTAATAGAAAGACAAGCTTAGGAACTCATGGATCCAAATAAATTCACATTTCACTGAAACAATATTAAAACCACTTAGAGAAACAATATCAACATCAAACAAAACTTGGATCTAAAGCCATACACAATCCTTAAATTTATATATTTGAATGTAATTTTCCTATTAAGAATCCTTCTTTCATCACTTAATGGGTAGGATATGAGATTCAAACGATAACATACCCAAATAGTCACATTAGCAATAATTGGCAACCACCTAGTATCACCAAGCAGAGACTTCTTAAAAACATTCATAATGAAGTAGGCACAAAATTTAAGGGAAAAAAATTATTGAGTCTTTCCTCCCAAATGAATCCACCCTTCTCTTTTGTGAGTATATTTCCACCCACATGATCAATGGCCTTTGTGAGAAACAATTGTTGGACAATAAAAGAGTGTTTAGAGGTGAGGGTATGACCACCAAAGAGTCCAAATATGTCACCATCCACTACCATGTAATTTTGCATAGCATTATTTTTTCCTTCCTTGAGAGGATATGGGGTCATGGTCACTTACTTTTCCACCATTTTTAGAGGAACCTTCCTTGTGACTCCTCACCTTCATGTATATGCATTAGCACCATTACTCCTTTGTGAGGGGACAAATAATTTTTCTATGGATAGTTTAGAAATCTTGTAGTTCTACACATTACTTTCATGGCTCCCTTGTAAGTAATGAATTATTGAAATATAATATCTATTACAACAATTCTACTACTATAACTTGAAAGGAAAATTGTATCCATAATAAATTATTTCAACATAACCCTAGCAAGAGGAAAAATATGCAATCAAGTATTTAGAATCCATAAGATAAAAGAATAAACAAACATACAATCAAGATGACACATTATGTACCCAAGGAAAACCCTCATGAGGAAAAAACCAACCTCAAAAAGCACTCACACCCAAATTATCTCATAAACAAATATTACAATACACTTGTAGAGTTTCCACGCAATCCTTTTGAAATTTTAAGTTCCCTAATTGCACTCCATGTGAACAAGAAAATGGGAATCATGTAAATACACATCCCAATCCATTCTTCCTCTCCTTAGATATGCAACCTACAAGAGATGCTTAATCAACCTTGGTCAACAAGTCAAATGTTATGATCCAACCTAGTCAACCTCAACAACTACTCATGTGCTTTATTTTATAGAAATAATCTTGCACAAAACTACCAATTGGTATTACATAAACCATGTTCCTAATACCATGATCTTACAAAACTATGTCCCCCTATTTAATTTTTGGTACTAAATTTTCTCAATATTAAATATTTCTCAATGTGCAACCCACATTAAGTATTTATCCCAATTTTATATACGACATACAAAGTGGCCTAGAAAAAGTTTCTAACCATGTGATGCACACATCTCTATATTACCTAGGTACACCACAAATTATATTAATTTTACATTATGCAAGGTGAACACACCTTTTCCTAGTTTTCTCATACTTGATGTACAAATTGCATAAGGGGCCAAAAGTAAACTCAAACATCAAGAGAACAATCCCTAAATCTAATATGTACTATCAAAACATTCAAGTGTTCCATGTTCTCCATCAAGATACTTGCAACAATAACCAAGGTGACCGTCATATCAAACAAGAACTATATCATCTTGCATCATGTCAATGCACAAAAGAAGATCCAATCCAAAGAGGTGGCACACTAACTATCACATAGAAGCATGAATCTTTCCTCATATAAATATTTGAACACAAATGCTAAAACCAATGGTAATAAATAGGCTTATGTAACTATCAAGAGTTAATCACCATTGCTAGAATAGAAACCACATATAGTTGCTAACACATCCAACTACCCATACCTCAAAACCAAGGTATACTCATCATAATAGGTAAACCTTATGTCATCAACATATCCAACCCAATCCTCAATCACAAGTCCATGTATATATGCACTATCCCACATAAAGAAGTCTTCCAAGGTAACAACACATAAACATGTAATAAAAACCTCAAGGACCTCAAAATTGCATTATAAATAGAACATGCAACAAAGGACACATATACAATCTAGAACTCACACTACATGGGTAATGTAAAATCTAAAAGTAAATTCAAAGATCCACCAATGGCACTCACATAAAAGGCGTAGCCAAATTATCAATATCATGTAGTACAATGGAGCATGCACAAGGATATGAAAAACATACGAATAATTTTTTTCAACATAACTCTCATTGGAATAGGCACCATAGCTCTTCCAATTTCACCACAACCAAAAATTTGAACATGAACCTCCATGAAGTAGCCATAGAACAAAGAGAGAAAACCTAGAGTTCAAAGCTATCTAGCATGTCCTTCAACCAAATCTTATAAGTGCTCAAGTTGTGACAAGTAAGATCTCTTTCATGAAACCCCAAATAGAAAAATCCTTATCAACATCCAACCATAGAACAACTAGGATGTAATCCTCTCAAACCAAAAGATCCATTCCCAAAACCACTTTGGGAATAAGTCCAAAGCCATCATCTACACCTTAAATAAGGCTTCCATAATGAACATCCATATATCAAGATTGGTTCCCATGAGAAGAGAAAGGAAAATTCGCATTCCAAACAATCCTGAAATAAGCTCTCCAAAACTAACATCCATAGGTCAAGAATCATTCCCATAAAAACATAAAACAAAAAAAAAAGAAACAAAGTGCATATTAAAACAAGGTGGAATATACCTATTAGATGATTTACCACCCAAATGACCAAGAGTGGGGAATGAAATTACTCCTCCAAGACACACCAAGCCACCATGAATCACTCCAACAAAAATCTCCTCAACAAGTCTAGATGTTGAACTCAAATCCAACCCAAGTGTAGGATCCTCGATCTTCTTGATGAAACCTCATCAAAGAGTAATCATATTAACATACAATCTCCAAGAACAAGAAATATCCTAGCCTCACCCAAATTTGAAATAGCTACATACAACCAATCATCTCATGCCAACTAAACTCCAATGAACTAACATCATGTGCAATAAGAAAATTATTTTGTCACATCATACAACCTATATAATTTTGAAGATTTAGAATAGCCTAGAAAAATTCATTTAGAACTTTAATGATGCAACTTAATTCTTTTCTCCTTAGAAATCAAAGCATAATAAGTTGAGCCAAAATTTGAAGATGTCAAATAGACGGAGGATAATAAAGCTAAAATTCATGAGTTAACTAGTGAAGAGGAAATGGAGGAGATATATTTCATAGATAAACTATTGTTCTTACTACTTCCACCCAAAAATACAACTATATTCCTTTGAAATTGTAATAACCACCTTTATTTGCTATTAGTTTTCTATAACCAACCTCATTACACCTTCAATACCATCTTAATCAACTAAAAAACTTATTTCCAATTAGAAGAGCTAGTTTCATAACCTTACCCAATCATAGAAAGGGTAGTAGCTCTATACGACAATTTTATAATCTTGTAATATAAAGGAAAAAATCACATATCACAACCAATCCATAGACCTAGACATATTCCTTGAGGGTTCATTTAATATGGGCTTACCTATGTATCCCTTTCTTGGAATCAAAGGCACTATAGTTCACATACTAAAATATAAATACTTAATCCATGCAAACATGTTGAGATCTTTTACTTCAATAATTAATTTAGATTATGGTTGTAATTCAATGCATATACAATATATTATAGCCAATGCATTCCAATCAAATGTTAGATCCAAATAAACATAAATGTATGAACCCACACAACCCACATATGGACCAACTCATACTTACATCACATGTATCCACATGATCATTAACACATGCTTAAAAAGCATGTACATAATGTGGCTAACTCATGAATACATTATATATACACAATGTGACTATCTCATGAACATCGCATATTCGCAGTGAGACTAACCCATGCATGTGTCACATATGCATAGTTTAAATAGCTCATGCACATGTCGCATATACACAATGTAACTAGATCTCAAATAAAACACGCATACATAATGTGAATAACATAACATCATATCGAGCATACGATAAGACCGGTTTCTGTATCTACTGAGGGAGCTTCGTTTCCCAACTCTGGTTGCTCTCCAGTTATTCCCACACCTGTTCAGACGAACTTTGATGTTACCTCTCGGGTTGCGGATTTTCATCCTCAGGAAATTGATGGGCTGGCTTGGCAGGCTAAGGCGGCACAAGTTGAAGAAGGCTGGACTACTGTTACTGGAAAAAAATCTAAACCCTCTGGGCCTTCTTTCGATATGACTCTTCGCTCCAACAAGCGAAACTCTAATTGTAAAACCTAATGGTGTTTGTTTGGGAGCTGGTTTTTTGTTGACTGCAGGCTGTCTTTTCTGCAGTCTGGTCTTTTTGGCTTGTTTAAGTTGTTTGGCTTTTTGGTTGTAAAGGGTTCCGGATCCCTTCAAAATCTGTTTTCCCCAATATCAAAAACATAACATCATATGTAAACACAATGACTAGCTAGAAAAAAGGAAGTGATTGCAATCTTACTATAAGAATCTTCATTTTTACCTAGCTCACTACCACATAAGACCTATAGTCTAGCTAAGAGGATAAATGTTTATGAATTCCACGCTACATTGTGGGTTCCATCCTTTTTTCCAATTCACTATTGGTTATAATTATGAGATAATTATCGCATACTATGTATGTCATCACTAGCTAGGACATAAGTGTAACCACACACAACACATGCAATCATTGATAAGATCTCCATATCCCATTAAGCATATGATTCATCTTATAACTAGATCATTTACATAATCAATATGTCTTACGGTTTTACCCTACCTAAGACTAGTGACTATATTATAAATCGCGTCAACTAATTTGACAATTGAAACCTTGAGAACCATACCTTAGGAAAACAAAACACTAGAATAACACATATTCCTTCTAATACATCAATGATAATATTAAAATCTTGATATGGGTAGAAACTAGCATCCATCATCTGCATGTCACTAGTGCAATCCTATCTAATCCTGACATTCATAGTCTACATGCCATTGGCAAAAGCCTATAAAACACTAGGAAATTAGGTAGCTCCTAACATCTATCACCTACATACTACTAGTAAAAGTCAACTAAACTTATGATATAATTAAATACTCATTTTGGAAAATCATGTTGCTTGAATCCTACTATGTTGGTGCAATGATAATATTATTTATAAGAATGTCATAGGTTTTACAATTTCATTGATCACCTTAGGATGAGTAGGAAAATATACTAAGAGTACAATTATTTTGTACCTATGTCCTCATAGAATCCCTTTCTCAACCCTGAGTACAATTATTTTGTACCTATGTCCTCATAGAATCCCTTTCTCAACCCTAGTTGTGATACCAAGAAGTTAGCTCTTCTATTGATCTGTATTCAACATTTTGGTATTTAGAAGGTACAAGGATGTTGATTTAAAACATACTATATTAAGGTTTAATTTTGGTTACATTACCACAAAGGGATCAATGAGCCTATAAAATGGTCCTATGGGTCTTTGTGTCAAATTACCAACACATAACTAGCACACTAGACCCACATGAGTTAGCTTCTATCAAGATATATAAACATAAGTTAGAATATAAGCTCATAATGTAATGTCAAAGGCCATTCAATATATTCAATTTCTCTTAGAAGCACAATATTTATAAGATATAAATCAAAACCATAATAGTAATTGTAAGTAATATTTTACTTCTAATGGCATAGCAATATTATGTATTACCAGTCATAAAACTTAGCACACGATTATCTACTAACATATATAAAGATAAAACACCATACCATAGTTGGTACTACTTACCATTAATTAACCATTAGTTGGCAAAGAAATAAGAAAATACATCCTAAACTTAACACAAATGTAGAAACATATTAATGTAGGTTGATACTTCACAAAGATTAAGAGTTGTTTACACCATCGAATCATAATAGATTAATTTAATATCGTCATCAAATATAAAATTAGTAGGTTTCCTCAACTCATGCATAGCCACATCGTGGCTAAGATTATCATGCCTTTATTTCATGGAAAAATATACCTCACTAGTGTATTGGGGTTGTTGGTAAATAGATTTGTCATTGTAGTTCTACCTTTAAATGATCCTAAATCACTCAATAGGAAAAAAACAAACAAACCAAAAGTTGGAGAAGTTTTTGTTACTCAACAACATTCCTATGAATATTAGATGTATAGCTCCCTCATATGATAAGATTTTGATTTTTAAGGCTGTGATTTTAATGAGAAAGTAGGAAAGACAACTAGACTAAAATAGAAATAGGAAAGATAACTACAAAGAAAGAAGAATGAATACCAAGATTCATTCCATGGGAAAGGATTATTGAAAAAGAAAAGCATACAACTAGGTTTTAAAAAAAATGCAATCTAACACCAAAAAGATACACACATAGGCTCAAATGAATCACAAATCATCCAGACAAATGGTTGCAAACTAAACATCCAAACAATTAAAAAAACAAAGAAATATATTCTAACTCACAAATTAGTGATATCATTATTTATTTATTTCTCCAAAATTGAAGAGCTCATATACTATTTCTTTCTTGTACAAGGTCAGAAAAACCAGTCACCTTTCCCCCTCAACTCAAGCTAAAACTAAATCCCCCTTCTAACTCCATATTACATTACATGTCATAACCCTCATGTAACCAACTTCCACGGTGGAAGAAAAATAAATAAATAAATAAAATTTAACTCATTCAAGGTGGATGGAGGGGACAAATTAAATGTGGTATGGGTGACTTCTACCACCTGCAACACCATAGGAAAAGGTATGGCACCCCTCTACAAACTTTAATTCTAGAAGGACATGAGAAGATGGTGCAAGTATGGGTGCCTTGGTTGGGTATGGACATCGCTTGCTTAATTTATGAGATGTGTCCCATGGAGTACCACGATGGCAAGATATGAATGAATAGATTTATTGAAAAGGTTGCATAAACTTTTAGGAAAATACAATTTTGCAAGTGAAAATATAAATTCCACAACCATTGCCAGTGTCCTCTTGGCCTGCATTGAATGGGGAGCTTTCAAATGGAGTAGGGATGTCCTTTAAACTTGTAGAATATCCACAAAATGGATTTGTTGAAAATCCTTTACAAAATTTAAAGATGTGGTTGGCAAGCATAAAAGCTAGACACATGGGCAAAAGGGGGGGTCAAACAAGATTAGAGGAAGTAAGGAGAGAATGGCATTAAGGGGAGAGAATAGAGAGAAATTTGTGTGTTGTTTTGGAGGAAAAATGTGATAGGAAAGGGCATATGATAGGATAACGTGAGGAGTGGAGAAGAGGAGGGGAGGGAGAAGTCATGTCCAAGTTAGACGAAATCCCTCAAAGAAATGTGGTTAAATGGAATACAAAGGTTGCAAAATATGCACAAAATGGATTTTTGAAAAGGCTTTAAAACATTGGAGAAGAGGAGCATGTTTTGACAAAGCTTGAGGGGCATTTGGGGATCGTGGAGATGTAGTGTAGTGGTATTGTGTTATAATTAGCATGAATGGTGACCTAAATACTTCTACTATGTTAGAGTAGTAAAAAGAAATTTAGAGATAAAGGAAGAGAAATTAAGTGGACAACTCTATTCTTGTTTATTTTTGTTTTCACCTTTGATTATGTTTTCAATACTCAAGTGCACTCAAAGCAAGTATGGGAAGTGTGGCGTCGAAAAATGTCACCCTTGACAATTCCACACTAGGTTTAGCTCCCCCTCATGTGCTTGGACCCAATTGTGTATTTAATCTGCCTGTTTTGTAATAATATTTAGAAAATCAAAAGTGGAATTGGAAATAAAGATTTAATATTCATTTACCGATCGATGCTTAAGGCCCCAAAATAATAGGTATGTGCTAGGGCACCTAGCGCCCTTGTCCAGCCTATTTTAGCACCATATTGAATGTGCATTTGAGGTTGAAGACATGGTGTATCTAAGATTGCAACCCTAAAGGAAATCTACTCTCAAGAAGAGTAGAGCAGAGAAGTTGAAGCCACATTTCTATGGCCCATTCAAAATCTCCAAAAGGATTGGAGAAGTGGCTTATGAGTTGGAGCTGCCAGAGAGTATCAAGGTGCATAGCGTCTTCCATGTGTCATGCCTCAAAAAGGCGCTTCGACACAATGTTGTTGCTTCTACAAAGTTACCTTTGTTGGATGAGGGAATTGTTAGGTTAGTTCCTAAACCAATGATAGATTTCACAGTGCACATTGAGGAAAAGGAGCATCAAAGAATACATGACCAAATGGAAGAATTTACCAGTCGAAGATGCCACTTGGGAGAATGAGCAAATATTGCAAAATCCACCCTTGCAATTGCTTAGGGACAAGCAATTTTGGGGAGGGAGGACTATAATGTCCCTTCTCATACCTAATCAGATCAGTGACCGTTAGCCTATTTTCAGAGTTTTTGTAGGCTAAGTGGTAAAGCAAGGGGACTCCAAGCTTCTTGGAGGATGCAGTGGTAGCAATACATGGGTTCTATTTGTTGATGTTAGAACAGCTTTGGGCCTCATCCTTCCAGCCACGCCATTGAAGAATAAATTAAATGCATAGCCTATCGGCTATTTAATTAATTAAGACGCCTATTGGTGAAGAGGTGCTTCACCTTGAATTTAATTATGGTTAATTAATGAAGGCTGACTTCTTGAGGAGACACGATTTTTCATTAAGGCCAACCTTCTCTCCCCTGCCACCTCTCTTGGAGTCACAACGATTTTATTGGATGCCGGCATGATGTTCTTCAAGGGACACGATCTCTCTCTCTTGTATATATACAAGTCCCTCATTGTTCACTACACATTCATATTGATACATTCACATTCGTAGTGCAATTTCATAAGAGAAGTGAGAACTCAGTCAAGTGTAGATCAAAGTCTATAGAAGGTTGAATTATTGTGTTCTTGGAAGGGCAATATTGTCATCAAGTTATTGCATTGTATTGGCACTATTATTGGCCTTGTGATCAGCCTCTTTGTAAAGAACTTTATTGTTCCATATTCAATAGATAAGTGATATATTGTTGTTGGGTTTTTCTCCCTTAAGTGGAGGGTTTTTTCCCAGGGTATATGTTGTGTCTATTTGTTTGAATTTGAATTAAAATCTACTTATTTATATATGATCCTAAAATCTAACATGGTATCAGAGCGGGTTTAAGAAAGATCATAATCAGATTTATATAAGCAGCACTATCATCTACTCTCGATCACATCTTCTTGCATCTATCTTGTCTTTGAAAATGGTGAACGGGCTCAAGATTGAAGATAGGCTTGAAGGTGCTTCCAATTTCACATCTTGGAAGTTTAGAGTAATGCTTGCATTGGAAGAAAAAGAGATTGTTGAGTTCGTGGAGAGCGAAATTCCAAAACCTTCCGATGAAAACAAGAAGTCCCAATGGAAGAAGAATTGCACTAAGGTGAAGAAGATTTTGGTAGACTCTGTGAAGGACCACCTTGTGTTGGTTACCTCCAAGTTGAAGATAGCAAGGGAAATGTTCAAGACCTTGGAGGAAATGTATGAGATCAACAATACAAGTAGAGCTCTTACATTGAGGCAACAACTTCATCATGTCAAGATGGCAAAAGGAGATTTTGTCATCTCCTTCTTCATGAAGATCACCGAGTTGAGAGATCAGCTCTCTACCATTGGGCATATGGTTGATGATAAGGATTTGGCTATGTTGGTGCTTAATGGTCTTCCTCAATCTTGGGAGCCATTTATCCAAGGTATTAGTGGGAGATCAAAACTACCTAAGTTTGATTGCTTGAGGGCAGATTGCATACAAGAAGAATCAAGATTGGCTGTGAGAGGCAATGGGAAAAGTTCTACAAATGAAGACATTCATGTACTTGCCGCTCAATCTTCGAAGAAGAAAGGAAGAGAAGGGAAGAAAGGAAACTTCAAGAGGAATAGAGATAAAAGATCAGATGGTGCCCCTGCATCTAAGAAGGACCTCTCCTGCATACAATGCTTCAGATTTGACAAGTTTGGTCATTATGCAAAAGATTGTCCAACCAGACCTAAGCAACATGCTTCAGTTGCGGATGTGGGCGAGATCTCTCCTTAGAAGGAGTCAAGTGGATTTCTTTTCTATTCTACCTTGTCAAGCAATGTTCCAACGGATAGCAACATGTGGTTGATTGATAGTGGCGCCTCTCGTCACATTACTAGTTTTAGAGAACATCTTTTAGATTTGGTGGAGAGAGATACAAGTGTTCAAGTCATAATTGGAGATGATGCATGTTATTCTGTGAAAGGTGTTGGGACCTCCTCTCTTCACTTAGATTTTGGCATCTCCTTGCAGTTGTGTGATGTGCTATTTGTACCAAGCATCAAGCGGAACCTTGTCTCTATCTCAACCTTGGATGACAAGGGATATCAAATTGCATTCTCTGAAGGTAAAGTCCTTGCATGGCCGAAGAACTCAAGCATCAAGATTGCCCAAGTGATTGGAGTTCGACATGAGAGTCTCTACAGACTTTCCACTCGTCCATTTCAGGCCTTGTTACATGATTCAAGTTTGTGTGAGCTTTGGCATAGAAGACTTGCTCACCTTCACTTCAGAGCACTTCCAACCATGGAGAAGATGGTCATAGGCCTTCCTAAACTCAGCCAAGAGCGTGAAGGTACTTGTCGAGGATGTGCTTTGGGTAAGAATACTAAAAGACCTTTTCATAGTAGTGAAAGTAGATCTAAATGCATTCTAGATCTTGCTCATTCTGATTTGTGTGGTCCAATGTATGTTGCTTCTTTGAGTGGTTTCTTGTATTATGTAATTTTCATTGATGACTACTCTAGAAAGACTTGGATTTATTTCTTAAAGACTAAAGAATCTAAGGAAGTACTTGAGAGATTCAAGGAATTTAAAGCTCAAGTAGAGAACTTGTCCGGGAAGAGGATCAAAGTTATGAGATCTGACAACGGAGGGGAATACATCTCTAGAAGCTTTCGTAACTTTTGTGTTGAGGCAGGTATTAAGAGGGAGTTTTGTGTTCCCTACAATCCTCAACAAAACGGTGTAGCAAAAAGGAAGAACAGATCTATTGTAGAAGCAGCTAAAGCCATGATTCATGATCAAGATCTACAAACCTTCCTTTGGGCCGAGGCATCTAGGACAACTTTGTATGTTCAAAATCGGAGCCCTCATCATATCTTGGAGAACATGACTCCTGAAGAAGCTTTAACGGGTGTGAAACCAGAAGTAAGTCATTTGAGAATCTTTGGTTGTCTTGTGTATGTTCATGTGCCTAAAGATAAAAGGACAAAATTGGAACCATCTGGCAAGAAGGGAATATTTGTGGGCTACTTGAGTCTTCAAAAGCCTACAAAGTTTACATTCCAGGTCAGAAACTGATAGAGATCAGCAGGGATGTTACATTTGAAGAGGATGTTGCATTTAAGAGATCTAAGGGCACTCTCATGGAGATAGACAATGAAGACCAAGAGTCTCCTCAAGACATGGAAGTTGACCATACTCCTGAGATTCAGAGGGAGGCTACTGATCTTAAAGAAGATGATAATCCAGTTGAGCCTTTAGAACCTACTGACGGGCCTACAGACATTGTTATTGGGCGAAAGAGACCTCTATGGGCTAGGCAAACAATGCAAGAGGCAAAAAAGTTTGTGGCCCCTAGAGGAACATTCAAAGAGAGCAAAAGACCTCACAAGTTTTCAAGCTATGTTGCATTGATGAGTCAAATGATTGAAAATGAGCCTTTCAGTGTTGAGGAAGCTTCAAGTCAACAAGTATGGAGAGATGTTATGGTTGAAGAGTATCAATCTATTCTCAAGAACGATGTTTGGGATATAGTACCTAGACCAGAAGGAAAAATTTTTGTATCTTCTAAGTGGTTGTTCAAGATCAAGCATGCGGTTGATGGAAGCATCGAGAAGTACAAGGCTAGATTTATGGCTAGGGGGTTCTCTCAGAAAGAGGGAATAGACTATGAAGAAACATTTGCTCCAGTTGCTCGTTATACCTCCATTAGGACCATCATTGCTATTGCAACGGCTAAAGGATGGAAGTTACACCAGATGGACATGAAGACGACATTTCTAAATGGTGTAATTGAAGAAGTATACATTGAGCAACCTAATGGCTTTGAGGTTCATGGGAAGGAGTCTCATGTTTGCAGACTAAAGAAGGATTTGTATGGCCTTAAGCAAGCTCCTCGTGCTTGGTATGAGAGAATTGATAGATACCTGTTGAGCTTGGGTTTCTCCAAGAATGATGTTGATTCAAACTGTATTTCAAGGTAATTAATGGTGAGGCCTTGATTTTGGTTCTCTATGTTGATGATCTATTTCTTACTAGAGAAGAACACCTCATTATCAAATGCAAGAAGGAGTTGGCTTCTGAATTTGAAATGAAGGATCTTAAGTACATGCATTACTTCCTTGGTTTAGAAGTTTGGCAGAGGCCTAATGAGATCATTCTAAGTCAAGGGAAGTATACAATAGACATCTTGAAGAGATTTGGTATGATGGATTGCAAATCTATGTGAACACCTATGGAAACCAATTTTCAAAAGCTTAAGGAGGTTGTAGCTAGCTCAGATCTGGTGGATCCTACTATGTTTAGGCAGTTGATTGGATTGTTGATCTATCTAGTCAATACTAGACCAGATATTTGCTATGCAATGAGTGCACATGGTCAGTTCATGTGTGAACCAAGGAAAATACATCTAGTTGTAGCGAAGCATATCCTAAGATACTTGTGTGGCATAGTTGGGTATGGCTTGAGATATTCTTCTGGTGTGGACTTGGAGCTGCATGGTTATTTTGATTCTGATTGGGCAAGGTGTGTTGTTGATAGGAAGAGCACCTATGGATGTTGTTTCAGTTTGGGGTTTGCGATGATCTCCTGGTGTAGTAGGAAGCAATCTTTAGTGGCATTGAGCACCACAGAGGCCGAGTATATTGCAGCTTGTGTGGCAGCTCGAGAAGCAATGTGGCTTCAGAAGCTCCTTGCAGGATTGTTTGGACAATCATTGGAGCCAACTATCATTCATTGTGATAATCAAAGTTGTGTGAAGCTTTCTGTCAATCCCGTGTTTCATGACAGAACCAAACATGTTGAGATCAAATACCACTATATTCGAGATATGGTATTGAGGAAAGCTATCCAGTTGAAGTATATTAGCAATGATGAGCAGACGACCGACATTCTCACCAAGCCTCTCTCCAAAGTAAAGTTTGTGTACTTTCGAGACAAGATTGGTATTGCGGTGAATGAAGCCCTAGCTAAGAGGGAGACTCAGCTTCAGTGATCTTCTGTGATTTGCTTTAATGCATTTTTCTCTATGAGAGAAATTTGAGGTGCAAGCCCTTGTTTAATGCATTTTTTCTCTGTGAGATAAATTTGAGGTGTAAGCCCTTGTTTAATGCATCTTTCTCTATGAGAGAAAGATGAGGTGAAAGCCCTTGTTTCCACCCTCTGGGAGTAGCCATGGTGGATGTTGAGTGACTCCATGACAACATCACGAGAGAGAGTCCATGATGATTTTCTTGTACTTGTGTTTATTCACCCTCTAGGAGTTAGCCATGGTGAACATCATGATGAGATGACGACATCACGTTGAGTGATTCCGTGATGGGAACTTGTGCACATATGCTTTACCATACATGGGAGTAGCCATGATGGTTGATATCACATTGAGTGACTCCGTGATGAGCTTTTTTCCACATTTGGGTGTAGCCATTATGAATGTCATTCCATGACATTGGTTAGCTGGAAGTATTCCTCCCTAGCTAAGAGGGAGTGTTGATGTTAGAATAGCTTCGGGCCTCATCCTTCTAGCCACGTCGTTGAAGAATAAATTAAATGCATAGCCTATCGGCTATTTAATTTATTAAGACACCTATTGGTGAAGAGGCACTTCACCTTGAATTTAATTATGGTTAATTAATGAAGGCCAACTTCTTGAGGAGACACGATTTTTCATTAAGGCCGACCTCTCATCCGCCACCTCTCTTGGAGTCGCAACGATTTTATTGGAGGCCGACATGATGTTCTTCTAGGGACGTGATCTCTCTCTCTTGTATATATACAAGTCGCTCATTGTTCACTACACATTCATATTGATACATTCACATTCATAGTGCGATTTCATAAGAGAAGTGCGAACTCAGTCAAGTGCAGATCGAAGTCTATAGAATGTTGAATTATTGTGTTCTTGGAAGGGCGATATTGTCATCAAGTTATTGCATTGTATTGGCACTATTATTTGGCCTTGCGATCAGCCTCTTTGTAAAGAACTTTGTTGTTCCATATTCAATATATAAGTGGTATATTGTTGTTGGGTTTTTCTCCCTCAAGTGGAGGGGTTTTTCCCAGGGTATATGCTGTGTCTATTTGTTTGAATTTGAATTAAAATCTGCTTATTTATATCTAATCCTAAAATATAACACTATTGTTGGCGTTGAGCTCAGGTGGTGATACTAATCTGAATGACACTCTCCATAGAGTTTTCAGACTATTGAGGCGTTCTCCAAACTTCTTGAAGAGCACGTCTATTTTTAATAAGTCGCCAAAATGACTTCATCCATTCATCTAGTGCCTCGATATCACATTGGTGCTATCAAAATTGGATTTTGAACTGTTTTGTAATTTCTCATCACTTGGGGTAAAATATTTTAATATTTCACTTAGGTTGAAATTTTTAATTATTATTTTTCATGATTTAAGTGTTTTAGCTTTTCGAAGAGTCAAAGATGCCTCCAAGTTGGACGCCTAGGTTGTAAAAGGGGGATGTTGCACATGGAGATTATTATTATTTTCAAAAGCCAATTTGTGGGAAAAAGTGAAATATTTTATTATTTCAAATTATAATATTTTTCTCCAAAAGCTATATAAGGAGGCATTGTGGAGCTCATTTGGATATGTTGAGATTTGCTAATGAAGTTTTGCTAGTTTGGCATTGGATTCTCCAAGTTTTTGAGGACAATAACCCTCAAAAGTTGTTCTAGTTTCAGAATTGAAATACATTCCCTAGTTGGACTAGTATGGCTCCATTTCAAGGGTCACCATTGGTGTTGATGGTGAAGATTCATTTCATGGCTTTCCAATATGAATTTTTTTTGAGGTGATGAATTTTGTTAAGTATTTGATATGCTATTTCATTGAGTTTACAGAGTGATTTGAGATTGTTTTTTGTGGATTTTTTGTTGTTGGCCATACCTGTGCAAGTGCGGGTCGTACCTATCATTTTATTGTTGCAAATTGAAGTTTTGGGAAACATCTTCTAGGTATTGGACCATTGGATTTATTTGCATTGGGCGACTAGGAAGCGACTGATTGCAGTTTGTTAACAAAAGTTCCTGATTTTTTAGGAGCAAATCACCCCATATGCAAGTCGTACCACCTTGGAAAGGGGGTGTGATATTCTAGGGTGATTCGCCCCACACCTCCTGCACTTTTGAGGTTTCTTGGTGGCACCTAGACCTCTCCAGGCTTTCGCTAACAATTTTGGGGTGAAATTTGATGATTTGGTGAGTTCTTTGGGTGGCGTGCTAGTTGCCTGCTTCTTGTTCCAGTGTATCAAACCTGCTGCAAATAGTATGTCAGACCTGTTTCAGACTTCATTGAGTCACATTCCTAAGTATACTTGAGTATCTTGTTATTGAAGTCGACGTTCATTTGGGGGTGTTCGTTTCTTTTTTCTATCATATTTGCAGTCAAAACAGCAGAGTTGTAATTGATTTGAATTATATTTTGAGAGCTCTTATTGTAACATTGAAGGGGAGTACCCTCAGTGACTTGCTCTAGTTTAATTTGATACTCACCCCACTGCATAAGTGGTTTCAGTACTTACACCACTACATAAGTGGTTTCATTGGTTTACCCACTGCACAAGTGGTATTTGTACTCACCCCACTGAATAAGTGGTCTCTGGCACTTCATTGATTTACTTTCATTATTGTAATACCCTAACCACTGCATAAGTGGATGTGCTCTACTCACCCTACTGAACAAATGGTTACTTTCAGCAGTTCAGTTTAATGTAATCCTTACCACCATATGCTCTCACCTCGCCCAGACTGAGAACTTGGTGATCAGAAAGTGGAAGGAAGCTGTTTATCATTACTTTATGTTTTGGAGCTAACAAGTTTTTTTTTTAAAAAAAAAGAGGTGATTATTACACTAAATAATGACTATATCTACAAATACCTGTTCACAAGGCCTGAATTTTTATAAACACTTGCAATCTTGGCAATGAGCTTATGACAAACAAAAATGTGTCTGTATTATGTTCTTCTGAAACCAAATAGTCCAGTTGAATTAAAATTTGGCATAGCTGCAACAAACTATTACATCAATTCAAATATGTTGTGGGGTAGTGCTTAAGAAAATATTGTGAAACCAGACATGCTTGCCTGGAAATCCATTGATCATATCAAATGCTACTAACTGGGCTATTGAATAAAGATTTTCATGTTCTACTCCATTGTCTTTGGTCAGGAAGTTCTGTAAAAAATAATATCTTGTTTTCCATAATACCTACCTGCAAATGGCAGAAATCCACAATCAGTTTGTTAGAATTTAAAAAATTATGAATCGATTTGAACACAACACATCTGTTTACTAGGCTAAAAGAAACTAGCCAAAAAACTATTTTAATGTATCCCACTGAAATCTGTCAACGCATAATGCCAACTCAATTACCAACAAGTGCATAACAATTTGGAAGTTTTCACCTGGGTTACCCCAATGGCAGCAAACAAAAAATCGAATATCAAGAGAAAATCCATCACCTTTTTCTGTCATTGCTTGCAAGAAGTAACCTGTTTTCTGGAGATACTTTGGTTGGAACATAGTCAACTAGTTTTGCATTTAATCCCTGCTCTCTCAACCAAACAAGTCTTCCAGTATCTAGGATCTCTTTACACTTCACTCCTAGTATTGCCCTTCCAGCAGGCTTCAAAGATCTAATAATATCTCCCATTTCATCATAAGCATTAGTGGGAGCTTCAACCGTATCACTGCACAAATCAAATTCCCAGTCAGAAGTTTTACTTAAAGGAAGGCGTTGCAAATTGAAAATTACTAATATCCTCTATTTTCTCTATTGCAGTGAAAGCAGAGAATCACAAAATAACTTTGACTCAATAAAGAATAAAAGCCACTCTCTGAATATGCAGTTTGAGAGAAACCAACCCAAACATATACCAATTACTGTTTCCATTATCATGATGAGGAATAGTTATTCTTTCAGATAGTCATTTGCATGAGCAATCGAAGTATTCTTAAACCTGACATTAACAAGAAGGTATTACTGTTTTCATTGTTGATCCCAAGGAATAATTATTATCACTTAGTCATTTACATAAGCAATCAAATTATTCTTGAATCCAACATGAGCAAGCAGATAGTTTTCAGCTGAATATTTCTTCAACCATGCAAGTCTGTTATCATAAATGCCAGAAGAGAATTTCAGATGCTTTGACTATGAAGCAATTGAAGTGCATTAAGACATGCCATTCAACACTGGACTGTGTCCTCATTAAGCTATATTTTAAAATGAGAAAAAATTCAGAAGCATCAATACAATTCCGACTCAAACCAAATTTGATGAACTCATACTTCAGTAAACTCAAACAATCAGCCATGCAAATACAGATGAATACTTCAGTGCAGAAAAGAGTGCAGTTTGGAATAAAGTAATTTTTAATAAGCATTGAAATCCAACAAAAAGTTTGTTAAGTCTTCATGTACATAGATATCTATTAATGACCAAAACTAACAGGATAAAAGAGTGAGACAACACTTATTCCCAGCATTTGTCGAATAGGATGAGCTGAAGTGGTAACAGCATTGGGACTTTCATAGTGGGACCCAGGCATCAATCCCCAGGAAACAGGAAGTGTTAAAATGGGGAAAATACACCACATCCAAATAGTTGGATGTGTTGCATCCCAATGAACAAGGCTGGGTGCAAGTCCGAGGGGAATTTAACAGAAAAGCTACTCTTCCACCATGGTATCTAATCTGAAGGTCACACTGCAAGGAGAATTTCCCAAATAAAAAAAAATTAAAAAAAAAAAGCATATTCCCAGCACAAGGAAGACCAACAACACTCTCATAATTCTGTTTTGATTTGAGGATCTCCATCTCATACTCTTTTGTTTTATTTGTAATTCCAGTACACTCCAATAGAATTATTTATTGCACAGATAAGATCTTATAAAGATTGTAAGCTATAATTCCAACTGTCCCCATTCTCCTGGTATGGCATATTTTCATATACTGACAATGTTAAGGTAATGTTTCCTGTTATGTAAAGTAACATGGCTAAAGAATGCCATTACACCCTATCAAGCAAAAGCTTTTACTCAAAGTGTCAAGGGCATAAAATTACCAAACTGATAAGTCGGTTCCACAATTCACTGCATCTGAATGTTCAGAAGAATGCTCCCCATCAAGTGCCCAGCTTGTAAACCATGTTATCGCACAAAATTCCTCTCTTGTAAAACCAAGGTTGAGAAAAAACCTTTTATCTGCATAATAACAAAAATGGATGTCATGAAAAACAAAAACCAACAACAAACATCAAATGCACAATTGATGATCTGAGATATCTACATCAATTGCGTCAGCATGCATTAGTGTGAAGTCATCTTGTGTGTTTACTTTGGGCATTTGAGTATCAGTGCCCACAAAAATAACTAATAAAATACCAATATATCAAGCAGAACCATATGAATTCTTTGATATTACCCCTGCCAAATTTAATCTTATATTTCACAAACCAATATTTCAATTGCTACAGAACCATATGATTGCTATTTCCCTCCATGTAGTCAGATAACATATAGAGTGTTTGTTAATTTTATGATCAGATGTAGTGCACAGAAAATTAATTCAAAAAATCAGACACAATAACACAGCAGATACCCTGGGAAAACCTCCTCTTGAGGGAGAAAAACCCAGCAACAAATATATATCTCTTATATATATGTAATGGCAACAAGTCTCTTTACAATGAGGCCACACACAAGGCCAATATTCAGCACCAGCAATGGCTGTAATAATAAACTAGTAATCTGCTCTTACTTGACCTTCAATCTGCACTTAGAAACTTCACAATCTGCACTTAGAAGAATTCACACTTCTCTCTTGAAGAGTTCGCACTTGAATGAGGAAGGAGATCGAACTTGATTGATGATAGAATGAGGAAGAATGAACTTCTATATATACATTGTGCAAGAGAGATCGCACCTCTTCAAGGAGAAGGTCGGCCACCAAAAGAAAAATATAATTACAAATAAAAGCTAGGTCGGCCACCAAAGAAATTACAAATAATAAATATTGATTAGAAGGAAGGTCGGCCATCTTTAGAGATCACATCTTGCCATTTATGTCTTCATTTGAGGCCGGAAGAATTGAGCCCGAAGCTGCAAAACATCAACAGTGTTTTCCAAATGTGATGGTATGAGGAAGGAAAGAGCCAATAAATCATGGAAATATGTTGAACCACTGCAAGGCAGACTGTATTTTTTTGGTCAGTAAAATCATTTTCATCATAGTTTCAAAACTCTCTCAAACTCACTCAGACTCGGTGAATCCCAAGGCAAGCAGGCCCATGTGAGTCCTAGAGACTGGGACTTGGCAAAGACTCAGCCCCCCTACGACTGGTCACCCTGACTGTAGAAAATACTAAAAACTCAGCATTCCTTCTGCCCACGACTTGAGATGATGCCAAACATGACCAAACATGTCAAAAGCAACTGCAAAAACAAGTTCTGGGTCTGAGTGTTGAGACCAAGTCAAAAAATAAGCCAAACAAGTCCAAACCAAGTCCAAGTCTTGTAACTATGAATTTTGTTATTAATATAGTTCGGAAATTTTTTTATTTTTTTCAGAAAGACAGGCATGTCAATATGGCCTGTTTGTCGTTCATGAGTGGAAGATCAATACTAAGACTATCAAACCTTTGTAAATCCTAAGTTGTCCTAGAGACTTAGATTACTTGCTTGTGTAGCACAAGAAACAGAAAGAGAAACATTTCCAACCATAAATAAAACACAATTCCTTGAGCTTATGGTTGTATGCTCTTACATTTTCATGTATCCCTTGTCTAGTGTTGTAATTTCTGCAACAATCTCATTATTGTCTTGAAGGAGCCCAAACTCCTCCTAGAAGATTGTCATTAGCTTTTCTGTGTATTTCGATGTGTTGACTTGATATCCATGTAATTATTGTACCAATTGATTGCCAACCCCAATTTGGTGGCTAGAAATGAGCACAACCAATGGGCTTGATCTATCTGTGCATTTGCCACCCTAATAGTTTTGTCTTGCAATGCTTTCTTGGATCTTTTGATCCATCACCAAAAAAATTTAGGCAACTTCTACCTATTTACATTTGGACTAACTAGTGAGATCACCATTGGTCCTTGATGCATATTTAGTGATTGGAACTTTCTTCTCAAGAAGCTTTGTTTTGGGTGTTTCGGTGGTGCTCTCCCAGCACTCTCGAATATGTTAGAATCCTCAAACCTTCCAGAAACTTCAGTTATCCATACACTAGGATAACCCTCAAGTTTTATTTTCTCCACTCCAATCCCTTGTTCTAGTGTTATTAGCTTGCTTTCTTCAACTTGTAATTTGTCTCTACCAAGGATATTTCATTGATATGCTTTCCTTTCTGGTCCAGTCTCAAAACTAAAGCTTCCCTCATTCAGAACCTTTGTCCTAACTTGGTCAAAAAGATCCAAAATTCTTTCTTCAAGAAGAGGAAGTTGCCTAGCAACATCAACCCACTAATTCTCTATAAATTATTTCTACAAAGTTAGTTGGATGTGTTGGTATGTGGCGACTGCTCATGCAAATACTATACACGCTTTAAGTATCCTTGCTTTTTTCCCTTTTGCACGTCAAGGGGTCGGTAGTTAACCCTAATTCTAGAAGCTTCCATAAAGCTTGTTATAAGCGGCTGGGATGTAAGTTGCGGTATGGTATTCGCAAGATTATAATCTGTTTTGCGCTGGATAATAAAATCATTAGATGGTTGAGTTTCTGTGGATGTAGCCCATATTGGGTGAACCATGTTCAAAGTCTATGTTGATCCTTTTTTGTGTTATTCTTCATTGTTATTTCTAGGTTATTTAATCTGCATATAATTGTTAATGCTTATTGCTTCTATATGCCTGAACCCTAACAGGATGTACAAAATCCTTCATTGTCAACTATGACTCCAACTAGAACTTACACTTTGGCTCTACGAATACACTAATGAATTTTCTCCTATTGCAGTTCATAGTCTCCTTTGTTCTTCCTACTCCACTAATCTCAACAACTGTTTGATCTCTTGCTCCTTGCTCTAACCTAGTGGTGATCTTCTCTTGCCTTTATTTGAACTTAATGACATTAATTTCCCATGTTATGGTGGCAACAGTCTTCACCTCACTCTTCTTACTCTTGCCAGCTCCTTTCTTCATACCACTTGAGCATTTGTTGGAGATGTTGGAAATATTGTTGTCATTGATGTCAAAGGAGTATAGAACATATTGCTATTATTAAAGATCAGTTTCCCTTATTCAAGGCAGATCACATCATTCCAATGAGATCATTGAATCATGGCAGCGCTGCAACTAACAGAAAGTGGCAGCACTGCAATTAACAGAAAGTGGCAGTGCTGCAATTAACAGAAAATGGACAACCTCCTTGTGAAAATCCAATTTAATATTGTTTGAGGCCTTTTTGAGATGGATGACTTCTTGTTGAAAATTAAAATTAATATTATGTGAGGCCTTTTTGACATAGGCTGACCCTCTTGATGTGGTCGCCAAACTTGAAAAGAAATTAAAAAAAAAATTCATGTCCAGAGTTGGCCAACCCTCCTTGAAGGATTGCCTCCCTTGGGTGAAGATGCACAAGGCAGGCATAAATAGAAGTTGTGTGTGGGGTAAATGAAAGCAAGCTATTAAAGAAATATCATTCCTATTTTCAACAGATTTTTAAAGAAGAGAATATATGTGAAGAAGTTGTGAGCAGATTTTATGAAGGAAACTCAAATGATCATCACCCATTGAAGAAGCTATATTCAAGAAGGCGAAATTTTGGTCATTAGAGGTTGGTGCCTCTCAATAGAAGAGATTGGTGTCTTATGCTAAGTTGGTGCTTAGTAGCAAGGATTGGTGTCTCTAGTGGGTTGGTGCCTACAAAAGATTTGTAAGAGAAATTTGTTTTTGTGACTGGATTTGGAGAGTAGATCCAGGCAGTTTTTCTCCATGGTTTTCTCCCAAAAGGATTTTCAAAATAAATCTTGCATCTCTTAGTTGGTAGATCTTGTTTGATTGCTATTTTTGTGGTTGTTGGGTTTTAAATAAGTAAAAGTTTATCTTATACTGATTCACCCCCACACCCCCCTCCCCACCTTCCCCTCTCAATATAAGTATGTGTGCTCATCAATTGGTATCAAAGCGGGTTCCTTCAAGAATAGTCTAATTGCTAGAAGGTAGATCTTGAAAGCACACATGGCGAGTCAAGAAGGTTTTTCTTCAAATAGATCCCCATTGTTCGATGGAACAAACTATGCATTCTAGAGCATAAGGATGCGGACTTATCTAATAGCTCTTGGCTTTGATATCTAACAATCAGTAGTAAATGGTTATGTAGCTCCATCATCTCCACCAACAAATCCAGCTGGAAAGAAGGCAAGTGAAAACAATGTGAAAGCTATGAATGCTATCTTGTGTGGTCTATCAAAATCAGAGTTTGTAAAGGTGATGCATTGTGAATCGGCAAAAGAAATCTAGGAAAAACATAAGAACATCTATGAAGGTGATGACAAAGTGAAGAAGGCTAAGCTCCAAACCCATAGAAGACAGTTCGAGAGTTTGAAAATGAAAGACAAAGAAAATATTGCAGCCTATCTCCTTCGTGTGGATGAAATTGTCAACACTATCAGAGGGCTTGGTGAAAAGGTTGAAGATTCAATGATCGTGCAAAAGATGTTAAGGTCTCTTCCCTTGAGATTTGATGCGAAAGTTTCTGCCATAGAAGAGATGAATGATTTAGATAAATTAACAATGAATGAATTGCATGGTATCCTCACAACATATGTGTTGTACCCCAAAATTAAAAATTTTGTTACACTACATTTTGAAGGAATGAGTAAAAGTCTTGTTAAATCAGTCAGAAAGGTCAAAATTTGGGTGTGCATGTCTTGCATGAGGGGTTAAAATGCAAAATTTTCAAAATATGATGATCTGGGTTTGCTCAGAGCAGCTTAACCTACAAAACCCAGATCTCAGTTTTTCATCTCTAAATTTTAGGAAAACTGCTATTTTTAGAAATTTCCTAAAAATAGTAATTTTTCTAGGTTTTTCTGGGTTTCTTTCAAAACGGATACTAGCAAAACTTTCTAAAAATATAAAGTTGGTCCGATAGGGTCCAAACTGATTTTGATTGGCTCAAAATACTTCCATATCAGGCTGGTGCAATCAAAATCTCAAAATAATCAATTTTGCCCTAGTGGGTCTATTCTGCTTTTTCAGAAGCATTTCAGGAGCTCCGAAGTCATCAATGGAGGTCAGATGGCTACCAGGCATAAGATTCAATGATCAAGCATCGAACAGAAGATGAAATGATGAACATGCATGTTGAATGAAGACGGAAGGTGAAATTTACCAGATTTTGACTAAGTCTGCTTGACATGGGCGCCCCAAAAGGAAATAGGCGCCCATCTTTTTAGGGCACCAGATGATGGAATTAGGGTTTGAGCTCTCAGTCAAAGTTATTCAGAATCCTTCCAGCTCCGCAGCAAGTCCGGCAATGCAGTCAACGGATCATCCAGTCACCTGGAATTCGAGATCAAACAGAGCAGCTTCAAACAGGAGACAGAGTGAAAATCATGAAAATATCAGAAAATTTTCTAACTCTGGGAACTTTCAGTGCCCCTAGTGCCCAGGGGCGCCCAATTTTTTGAGGGGCCTAACTCAGCAATAAACGTTTACAAATGTGCTCAATCTCTCCAGAATTCAAAAAGCTTCGCAACGGGTGTCTTCGTCAAAGCATCTAACTTGTCATTCTCCGACAAATCCAAATCGAGGTGACAGTATAGAATGAAGGTTTGAATTTGAAGATAAAATCTAATGAAAAATATTCTAACTCTTAAACAAATGGGCGCCCCTAGAAGGGAAAGGCACTGATGATTTCGAAGGCCCAAACAGATGAATTTGCCAGTTGAGCCTCCAATGTGATTTCCTCAGAGACGGTCAGGCTTTCCAACGAGACCTTCAGCACGTCAATCCGAGATGGCAGTCGTCAAATGCAAAAGGCTGAACAAAGGGTTTAACGAGAGTGAAATTTTGAAATTCAAAAGCAAAGGTGAAAACACTAAGAAATTGGCTAACTTTGGTGAAGTTGGGTGCCCCAGCTTGCCAGGGGCGCCCAAGCTTTTGAAGGCCTGAATTCAACTTTTTGGCAAAGAGATCCCCAGAAGACCCCTCTCAGAATCTCCTCAGCTTCGCGACAAGCCCAGCCGTCAGTCAATCTGAGCTCCGGATCACCAGATCAAGCGAGATCATCTATAGAAGTGAAAGGATGAAGAAATCAAAAAAATGGCTAAGTCTACTTAAGATGGGCACCCCTGGAAAGAAAGAGCGCCCAAGATTTTGAGCCCTGAGATGTTAGAATTTGCAGATACAACTTCTAAGATCACTTCGTCAGTTTCAGTGGAGCTATCCAATGGAGTTGATGGTCAGTCGATCGGATCAGCGTAGCTCCCGGAATCAGGATTTCATCAGAAGATTAAAGGGAAAAGGAAGAACTTGAAAATCATAGAAATGGCTAACACTGTGAAAGTTCGGAGCCCCTGGAGGAAATGGGCTCCCATGAATTTGAAGGTTGAAATGAAGTTTTTAGCCAGAAGTGTCTCCAAGGTGATTTTCTCAGAATCAGTCGAGCTTCGTGATGAATTATTCAGCTCCTCCATCGGATCATCCGAACATCCAGAGATCAAGGTGAATCCAGGGGTCAAAATGGAAGAAAAGTTGAAAAACTAAGAAAAGTGTTTAAGTCTGAATGAAGTAGGCGCCTCTAGCCAAGAAGGGCGCCCAACTTACAATGCCTTAGTGAAATTTTCAAAGTTTTCAAAGATTCAAAATTGCAAGTTGAAGTGAATGTCCAAGTTCGTTGCATGAGAAGGTTTTAGGGTTTGCATGGATTAAAACAAAAGAAAGCAAAACTATTTCAAGCCCTAAATCTATTTAAGACATCTCTTCCATTCAGTTTTCATCATTTTTGCAGGTAGCATTCAAAGAAGAAAAGTGAAGCAGCAGATTTGAAGATTTATTTCAAGATTCAAGAGCTCAAGGTTGCTGATTTTCATAAATAATTTTCAGACCAGCAACATAAGATCTTTCTTTTTTATGCTTTTTCATCCAGAAGATCAAATTTTTGAAGGAGAAGGTCAAAGATTTTAATTTTCAGCCATCTAGGTCTCTTCTTCTCGTTCTTCTGAAGAATTTTTCAAGAAACTTTCATCAAGTTGCAGCAACTGCTTTTTCCTTGCATGTCAGTGAAATCCTCAGAGTTTGCAAATTTTAATCATCTGAGTCATCTCAAAACAATCTTCTGAAGAAAACCCATATCACAGCTTTTTCAAGAAAATTTCAAATTCTAGGGTTGGCTACTTTTTCGATCAGCCATCAGTGTTTTTCAAATCTGATCAACTGGGTCCATTTCTAATTGTATTCTGAACAAAACCCAGATGCCAGCTTTTTCAGTGAAAAAATTGAAGAAATTAGGGTTTGCTGCTTTTTCAGTCAAAATTCAAGATTTTCAAAAACGGATGATCTAGGTTGTCTTGCAACGAAATTCTGAGAAAAACCCATATCTCAGAAAAATTTCCAAAATTTGTCCGTTTGAGACTGAAAAACCAACATTCTAAAAATAGAATGTTGCTCAAAGCTTCTCTGACCATAGGCGAGTTTACAGTCATTCTTCAAGGTTTTCAATATGGAGTACACTCCCCTCGAGTTTTAGACCAAATCGGCACTATGTCAAAACTTCATCATCTCAGCTGAACAACACAAGGAGGTGTGATATGAGAAAAATGAAAGGTATCAGAAAAGAGTAGTGCAATACTCTTCTGTTGGAAATCAAGATAAGTGTCAGAAGCATAAAGTTGCAGAGCCGCCAAGTTATCAATTAGTGAGTCATCTTTTTGGGCAACGATGTTTTTCAAGAACATAACTCACAAAGCAGCCAAAGAAGTGAAGGATTCTCTAAGTTTGATCACAGAAGGCGAGGAGATCTTGGAGAATCAAAATATTGCCTTAAGACAATATAAATGCACCTGACCGGGACCTAGTTTCCTGCTTTTTAGCATATGTGATTGAGATTTAAAGCGGCTTTCATCTAGAAGCTTTCTTTCCGCTTTCTTTCTATTCTTGGAACGATTCTTATCCATTCTTTAAAGAAGAGAAAGAAGATAAATGTAATAGTTGGCATTTCCCGCTTTTTCTGCTTTCTTAGGTGTTAGATGTTATCTTCTTTCTAGATTTAGTAATAAAGCTTGCTTGCTGAGCAAGCCCTAGATTGTGAAAGCAAGGAGATTTTAGGGTTCCCTACCGCTTTTGTCTATAAATAAGAGCCTTTGCTCATTAGTTTCTTTTAACTATGCTAGTGATACAAATGCCGAGCCTATTTGCCTTCTATTTGTTATTCAAGTGCTCAATTGTGTTGTGATAGCAAATTGTTGAGCCTCTTTAGCCAACAAGTAGTTAGTGATTGTTGTTTTATTGCAAGAACAAGACTGCAGCCTCTTTAGCTGCAATTTCTTATTCCCAAGCATGTTAGAAGCGAGTTTTGTCTCAAAAAGTTCAGTAATAAAATCATGAGCCTCTCTTTGCCTTGATATAAAACTTTACTCTGCTATTTGTGTTTTACTTTTTATGATCTTGATTCCAACTTACAGTGAAGTGTGTAGTTTTTTTGTTGAGAGAGATTATTAAGTATTTTGTCAGAAAATCTACCTTGTTCATTTCTAGTTTCTCTTTGCTCTTATTACTTGAGAGAAGTTAGAAACGCCTTTAGTTTAAGTTAGTCATAGTTGAAGTTCTTAAATCAGAAAATCTCAGCTGCGGCATTTGTGTTTTATAAACTTTGTGCTCTAGCTGATCAAAAAGATAGGCAACTTAGTTTTAGTTTACTTTCTTGAATACCATCAGCAAGAGGGAGCTTCCCCTCCTAATTTGAAGAGCAGTTTATCTGTGCATAGCTGTCCGTTTCAAATGCGCATTCCAGAGGTGCAAATTTAAACGCCAACAATATGAAATGAGGACTGAAAAGGAGAAGTCATCAAAGCGAGAAGCAACCTTCAAAGCTTCAAAAAATATGACAAATAAAGAGCCCAACTCAAGCAATAGCTCCATCGATGAATCTAATGCAAAGGAAGCCCATTTTGTGAGAAAACTCAAGAAAGGATCTGACAAATACAAAGGTAAACTACCCTTCAAATGTTTTAATTGTGGTAAAATTGGTCATTTTGCTGCTAAGTGTCCACAGCTCGAAAAAAAATAGTGATGATTAAGAAGATCATAACATTAAGAAAGGGAGCAAGCATCATCAATACAAAAAGAGCTACAAAGAAGGTAAACATGAAAAGAACTTCCATAAGCACAAGAAAAGCCTCTATTCTAAAGAAGATAGTAGCTCATCCAAGGAAAGCGATGAAAGTATCTCCGACAGTGATAGAGAAGAAACTCTCTTCATGGAAATAGAAGCAAAGAGTGATGCCTTAGAAAATGAAGACAAAGGGGAAAAATGGATTAAGAAGAAAAAGAAATTGTCAAAATGGATGGGGAAATGGATCTTGAAGAGGAACTCATTTGTGCCTTAAGCAAAATCAAGAAGCTTAAAAAGGAATTTGAAACAAAAGTTGCAGCTGCATAAATATGAAGAAGAGGATCATGATTCAAAAGCAAAAATGTCGCAAAGCCTTGAAGAAGCAAAAGACCATCATTAGCCTGAAGTTCAACTTGAAGAGGCAAAAAGGATATAAGAGGAAGTGAGAATTCAGCTAAAGACAAAGGAAGAAGATTGTCAAAAGCTAGAATCAGAAATGTTTCCTTGAGAAAGGAACTAGAGAAAACAACTACTCAATTGAACAGAAGCATAAAGTTCGAGAAGAGCACCAGAATTCTGGATGATATCATCAATTTCACCATTCATTAAGACTGGTCTTGGCTTTGAAGAAAATAATAAGACTACCAAAGAAGATTCAAATTCTAAGGCTACAAAATTACTAAAGAAGATAAATGAAGAAAAGCCTAAAGGCTATGCTGATGCGCTTAAGAGCTCCATCAATAGTGATAGCAACAAGAACAAAGAAAGCGATATCCCACAGAAAACCAGCATTTCCCACAAGGACAAATTCAGAAGATCGTTCCCTCCAAGGCAGTCTCACATAACTAGGTTCCAAAACTCTTATTTTGGTTATTGCTTCTTTTGTAATCGGTTTGGCCATTAAGTAGCAGATTGTAGGACACATGCAAGAAGTGATTCTTATGGATTCCTAAATAGAAACTACAATTATTTTGTTCCCTTAATGGATTTCAACATTATGTGCTATAAGTGCAACAACTATGATCATAAAACACGTTTGTGTAGAAGTGGTTTTGTGGAATTTGATAGACAAAACAAGGAGGATACCCTTGGCAAGCAAAAGGAGGAATCTACCGAAGTTTGGAAAAGGAAGCAAGAGCAACAAAAGAAAGAAAAATTTATGCTTGTGTAAACAGCCTTTCATGTCCAAAATGAAGGAAATCAATGGTACATTGACAGTGGATTCTCAAGCCATATGGCAAGAGACGAGCATGCTTCTCTCTTTGAAAGAAGTAAATGGAGGAATGGTAAAATTTGGAGATAATGCTATATCAAGGATTATAGGAAAAGGTACTTGAGTCTTGATAATGGGAAGACAAAAACATAAAATGTCTTGTATGTTGAAGGTTTGAAGCATAATCTTCTTAGTGATTAGTCAAATGTGCAATCAAGGACACACTCTTACTTTTCATGCTCAAGGTTGTGAGATAAGGAAAGTACAGAAAAAGTAGTTGCTGATGCAAATAAAACAGCAAACAACCTATACAGCCTCAATGAGATCAAGGGAGAAAAATGTTATATGGGGCAAACAGATGAAAGGTGGTTATGGCATAGAAGAATAGGCAATATAAACTTTGATAATCTAGTGAAAATCAGCACCAAACAAGCAATAAGAGATATGTCAAAGATTATAAAACCTTCAAACACTCTTTGCAAGCAATGTCAGCATGGAAAACAAACAAGAGCAAGAGCAAGCTTCAAATCGAAGGAGTACTCAACAACAAAACCCTTGGAACTTGTTCATAGTAGATCTCTGTCGGCCTACATCAACACAAAGCTTGCAAAGTGAGCGATAATTTATGTTGCTTATTGATGATTACTCTAGGATGACATGGGTTACTTTCATAAAAGAAAATTTTGAAGCATTCGAAAGTTCAAAGCTTTTAAAGTCTTGGTTGAAAATGAAACCGGATCGAAAATCAAGTGCTTGAGATCAGATCGTGGAGGTGAATTAACCTCAAATGAATTTGAAGACTTTTGCGAGCATCGTGGAATAGAAAGACATTTTTCAGCTGCAAGGACTCCACAACAAAATGGAGTTGTAGAAAGAAAGAATCAAACCGTGCAAGAGATGGCTAGTACAATTTTGAATGAACCTATGCTACCAAACTACCAAACAAGTTTTGGAGAAAAGCATTGTTCCATGGGGACGTGCCCCCCCCCCCAAAAAAAAAAATCCCCACATTTCCGAGACAGGGACGTCTCTAGGACATAGGGACATGGGGGAGACATCCTCCTACCGCACCCCTACCACCCTTGGGACGCCGTCGAGATGCTAGGGATGTTGGGACGTCCAAGGGACCCCTAGGAGTCCCCCGAAAATCCCGAGGACGCCCAGGCATCTCCCATGGTCAGCAAGCTGAAAAAGTGAATTAAAAAAAAAAAAAAAGCATAATTTTGTTGGGAATCAGCGCCCAAGGCAGAACCCTAATGACCAATGGGCCCCACCAAAGCCTCTCAAGCCCTATAAGACACCCTAAAATTCTCACTATTACTCACAAATTCATTCCAATAGCAAGGTTGAAGAGGAGCAAAAGAATGGGAGTGAAGGAGTGGAAGAGTGAGAATGAAGTGTTGCAAGTGCAAGAAAGTTGAGGAGCAAGAAGAAGCGGAAGAAGCTTAAAAGAGGGATTCTACACCAAGTTGGGAGGATTTTTCAGGCGCAAGGTAGGAATCCATGATTTTTTATTTTATTTTTTTAATTAGTTTCATATTCATATTTTAATTCCATTCACAACTTCATAGACATGGCTGCAAGTGCATTAGCAAATAGCATATTAAATTTTAATTGTTCAATGTTCGTTGTTCATATTGTCATCAAGATTTAAAAAATAAAAATAAAAATCATATTCATAGACATGGCTGCAAGCTATCATATTTTCTATTTTTCTTTAAGTTTAATGTTTTACAAATTTGAAATTAGTAAATCACTTTTTGTTTATATTTATAATATATATGTTCAAATTTATAATTTTTTATTTTGACATTTGTCAAACTAAGATGAAACTTTTGTGTATCCTCTGCTTTTGCATTTTGCGCGACCAGATGTAAGAAAAACAAAAGTGAAATCCTTGGTTGACAAAGATTAAGAACAAAGATTTGTATTTGTGTATCATCTGCTTATGTGCGGTGTGCGATCTAAAGTAATAAAAACAAAAAGAAAATATTTGTGTCTTAATCCTTTGTGTTATGCTACATAGTTGCATGCATAGTTTGAATTTAAAATTTTAATTTTAAAATTATAAACTTATAAATTTTATATTGTTTATTGGGATGTCACAATGAGTTCTCATGGCATGAGTGAGGATGAGGTTGAGGTTCACTCTCATAGTGAAACTGAATTTGATTATGCACCTGAGGCTAATGAAAATATAGAAGCAGAGAGGGGTGACTGTGAGACCCAAACCACAAGTTCAATGGCTAGTGCAACTACAAATATGAATTGCCCCTCCACAATACTGGCAGATTTTGCTAAGGTTCCCTTTGATCCTAAGTCTCCTTTGAAACAATTTGCAACAAAATTACAAAGCAGGCCTCACACATCTGGCGACAAAAGGTTGTGGAAGTGTCACTTTTGTAGCCTTGAATTTCAAGGCACCACTACCAAAGTTAATGCCCACCTCCTTCATATTTGAGGAAAAGGTGTGGATATATGTGAGTTTTTGGCGTCACCGAATAACCTAAAATTCAGGGTTGAGATATGTAGGCTATGGGGTGTTGGTGGTGAAGACAATGTAGTTGCACCTATATCTACTTCTTTGTGTCATAGGAGAAGGGGTCATCAGAGCCAGCCACACAATTCTACTTCTTTGCATAGGCAATTTACATGTATGCCATCTTCTACTTCAAGGGCCCGTGCACCAAATGCTAGAGGAAATGCAAGTTGACAACTGATGCTCCTAACCTAATAGCCAAATTATTCAGTATGTAGATGAAGGTTCAGATGATGCCATTGGCAAATTCTTCTTTGCCAATGGCATTCCATTCCATGTGGCTTGATGTCCTTATTATAAGGAGGCAATGGCGATGGTAGCAAGGGAAGGAGCATCAAATTGCCACTAGGGGAGACAAAATTGAGGACCAAAATCTTAGATAAGAACTATTCCAAGATAATTGTGTTAATGGAGAAAATGAAGGAATGTTGGTTGGCAAATGGATGCAATATTGTCATGGATGGGTGGACGGACGGTAGGCATTGTCCACTCATCAATATCATGGTTACATGTTCAGAGGGCTCATATTTTCTTAAGGCAATTGATTGTTCAAGGCATCGCAAGGATACCGATTTTTAGTTTCAGATCCTCAAATGCTATTGAGGTTGGGCCACAAAGTGTGGTCCAAGTAGTGACAAATGCGGCCCATGTATGCAAAGTTGTACTTAAATTAATTGAGGCAGCTTATAGACATATTTGGTGGACTCCTTGTTGTGTGCATGCCATGAATAATGCACTCAAGGACATGGGAAAGATTGATTGGATCAAATCAATGGTCAATTATGATAGAGATGTGCAAATGTTTATCTGCAACCACCACACTTCACATTCACTCTTTGGGACCTTCTCTAAGAAGGAATTCTTGAAACATGTCGAGACTAGATATGCATCCTATTTCATTCTCTTGGAGAGAATGCTTGAGTTGTAAGAGGCATTGCAACTAATGGTTATGACAGCATAATGGAATCGATGGCCCAAGTCCAAGATAGTGCAAGGGAAGAGGGTGAAGGATGTAGTGAAGAGTGATGTTTTTTGGGGTGATGCAAAATACAATCTCCATCATTACTCCAATTTTCCAAGTCTTTAGATATGGGGATGCCAATGCACCTAGCCTTGGAGAGGTGTATGAGTGCATTGATTCTATGCTAGGCCAAATGAAGGTTGTCGTGTGAGAGGACCCCACATTAGCATTCTACAATGAGCACATTCAACTAATCATTCATTAGAGATGGGAGAAGCTCAACACTCCCTTGCACATGGCTGCCTATGCATTGAACCCCAAGTGGTACGTGCAAAGGCCTAGTATAGTTACACCCATATAGGCTATTGAAGTGAAGGATTCAAGAAGGCCATCCAAAAGATGTATGATCTTGAACAGGCTAGCATCATTCGTACTAAGTGGACAAAATTTGCCACTCTTAGAAGTTATTCTGAGGAAGCCAAGATGGATAGGGGAACTATGGCATAGGAGGACCCAATTTTGTGGTGGACTATGCATGGACCCAATTGTATGACTACATCTCTAGCCATTTGTTTGCTATCTCAAGTTTCTATTTCTTTTGTTGATGAGAGGAACTAGTCTACTTATAACTTCATCCACTCCCTTAAGAGGAACAGGCTTACCTCTAGGAGAGCAGAGAAGCTTGTGCTTGTACATAGTGCCTTGCGACTCATTGACCACAAGACGCTTTTGT
>VDFB02281492.1:534223429-534619898 GCA_007258455.2 Sequoia sempervirens | reverse complement strand
CACTAGTGAACACATCTTCTTTTGCACATCGATCCAGACCAATAAATTTTGGATATAACATTTATGAACAACTCTAATCAACATATCCAAACACACAAGAAAATATTCAACACAGAAGAAATGTAGAGCAAAACCAAAACACCTCTGAACACTTTTTTTATTCAAATTTTCTCAAAAGCACTTGGAAACCAAGCACTAGAAACACACTCTCATCATCTTCACCACTTCCTCATCATCACCACGAAACTTGCAACATAGCAACTTAACCAAATGATGTCTACAAATAGAATCTTGTCAAAGAAACACTAGAGGTTGACACCAGTAACTAATAACAACACAATGAAACTAATCAAAGAATCATAACAACTTCTCACCCATCACTAGTTTACATCAATGACAACACAAACATAAGCCTCTTGACATCAATGAATACACCAACTACTAAAAATTGCAACAATCTCTCCTTTTTTCATTGATGGAAACACATTATGTGAAAAACTATCAACAACAAAAATAACAACAAACAACTCTGATAACCAACACAACTATGACCACCAACACACTGCTCCATATCAAATCTTTCTCTTTCTCCCCCTTAGATAATACTCTCCTTTACTCTCTCTCAACTAATTACTTTCTCTTTTTCACATTATTCTCTCTCCCCATTTGACATCAATGGAAAAGGGAAACATATTTACATCACTTTCCCTCTTTGACATCAAACATACATAATTTCTCTCTCCCCGAAAGGAAATACCTATAAGGGACAAAAAATTCTCTACTGTTACCTTTTCTTTTTATTGAACTATATTTTCTTCAAACCTTTTCTCCACACTCCCCCTTAGGAGTATACACCATACTGCACCAATACCTAATCCCTTAAATTTAACAACCAACAATGCAACTACCTACTCCCCCTAATAGGTATCCTCTAACATCAATCCAAAACAAAGAATGAATATTGAAATCCAATAGATTGATGCATATCCTTATGTATCTAGTTCAAAGGAGGGGTAATAAACCCTAACTTCTCTCGAAGATACTCAAAAGTATCCTTAAGAAGAGCCTTATTAAATATATTAGCAACTTGATCATTTATAGGCATATACTCAAGCTTCACCTCATTCTCTGCAACCTTCTCTCTCAAAAAGTGATACTAGATTGAGATATGTTTTTTCTTTGACTGCACCACCAGATTAATTGAAATGCTAATAGCTCTTGTATTATCATAGAAAATAGAAATTGGTTCATCATACACCACTCTGATATCCTTCAAGGTTTTTCTCAACCACAACACCTATGTGTAGTAAGATGCTAATGCAATGTATTCTACCTCTACAGTAGATAAAGATGATGAATCTTGCTTCTTGCTTATCCAAGAAACCAATTTGCATCCAAGGAAGAATGCACCACCACTTGTACTTTTCTTGTCATCCACACAACCTGCCCAATCTACATTTGTATAAGCACTCAAAGAAAAATTAATATCCTTTGGATACCACAAACCATGTACAATATTACTTTCAAGTATCTAAATATCCTCTTCACTACTACAACATGTGACTCTCTAGAATCTTCTTGAAATATAGCCATAAGAAAAACTACATGCATGACATTTGGTCTAGTAGTAGTTAGGTATAGTAGTCCTCTAATCATTGATCTATACTTGAGTTGATCAGCCTTAAGAGATTCATCATTCTTACTTAGCTTGCAACCAATAACCATAGGAGTACATACTAATTTAGAATCTTCTTTTCCAAACTTCTTCAACATTTCCTTGACATATTTTGAATGTGAAATGAATATACATTTTTCTGTTTGATTGATTTGCAGTCCAAGGAAGAAATTAATCTCCCCAAACATAGACATATCAAACTATTTCTACATATCTTCTGCAAATTTCTTACACAGCTTTATTTCCTCCAAATATTATGTCATCAACATACACAACCACAATCAAGATTTGATCTTTTCCAGCTTTGAAATAAAGATTACTATTTGTGTTACATTAATTGAATCCTTGTTGTAACAAGTATCTTTCCAACCTTGCATACCAATCTCTAGGAGCTTGCTTCAATCCATAAAATGCTTTCTTGCATCTACACACCATATCTAGTTTGTCTAATAACTAAAATATTATTGTTGTTCAATGTATATTTCTTCTTTCAACTCACCATTCAAGAAGGTAAACTTCAAAAACATCTTGATAGCTTCCCTTCTTTCCATCAAAGAAAATGTCTCCTCAAAGTCTATTCCTTCTACTTGTGACTATCCCTTACACACAAGCCTTCCTTATTTCTCACTACTTCTCCATTCTCATTCAGTTTGTTCTAGAATACCCACTTGGTTCCAATTAAATTCTTGTTTGCAGGTCTTGGGATAAGTTCCCAAGTCTGATTCTTCTCAATCTATAGTAGTTCTTCTTCTATAGCCTTGATCCAATATTTATCCTTACTTGCTTCAATCATTGTTTTAGGTTCAAATTTAGAAAGTAAACACGTATTTCCCTATTATTTTATTATTGTATATTTTCTCCTTGTCAAAACACCTTTGTTCTTGTCACCAGTAATATGATCTTTGAATGATTCTTTTGCACATACTTAGGAGTCTTGGGGATCCTTTCTGGAGCTTCTTCTTCTTCAATCTATGATCTATACTTCTTTTTCCTTACCTTCATCTCTGTCATTTTCTCTATAAGAGGACTCATCCAATTCATATCCATCTATTACTATTGAATTCTTCTATAAATCTTCATCCACTTTAACACTTGCACTCTCAATAATCTTGTTCAGTCTTGTGTTGTAGCACTGATAAGATTTACCTATTGTAGATATCAAACTTTCCTAAGTTTTCTTCATCTCTTTTAATATAATTTTTTCTTCCAAACACTCTGAAGTATTTTATAGTAGAATTCCTTCCATACCACAATGCATAGGGATTCTTTGATCTATTTTCTCTTTATTTAATTCTATTGAGAATGTAGAAAATAGTATGAATTGCTTCTCTCCAATAGAATTCTAGTAGGTTTTCCTCTTTCATAATTGTTCTTGTAGCTTTCTAAAAATTCCTATTTTTTCTTTCAACCACTCCATTCTGCTAAGGAGTCCTAGGGGAAAAAATCATTTTTTATTCTATGATTCTCATAAAAACTATTAAACTCATTGGAGGTGAATTAAATCCACCTCTATTAGACCTCAAACACTTGATTTTCATGTCTATTTCATTCTTAACCATAACTTTGTATGCTTTAAACTTATCTAGAGCTTCTAATTTTTCTTTGAGAAAAGTAACCCATGTCATTCTAGAATAATCATCAATCAATAGCATGAAATACCTATAACCTTGAAGACTTCTTACTTTGGTAGGACCACAAAGGTCTATATGAACTAGCTCCAATATTCCATGAGTACACTGTGCTTTAGCTCTAAAAACTCTTTTGTCTTGCTTTCCAATCTAACATTCTTTGCAGATAACATTGATGGGTTTTGTAATGTTTGGTAGATCTCTCACATCTTAAACCAAATTGATTCTAACTAGGCTATCAAAATTGATGTGACACATCCTTCTATTCCATATCCAAATTTTATTAATCTAATTCATAAATAAATGACCATTAGCACCTTTAAGTTGATAAACATTTCCATACGTCCTTCTTCCAACAACAACCACAATTTCAGATCCTTTTCTAATCTCACATCCATCATCTTGAAACATAAGATTATAGCCTTTTCTACACATTTTTCCAACACTCAACAGGTTATAACTTAAACCCTTAACATAAAGAACATCATCTATATTATGCTTTCCATCAAAACTAATTGAACCTTTTCCACAAATCTTAACAAATGTATGATCACCAAACTTGACTAGGCCTCCATATTTATTAAGTCTAACAAACTTACTTTTGTCACTGGTCATATGATTTGAGCATCCACTATCAATGATTTAGTAGTTCTTCTCTTTTCTAGCATGAAAAGAGCTCACCATAACATTATGACCTGCTTTCGAAGCACTTTCCTTCACACATCTCTCAGAGTTAGTAGAATTAGATTCAAATTTTATAGCCATAAACAAACATTCACTATCATCATCATTGCCATAGTTAGATTCATCATCAGATATACTGGCATCTTGTCTAACATAATAGATTTTCTTAATTGTTTTAACTTTATTTTCCTCTCTTATCATTTAAATATTTGTTTGAAAATCTTGAAGCATAGTGACCTATCTTTCCACAATAGAAACTGAACCATTGATTTTTGGGTTTCCTATAGACAACTCTAGCTCTTCAAGGGTTTTTCACCTAAAAGGAGAGAGATAGGGCCCAAAAACTCTAAGGGTTCATTCAAATTATGTGCAATGTTATCTAATGTAAATGAAATAAACTAAATGCAATTAAGTGATCTATATGAAAAATTATGAATGCAAAACTAAGATTTAAACTATGTTTGAAAACACACTGTGATATGCAAATAATGAACTATATGATGAAATAATGCAGAACATAAAGAAATAAGATGAAAGAGGGTGCACCTAGGAAATATTTGATGATTCTGGAATGTTTTGGACATTGTTGTAAATCACTTAAATTTCATAGTGGGAATCATTCGTCTAGGGTGGCGAATTAGTCCACCTACTAGTGAAAAAGTGTCAGAAACTGGTTTCTGACAATCAAGATCCGAAATCTGAAAAAATTCAGATTTTCAGTTGGGACTCATTCGCCACTAATGGAAAATCAGTCCTCTCCCAAATTTCTAAAAAATCAGGAGACAACTCTGTAACACCAGATTTAGAAATCTCTGATTGTCGGGTTGTCGAAGTCAGTTCTACAGGAAATGGACAAAAAACCTTCTCCAAGCTTGAAATAGACTTGAATTGACTTGAAGCACCTAGTTGACTTGTAAACCAATCTTCAAAACCTAAAATATTGTCAAATTTGAACACAAAAGGATGTAAACAAACATGCAATAGGGGAAAAATGGTTGAGGGTTAGTGAATAGGGGTTTTCCTAGTTCAAATCCCCCTTGTGGTAATTAAACCCTTAATAAAATAATGAAATGAAAGAGAATGATAAATAAACAACATGCAAATGTTATCAACTTACCAAACCCTTGATGATGCAAGTCTAAAGTAGTGTCAATGGATGCTTCAATGTTCTTGAATAGTGCTTGAATTAATGTTGTAAAATTCTTGAATGCTTGAGTGAATAGGTGAATAATTGAACTTGATGAATACTTGAATGAATGGGGGTTGAAATGAGGTGAAAATCACTTATTTATACAATCTTGTGCCTTAGTAACCCATTCATACCTCATCACAGGCTGACATCAAGTGTTTTTGAATAAAACCTGAAAGGAAATTTAAAATATTTTGAATTTGGGGCCAAAGGGGACTCATTCGCCATCCATGGTGAATGGGTCCCACCTAGGACCTAAAAATGTGTGTTGGGAAATATGTTGTATTTAATGTTGTTTTTCGAGATAATATTCAAAAATACACTTAATTAAGGCATATGAGGGAATAAAGGGACCAAATAAAGCATGAGAAAGGGATAAATAGTGAAAGTGTGCCTAGAAAAACATGAAATCGTGTTACAAGACTTTACAACACTTCAAAATAGGACTTGTTTAGTGATGAATGATTTTTAGGTGAATTGTAATGAATAGAGTCTAGAAGAGTGTAGAAATGCTTTACAACACTTCATAATACCTTCACAAGACATCATTATTTGAATTTTAGTACCTAAATATGCATGTTCAAGCCACATTACAACATAAAATTAGAGAAAAATAGTTCCAACACCATGAAACAAGACCTAAAAGTCCATGAAAATGACAAGGGGCCATTTTTATATGACACATTTACTCCCCACTTTAGTGAGGGGATGAACTTGCTTCAAACTCACACTAAAGTAGCCATGAACATCGAGAGGAGGGTTCAAATGTACTTACATTAGAAAGATGGAATAAAACTATCAAGAGGGATGATCAAGCCCCCAAAATGAAGATCCCATGGCAAACTAAGCATAAGAACAAAGGAACACACAAGTGTTGAAAGGAATTAGATGAAACTTCGATCGTGAATCCAACTAGTTGTAGATTAGATCTAGGCTGATTGTTGGAAAAAGAGAATGTGTACTCACTCTAGCCTAGGCACGAAACTTCTAGCTATCCGTAGGGTGAGAAGTCCCAAATTTACTCACTTTGGGGCCATAGAACTAGTTGTCCATGGGGTGAGAAATCCCAAAGGTAAGATACATACGTTAGTTGGTATGCACTCACAAACACAAAGGTGGCTATGGGGAAAAGTCATGCCACTAGGTGGGCTTCCCGCTCAACCATATTAAAGTTATACCTCATGATGATTTTAACAAGATGCCACAAGAAAAATGCTCATGAAGAAAAAGATAAAGGGGTACCACAGTCATGCAAGTTGTGTTATGCAAGGTGGAAAAAATGCAAAAATGTAAAATGCAAAATATTTTAAAAGGAGTCTTGTTCAGTTCATGCAAGGTCGGTCACTTAGGGAATATTGTGTCTAATGTCTCCAAGAGAGGACCCATCAAAGAATAGTATATTCACAACTTAGGGGATGCAATGCATTGCATCAAGCCACCAAGAGGAATGTAGTATGCCAAGAAAGATCACACTTATGAAGGACATCACACCCAATGTCATCCATAAAGTGAAAAACACATCATATAAATGACAAGGATACACTAGGAACCAAGAATGCAAATGAATTATGGTAATGTATGCCCCCCACTTTAAAGGAATTGCTACACATCGTTCTGTGAGCAATTACTTGAAAGTAGAAAGGAAAAGGAAATAGAAAATGAAAACAAGACATGAAAGCCAACTTGGAAATCCCTATGCCAAGTCATATGTTTCGAAGTTAGGTTGTGTCATGTCAAGGAAAAATGAAAAACAAAGAAAAGGGAGTTTCCCCCTAGAAAAGAGCACACAAAACACATAAGGGATCTATGGATTTGGGGTCAATATGTTCGTTGCTGTAATGTTTTGATTAAAGAGCTCAGAACTTCCATCATTCCCCAAATACATAGAATGAGAAGAATGACACAAAGAGAGAAAAAACAAAAAAGGAAAAACAAAGCCAGTTTCGGGTCAACATGGAAGAGACATTGAGGTCTTGACACCTTGCATCATCCCCAAAAGGAAAACACAAGTGAAAAGAAAATGAAAAGGCGAAAGAAAAGGAAAAGGCTTTTGGGTCAACATGAAGGAGATATTTCAATCTCAATTCCTTGCATCATCCCCAAAAGAAAAACACAAGAAAAAGACAAAGTAAAAAGGAAAATGGACCGTTTGGGTCAATGTGGAAGAGACATAGGGTGTCTCTACACTTTGCGTCATCCCTAAAAGGAAAACACAAAACAAAAAGTGAAAAATACAAGGACCTTTGTGGGTCAACATGGAAGAGACATAGGGCATCTCAACGCTTTGCGTCATCCCCAAAATAAAAACACAAAACAAAAATAAAAAGGTGAATGCACGAAAAATAGAAGAATAGAGGTACAAATAGAAGAAGTGTACAAAAAGAGGGAACATCAAACACGCAATATGGGGGAACACGATACGCACATGAAAAAGAGAAAGGAAAAATAAAAAGAAAAAGGCGAGCTAGGTGAATGGAAGTCAACCATCTAACAAGTCATCTTCCTCCCAATCATGTTTAGTGTAATGTGAAGGTGGCTAGCTGTCTAAAGGAAGAATTGCAAGCGTTGAACTAGGAGTCGTACCAAGTTCTTCACTTGGTTGAGATGATTTATCACTTAGGCTCATTGTAGTAAAAAATAAAGAGTTAAGATCACTGTGGAATTCTTCGTCTATTTTTTCTATCATCACATCATCATTATCAAGATTAATAACTACGGGAGGACGAAGGGTGATTTCTAAGGAAGAATGAATCAAAAGTTGCGGCTGCTGGATTTGTTCATTTTGTTGTGATGGTTGCATAGGACTATATTGTGGTATGTCAGGAGAAGGAGGGTGGTCATCTATTAGTTTTTTCAACTATGGAGGTTGATTTTCTTGATTGTTTTCCATGCGATATTGACGAGCAAGGAGATGATGATGACATCGACGTTCTCTAGCACTACGATTTCATTTCATTCAGTTTTGGAGTTGTTGAGGTGTAAGAGTGGATTGAGTCATCATAGGTTCCTTTTCTTCTAGAGGAGGAGGAATAGAAGAAACTAAAGAGGATGGATCAACCACTTTCTCTTTGGCTTTATACACTTGTTTGATTCTAGGAGACAAAATGAGATTGGTTTCCTTCTCTCTAGGTCACTTGGATGATGTAGGGGAAGTGTTTATGTTTGATTGCTGAAGAGGTTGGATAGGTTGTTCATGTTCAATCGCAGGTTGAAGCATGGTTTCATTGAGGATAGGAGGTGTGAAAGTGGAGGGGGATGCGTTACGAAGAGACAATTTGGCTATCTTTTTGGCTTTGAACTTTTGATATGTGATGAAAAAGAAGCCCTTTCGAGGGGTGATGGATTCCATGGGTGTAGGCCAAAAGGATTCCAATGAAAAGTTACCTTTGGAAGATAAGGGATTAAAGCCACTATGGCGTATAGTGAATATCTCATTGTCATCTGGAAATTTCAAACACTTGTGAACAACTGATGGGACTACTTTCATTGAGTGAAGCCAAGGGTGGCCTAGCTGCAAATGAAATTGATCATATTATGGAATAATTGAAAATGTTACATCTAAAGTTTTAGGTCCTATCTGTAAGGGTAGTACGATCGATCCAATCGTAGGGCATGCAAAACTAGTATGTGTCTTAATCCTTGCAATTGGTTTATTATAATCATCTTGATATAGCTCATGTAATACTAGAAACTTTTCTGTGATCACGTTCTCACCACAAGCAAGATCTATTAATATCCCATTAGTGGTCTTATCATAGATTCTGCCAGCTATGTAAAGAGGACCATCAAGAAGCTTTTGTAGTATGTCTTTAGAAGAAAAATTGATATCAAGAGACTCAATGGTTTGGCCCTTACGAGGGATGATGTCTATCATAGCCACAAGGTTACCCATAGGACTTTCTTCAGTAACAAGTGGAGATATATCATATTGTTCATTATTTGTATCAACATTCATTACATCAGTGTTTGAAGGTTCGCTAGCCTTGACAAACAAAGCAGTGTGTTTAGGATGGGATTGGTGAAGACTTGCAAGTTCTGGTTAGGGGGTGCAATAGACTTATTGCCTTAATCATTAACATCCGTAATGGAAAAATGGCCTAAATCAATGAGGTCTTGAACTAGATGTTTTAGACGCTTGCAGTGTTCAATGTCATGTCCATTTTGGCGATGAAAATGGCAATAATCATTAGGATTGAAGGTAGGTGGTAAGGGATAATTTAGATCAAGTGGTCTAATGGGTGGCAAAGTGAGCATGCATTGTTGAATTAATTGGCTCATTGTGTTATGGAGGGTATCGAGTAGAGGGGTAAATTGTCTCTTTGGGTCCCCATAAGTATAAGGTACCACTGCTTTAATAGTTGCCACTTGATTTGGAATGGGTGGGGTTGGCGGTTACGGTTATGGTTGAGGAGGCAGATTAAATTACAAAAATCCTTTATTTGGTTTGCAAAATTTTTGTGTGTTATTTTGGTTTTGATTGTTGTGTTTGAGTTTTTCAGCTTGGCTAGAAGTAGATTTTGAATCACGACATGAAACTGAGTTTTGGTAGTCACATAAGGTTGTGCATAAGTGCATGAATGAAGGGAATTTAATCATAGTTAATTTATCCTGAAGGTTTGTGTGAAAGTTTTTGATAAACATCTTTTGCAGATGTGCATCAGGAATCTTGACATTAATTTGAGCATACAAGGATTGGTATCATGAGATAAAATCCATTACTTTTTCATTTGTGTTTTGTATACATCTCATGAGGTCAGCCATTGTCTTTTTAGGTGTCATGTGAACTTGAAAGTGACTTATGAAAGCATCCACCAATTCATTGAAAGAATGGATAGAATGATTAGGAAAGTTGGAAAACCATTCTAAGGCAGTATCTTTCAAGGTCCTTGGGAAAATTTTAGCTAAAAGTTTATTGTCAAGGACAAAGTCACTACACAAAGTTGTATAAGCATTAACATGGTTGATAGAGTCTCCTTTACCTCTGTATTTCTCAAACTGAGGCATTTCTATCCCTTGTGGCATCGGGGTATGTAAGATTTCTAAGGATAAGGGGATGCTATAGACATGATATGTGGGAAGAGCATTTTGACCTTGACTAATGGTGGAAAGTTGGTGTTGCATGGATGAAAGGGTATTAAGGAGTTGTCTAAGAACAGGATCAAGGTAACTGGGTTGAGATGGAAGAGAAAAAGGGTGATGGAGTGTAAGTGAAAGGAATGCTAAGGGGTGTGAAGGTGGTGGAGGGGACTTGCAATACCACAAGAGAAGTAGTAATGCTAGGTGGAATTAGTAAAGAAGGAGCCATATGACTAAACTGATGCATAGTTGTGTGGACTTGTTGATTGGTATAAGTTGGTATGGATGAAATGGTGGAAGGGGGAGGAACTTGGGGTCCTCCTTGGCTTACAGGAATGTTTGCAGATTGGGTATTAGAAGAGGCATGTTTATTGTAAATCTCAACAATTCTCTTCATCACTTGCAATCCATCATCACTTTCAATCAAATGATGAAGATTGTCAATGGCGGGTATGGCAGTGGTGGAAATTTTTTCAAGTGACAAGTCTTGTTGTAAATGTGCAAAGTCCTCATGAATATTAATGACCTTATCTTGCGGGAGGAGGTTGTTTTGGGTGTCAAAATTCATTGGATGGAAAGGTGAAGGTATAGAAGTGGTATTGTTAGTGCCTAATGCACCATTGTCCATACTACGAGTAGGAGCTCGTGAGATCCCAAGGTCCACAATGAAAGAGCTATCGCGGGAGGCCATGAGTCTAGAACTTCTTACTAAAGTTTTATCAACGGGGCACCAAACACTCATACAAGTGCCACAAAGGATGGAGGAAATCAAATGCAATGTAATATAAGATTGCGAAATGCAAATAACATAAAATTTGCTAACTGTAACAGAGAACTAACTACAAAAAACAAAAATGCAGAAAAAATGCCAAAAATGTTGTTTGAAAAGTGTAGAGGGACTGATTCACCCTGGGTGGTGAATGAGTCCCAGTATGATGTTTTTGTGTATTTTTCAGATATTTAAGATGATTTTAATGTTCTGTAGAATGCAATCACGGATGAAAAATGTAGTTTTTTAGTTTTTTCAATGGTTTGCAATGCAAAAATGAAATCTAAACAAAGCTTTCACTAATGGAAGATGAAAAGTCCTAGAATGCAAAAATAAAGAAATGTCCTAATTGAATGTTAATTCAGATGTATTCTAGGATGCAAATGCAACTGATTTCAGAAATGTAGTGTTCAAAAGTCCGGTTCACCAAAATGAATCGTTGATTTTTGGGTTTCCTATAGACAACTCTAGCTCTTCTAGAGTTTTTCACCTAAAATGAGAGAGATAGGGCCCAAAAATACTAAGGGTTCATTCAAATTATGTGCAATGTTATCTAATTTAAATGAAATAAACTAAATGCAATTAAGTTATCTATATGAAAAATTATGAATGCAAAACTAAGATTTAAACTATGTTTGAAAACACACTGTGATATGCAAATAATGAACTATATGATGAAATAATGCAGAACAGAAAGAAATAAGATGAAAGAGGGTGCACCTAGGCAATGTTTGATGATTCTAGAATGTCGTGGATGCTGTTGTAAATCACTAAAATTTCACAATGGGACTCATTCACCCAGGGTGGCGAATGAGTCCACCTATGGTGAAAAAGTGTCAGAAACTGGTTTCTGACAGTCGGGATATAGAATCTGACAAAATTCTGATTAAGGTGTGACTCATTTGCCACTGATGGTGAATTATTCCTCTCCCAAATTTCTGAAAAATCAGGAGACAACTCTGCAACACCAGATTTGGAAATCTCTGATTGTTGGGTTGCCAAAGTCAGTTCTACAGGAAACAAACATAAAAACTTCTCCAAGGTTTAAATAGACTTGAATTGACTTGAAGCACCTAGTTGACTTGTAAACCAATCTTCAACACCTAAAAGCTTGTCAAATCTAAACATAAAAGGCTACGAACACACATGCAATAGGGGAAAATGGTTGAGGGTTAGTGAATAGGGGTTTGCCTTAGTCAAACCCCACTTGTGGTAATTAAACCCTTAATAAAATAATGAAATGAAAGAGAATGATAAATAAACAATGTGCAAATGTTATCAACTTACCAAACCCTTGATGATGCAAGTCTAAAGTAGTGTCAATCGATGCTTCAAAGTGCTTGAATATTGCTTGAATTGATGTTGTAAAATTATTGAATGCTTGATTGAATCGGTGAATAAGTGAACTTGATGAATACTTGAATGAATGGGGGTTGAAATGAGGTGAAAATCACTTATTTATACAATTTTGTGCCTTAGTAACCCATTCATAGCTCATCATAGGTTGACATCAAGTGTTTTTGAATAAAAACCCGGAAGGAAATTTAAAATATTTTGAATTTGAGGCCAAGGGGGACACATTCGCCACCCATGGCGAATGGGTCTCACTTAGGACCTAAAAATGTGTGTTGGGAAATATGTTGTATTTAATGTTGTTTGTCAGGATAATATTAAAAAATACACTTAATTAAGGCATATGAGGGCATAAAGGGACCAAATAAAGCATGAGAAAGGGATAAATAGTGAAAGTGTGCCTAGAAAAGTGTGAAATCTTGTTACAAGACTTTACAACACTTCAAAATGGGACTTGCTTAGTTATGAAAAGGTGTTTTTTAGGTGAATTGCAATGAATGGAGTCTGTAAGTGTGTAGAAATGCTTTACAACACTTCACAACACCTTCACAAGATGTCATTATTTGAATTTTAGTACCTAAATATGCATGTTCAAGCCACACTACAGCATAAAATCAGAGGAAAATAGTTCCAACACCATGAAACAAGACTTAAAAGGCCATGAAAATGACAAGGGGTTATTTTTCTATGGCACATAAATATTTGAAAGGTAACTTACCTCTGTATTTACCAATACCCTTTTTCATTCTCCTCACAAAGTTTGCTTCAATATCATCAAGATCCTCCTGATCCGATTCTTTATTCTTCTATGATTTCCCAGCCTTAAAAGTAGTCTCAACTTTTACAATACTTGAACCAAAATCTCTTAATTCAAAAGTAGTTAAAGTGCCAAGTAGCTGATCTCTAGAGTAATTATTTAGATTTTGAAATTCATTAATAGAAAAAACCTTATGAGTATAAGATTTAGGCATACTTCTTAGTGCCTTCTTTACCACCTCATCATCTTCAAGATTTCTACCAAGCCCTTTGATGGAATTGAAAAATTTATCCAATTTTTGCATGTAACTTGTAATGTTTTCATCCTTTGACATCCATATATTTTCAAACATGATCTTTACATTCTACATTTTAGCTTGCTTGACCTTATCATCTCCTTGACAAATGATTTCCAACTTTTTCCAAATCTCATTAGTAGTTTTAATACTTATAACTTTCACAAGTTCAGTATTAGAAAGACCACTCAAAAGAGAATACCTTGCTTTCCCATTTTTCTCATAGGCCTTGATCTCATCATCAGTGCTCAGACCATTTGTAGGAACAATGTATCCAGTCACAATAGAATTCCAAAATCAATATCCAAACGATACTAGAAAACCTTCCATCCTTGTCTTCCAGAATGCATAATTTGATCCATCAAATAGAGGAGCATAACTCTTGTGTGCCATCCCAGATCTACCTCAAGTGTTAACCTTTATTCCAAGGAGCATTGCTCTGATACCAATTTTTGAATGAGAAAGACAACTAAGAAGGGGGTGAATCAGTTGTACATTAAAACATCAAAACCCTCATTAACATTTAGATCAACATCAACTTTAATAACCTTTAATCTATTGGAATGATTTAACATGAAATAAAATAACAAAAATTGAAACACATCAACACCATGCACAATAGAACACCAAATTTACGTGGAAAACCAAAGAAGGTAAAAACCACATGGTGAGGATTAGCTCACAATATGAAGTAATTACACCTTCAAATACAATAGGCTCACTATCAGAAGGATCACTACTAGATTATAGAAAATAAGAAAAGAAGAATGTTATAGTGATAAATCCATCTCAATGCAACAACACAATCTAACACATCGCTAACACATTTACAACCTTTCTAAAGATTGTAGACACCTTTTGCTCATTGTTTCCAATGATCTAACTCATTAAATCTCACACTACACTTCACACCTCTACAATTCACAACACACAATCTACACACAATCCTTCATCAACACAACACTTATTTATACCTTCTTCAACCTTGAAATGATTCTCCAAGTTCATCTATGCACCTCAAAAATATAAATTCAAATTAGGTTAGAACCAAAGAATTCTCGTGGTGAAAAGGAATGAAGGAAAACCACACCACAACTTAACTTGGACCCAAATGATATATATACACCATGCCACACTTCCGCAATCAATGAAGCAAATCTGCAATTAATGTAAACACACAAGGTCGATCAAACCTATGTAAACTCATCTTGTTCACCCATATAAAATTCCACACACTACAACTCAAGAAATGATCTTTCAGAGCATAGAGCCACAATAAAATTCAACTAAAGGTAGATATGAACCTTATCAACACACTTCTAGAACTGCAAGACCAGAACACAAACTGCAGAGAAATGCAGAGAAAAATCATTTCTCCTAGACAACAGTACAACATAGTTCACACACTGGTGAACATATCTTCTTCTACACAATGATCTAGAAAAATAAGTTATAGATATAACATCTATGAACACCTCTTATCAACATATCCGAACCACACATGCAGATCTTCAACATAGAAATTATGTAGAGAAAAACCAGAACACCTCTAAACACTTCTTTTATTCAAATTTTATCAAAAGGACTTGGAAACCAAGCACCAAAAAACACACTCTCATCATCTTCACCACTTCCTTATCATCACCAAGCCAACTAAAATATAGCAACTTAACAAAAAAAATTCTATAAATAGAAGTTTATCAAAGCAACACTTGAGGTTGACACTAGTAACACTTACTAATGGAAACATAATGAAACTAATCAAAGCATGATCACAATTTCTCAACCATCACTAGTTGACATCAATGACAACACCAACTACTCAAACTTGCAAAACTTTTTATGTTGCTTGCTTCCCTATCAATAGTTGTTATTCTATTATTGGTGCTATGGAGGAAGTTTGAGTTTTTGGGGAGGCCTCTTCGAATGAGGAGGAGGAATCCCTCCTCAATATCCTCTTTCAGGCTCATCTAAAATCTCCAAGAAGAGTTGTGGGATTGGGCTTCTATGATGGCCTTGTGATGTAGGAGCATCCATAGTCATCGATGATCTTGCATAAACAAAAAATATTTCCTTACTTTATTGTGTATTTTTAATAAGGGCTAACGTGTGGGGAATTAATTATTTTAATTTCCAAATATTGTAATTATCCCCTATGCTAGATTTTAATTATAATTTTGGAGGTGGATTAACTTTGGTAAATATTTTAATTATATTGGAAAAGCAAGTTTTGTAAGAGACCCAAAACCCTTTACATCACTTTAGACCAAAATACTGCTAAAACAAATAAATACAATAAAGAATAAGTAGTAGCCAATAGAAAATCAATAGACAAAAAACAACGAACTAGCATTAGAAAAGCAAAAACAAAGAAAATAATAGAAACACAACAATCATTTCAAGTTTTTCAAGGTGTTGGCATCCTCGATCTCCTGGTTGCAATGTAGGTTGACCATGTTCATAAGCTCTTTCTTTTCTTCTTAAAAGGACTTCCTAAGATTCCCCCTTGTTTGAGTGCACAACCCTTTAGCCTCATCTTTAGCGGTCTTCTTCCCCTTACCTTTAGAGGTCTGGTCATTCTCAAGCATATCCGCAAACTACATCTGGTCTTCCCTAAGTTGACTAATCTTACCAAAAAACACCTTCAAGGACTTTGCACTATTTTCAATTGAGCTATGACTAATCTATAGTAATTTCTTGATATCCTCATTAATTTCATTTATACTCCCCTCCATCTCAGCAAGGCAGTTCTCACTGGGTCTTGAAATTAGCAAAGGAGCACTCCAAATCAACCAATTGTTCAATAAGAAGATCAAAAGAGGATCCCTTTGACTAGTTCAACATGTTCTCCTTCAAACCCCTAATCTTGATATATACCTTGTTAAATTCCTGCAACACCCATTTAGTAAGCTTAAAGGTGCAAGTGGCACCCGAACGAGCCATATACAACAATTTAAATATGGATGTGTTATCATCATTCAGATAAGTAATATCCTCAGAAAGAGGATTGGCCTTCAACAGTTCTAGCTTCCCAATGTTTGGATTAACACTAACATCTTCCCTTATAGTTTTCTCAACTGAGGCCTCCTCACTACCGAGAATCCCATTACCCTCCCCAGAGGGAGAGGGATTTCGAGCAAGGGAATCATCAATAACAACATTTTCCACTTCCTTTACCTGCTCTAGGGTAGCCTTCTTTCCCTTCCTACCACCTTTTGAACCCTTCTTTAAATTAGCAATCCTTCTTGAAGCCCTACGCTGATTATCCTTTGCCACATTAACCCTAACCTCCATAGAATAATCCTTCTCCTTACTGCCAGATGCACACAATTCCCTCCCCATGAAGGTCGACATTCTCCTTGGACTGACGTGCATGAGAATCACCAAAGCTAATAATAGTATCTTCCCCATCAAATAGGGACCCACGAGAATTTGATTTCTACATAACTAATTTCTTAGCGGGGCCTTTTTTCCTTAAATCCCCCTTCTTGAACTCTTTTTAGAGGAAGTTTCTATGGGGGATGAGGAACCCCCCACAGTGTTATCCTCCTCCACATTCTAGTCAACATCACCATCAACACTCATCTTCGAGCTAATCGAAGAGGAATCCTAAAGGAATATTCCTTCCCAGGCATCCATTTCAAGGTGGGGGCCACTCATCAATGTATGTTCTTGCATGTTGAGGCACCCAAGTTTTCATGTCGGTACATGTTATTTGATGGAGTCATTGTAGCTGTCGAAGAATAATGAAGCACACCAAATTGACCAAATTTGATTGGCAATGGTTTAGGTGCCCATATGAAGGTCGCGTGAGAATTGAGTAATTTTTATTATTTTATGATTTATTCTCCAAAATGGGCATGTTTTTCCAAGGATTTATATGCATGTTGTTTTTTAATACGACAGTGGTATTCTCGTCCTCAAAATTCTATATATTGATGCCTTGTCATTTGGAGAAGTTAACTTTTTGGAGTTAAATTTTTACATAACAAGGTGTTGTTGGATTTTCTAGAAGATTATGACTCAATTTTTTTTTATTATTTAATCAGAAAGCTTATATGATGAAGAATGTGATGTAATTTTATTTTATTTCATAAATAATCAAAATCCTATGCTTCTTTCGTGCATTTGTTTTGTGCGATTTGAAGTGTGGTTGTTTGTTTCAAATTTGGAAGGTGTGTCTTTTAAGGGAGAGAACCCAAGAAGACATGTTTTGGTAGGTTCGAAATGGTTTTCTAAAAGCAAGAGGATTGGTGATAAAAATATTTATTGCAACAATGGTTTCCAATGAAAGTTTACAAGTTGAAAGAACTAGAATCTTGTCAAAGAAGTTGGATTGAAGGAGATCAAATTGTGATTGATATTTTATGTTTGTATTAGACTTATATCAGATTGTAATCAAAATTTTAATACTTTTTATCAATCCGTATGACTACAAAAACCATGTAATTTCAGTTATGCTATGTAATTCTTGAAATTCCAAGAGATTTTTAATGAACAAAGAAGAATACTTGCAGATTTTTGTGTTGTATCAAACCATTCTTAAGTTGCATTTTCATATTGTTGTGAGTAGGTGAATGCAAGTGGGATCCTTCTACATCAATGGTATCAAAGCGAGAGATCTTGACTGTGCAGGAAGAAGCCCCGATGCAGGGCATTTGCACTAGGACTTCATGGTGGAGATTGTTGATGATTTGTAACAAGATCGCTAAGTGAGGAAATTTAAATGGGAAGAACCTGAGAGTTTTTAAAAAAACTATTAAGGATTTGTGAGGTCTTAAGGGTGAAAAAGAGGAAGAAGAAAAGGACTTTTTTCATTCCATTGATTCTAAGGATTCCTAGACTTGAGAAAGTCAGAGAGAGATAGTAAGAAGAAATAAGAGTTGGAATAATAGAGTTGCAGCAACAAGTGCCTAAATTAAGAGAAGATTTGAAGGTAATTTTGATTATCTTTCTAATGATATTTTGATTATAGGAAAGAAAGAAGATGCAACATGGTGTCATGCATGTGGTACAGAGGAAGAAGAAGGTGAAAGATATAAATAAATTGATGAACCTAAAGCTGAGACATGTCTTTTTGAAGGAATAATGGTGGAGAATGAGTAGGTTGTATGTGCAAAAGAAGAGTTTGCAGCAGAAGTTGATATGATGGACTTTGAGTGTCTAAAGTATGATGAGGTGAATGGCGAAGGAGAAGATCTCCTACTGAGAGAGGAGATAAGGAAGATAAAAGAATTATTTGTAGCCAAAGAAAGTGTAGAAATTGTTGTAGATGAAGATGTTGCAACAATAGAGCTTGAGAAGGTTGCAATAAATAAAGAAGATAAAGAAGATTTACTGCCAATAAAAAGAGAGTGGCTTAAAAAACTTACAGATGGAGATGAGAAGATAAATATTACAACAAAGGACGAAGAAGATGACCTTGGAGCACCAATGAAGGATGAGGTAAATTATGATTTTGAGTTTTACAATTATGATTATTTACAATCTATAGAAGAGATTGTAGTTGTAGAATATGAAGTTATAGTTATATATTGGTATGTGGATGTTTCATTTTTGTGTATAGAGTTTGAAGATAATGGTGCAAGAGGAACTTAGTGGAGTGATTGGTTTGTGTTGGTTTGTATCCCATAGAGAAGGAAATAAAGGAAGAAGAGATATGGAAAAGGAGGATGGTCTATGGTGGATGCGAGTACACAAGAGGAAGGATGAATAGAGTGCACACTTGGTGAAGGGGGACATAAAGTTTCCTAGCTAACTATTGGAAGAGGTGGAGGAAGAAATTATTTTGGCTAATTTTTAGTGATGGAGTTTGCTGAGGATTGCTTGCAATCCAAAAGGGTGGTACTACCACTCAACTCCATTTTGTGAATCCATATTAAAAAAATTTCCCTATCTTGGGTGTCTGATTTAGGAGCATCCATGGTCATTGGCGATCTTGCATCAACCAAAAATATTTCCTTGCTTTGTTCTGTATTTTCAACAATGATAATTTGTGGGGAATCAATTGTTTTATTTTTCAAATATTATAATTTTCCCCTATGATAATTTGTAATTATAATTTTGGAGGTGTGTTTACTTTGGTAAATATTTCTAGAGAAACCTAGAGGAATATTCCATCCTAGGCATCCATTTCATGGTGGGGACCACTCATCAATGCATGCTCTTGCATGTTAGGGTTCCCAAGTTTGCATGTTACTGCATGTTCTTTCATGGAGCTATCATATCCATCGAAGAATAATAAACCACACCAGATTGACCAAATTTGATTGGCCATGATTTAGGTTCCCATGTGAAGGCCATGTGAGAATTGAGTAATTTTTATTATTTTATGATTTATTCTCCAAAAGGGGTGTGGTTTTTCCAAGGAGGTATATGGATGTTGTTTTATAATACCACAGTGGTATTCTCATCCTCAAAACTCTATATATTGATGCTTTTACACTTGGAGAAGTTGGCTTGTTGGAGTTGAAGTTTTGCATAATAGGATGTTGTTGGATTTTCCAAAGGATTGTGACTCCAAATTTTTATATATTATGTAATCAACAAGTCTATATGATGAAGAATGCGAGGTTGTAATTTCATTTTATTTTAGAGATAATTTTAATCCTATACTTCTTTTTTGCATTTGTTTTGTGTAATTTGTGGTGTGGTTTTTTGTTTCAGATTTGGAAGGAGGTGTGTTTTTTCTTAGAGAGAGGAAGAAATTTTTTGTAGGTTTGAAGAGGTTTTCCATCACCAAGAGGATTGGTGATATAGATTTTTATTACAACAATGCTTTCCAATGAAAATTTGTAGGTTGAAAGAGCTAGAATCTTGTTAAAGAATTTGGATTGAAGGGGATCAATTTTTTATTGGTCTTTACTGTTTGTATCAAATTTATATTAGATTGTAATCAGATTTGTAATACTTTTTATCATCCCATATGTCTACATAAAGCATTTAATTTTAGTTATGCTATGTAATTCTTGAATTTCTAGGAGATTTTGCATGAACAAAGAAGAATACTTCTTGTAGATTTTTGTGTTGTTTCAAACCATTTCTAAGTTACATTTTCATATTGTTGTGAGTATATGAATGAGGGTTTGATCCTTCTACATCAACTTGATGCCCTTGTTGATGAGGTTGATGTGTGGGGTGGCTTTGTTGAGGAGTAAATTGCTCTTGAGGGATCTCTTAGATGAGGAGGAAGAATATCTACTTGATATTCTTTTGGAGGCTCATCTTGCTAAATAGAGTGTTGGGTCTATGTCTTCTATTAGAGATCAAGCTGATGTTGATGAGGATGTCTCTCTTTTGATTATGTGGCTAGAAGCCCAATATTTGATTGTTGATAAGGATGGTGTTCTGGGGTTGGGGTTTGTTGAGCCTTCTCTAGCTTAGAATAGGTTGTCCTTCAAGAGGAAATTTCTTCTCCCCCCTCCCAAGAATCCTCTACTTGAGGTGGGTTTGAAGATACTTTCCTCATCTTCCTACTCGATGCCTTCTACTACTAGGATGTGTAAAGTGGAGATTGTTCCCTATCTCTGTCCCAATTGGGACCTTTGTTTCGTATCACCTTCTTAGGTGGAAGCCTTGATTCCTATTTTTACTAAGGGAGTGCCTTCTCCTCCTTGCAGCAAACTAGAGAGTAGTGTTGAGGAGGTCTCTTTTTTTATGGTTCCTCAATATCCTCTTGTTCTTCTTCATCCAAATGAGTTGGTGGATAGAGCTTTTGTTGGCCTTCAACATGCTCTCATTGGGAGATTATTGGGTAAAAGACTAAACATTGATATTATTTATTGATGGGAATTTGATTACTGGTGTTATTTTAGATTGCTAAGCATGAAGGAGTTGAGGAATAACTTCCTTCTATTCTCCTTCAACTCTGCCATGGATTGCTCTCATGTTCTATTGGGTGGACACTAGTTCCTAGTTAAAATATTTCTTTACATTCAAAATTATTTTATTGATTTTGATACTACCAAGAGCAACTTGGTTCTTGTTTACGTTCGTCTCCTAGATTACCCTTTGGAGTTTTGGGATGAAATTATCATTCACGGTATAGTTGATGCTATTGGTCAGTTTATTACCATTGGCAACATGTCACAAAACCTAGAACAAGTTTTATTTTTGCTAGATTTTGTGTTTATATTAAAGTTATTTTGGAGTTCTCCAATCATGTTAATAATTGTTCTAGACTTGATTTTTGTGAGAAAAAAAATCCATTTTGAGCATTTCAAACTACCTTGATTGTCTTGTTGGTGTTTTTGGGTCTTTCCAAAAACTTGTTTTTAGTTCCATGCTTCAATCTAAAGAATAGTTGGCTCTAGTTGTTCTCTTCTTTTTTGGTGTTTCTTGTCTCTATTCTTGGGAGATTGGTTTTGTTCATTGTTCTTTCTAGGCTCACTACTAGTGATTCTTGTCCTATTTTGTTTCTTTTTTTGTTGTCTCACTTTTTATGAGACTCCTCTCTTCTACCTCAATGGCTTCTTTGTAACGGGTATAGGCCCTTGACACTTTATGGTTTAATCAAAACACTAAGTTCTATGGCTTATGATTTTCTTTACTAGCATAATGAGTCTATAGTATGAGTAGTTCAACAAAAGCATTTTAAATTTAATTTCTAGCACTGCGATACTTTAGTTGTGTAGTTCATTTTGACAATTGTGTTCTAAAATATTAGCTTTATTATCAACATTTATCCTACAAAATCTACACTTATAACTAGAAATTTTATACAATTCTTTGTCAACTTTGTAATCTATAACTTATCAGATAAAATATATACAAAACTAATTATTGTTGCTTCATTGTAAACATGCAAAGAGGGAATAATACACCTAAGTGTAACCTTACCTCTATTGATTAATTGAAGTTCCATTATTTTGAAAGAGGAAAAAATGGGTTTTACAGGGACCTGAAACCACAAAGTTTACAAAAAAAAGAAAAGATCGTCAAAGACCCATTATTACTTTATTAGTTTAATGCGAATGATAAATTACTTAAACAAATTATTATAACCTAAAAAATAAAAGTGATAATGCAATGAAAGGGCTTTAATATTCATGAGTACAATACTCTTAGAAAGACATGTGTTAAAAGGTGCTAAGTTACTTCTAGGTAGGACCTAAGGGAATAAAATAACAAATTAATGCTTTGGAAACAGTAGTTAACTCAAATAATTGTAGAGAGAATTTTTGGAATTAAATTGAGTGACTTCATGGGTAAAAGGGAATATGCATAGATATTTGTGCTTGGGGCATTAATATGTTGCATGTTTCAATTATTAAATGGTTTCATAGATTTCACACATGTTGACCATGAGTTACTAGACTCATTGTGATGGATTAGGCTCCTCTGATGGGGTAGCACGAGGAATCTTGTGGCTCCATGGTGGGGTAAAATTAATTTTGATGATTCTCACTCTTTCTCTCTTTTACTTTAGATTACGAAGAAAGGACGGAAGAGATTTAGTATATAATGTTATGTTTTCTTATTGATTTAAAGAGTATATGACTCTTATTTCTATTTAAATTATCTTTTATTGTATTATATCTTTTATTGTTACAAAATATTTGGCTATTGTTATTGGATTTTTTCATTGGTTGACTATTTGATTATTTAAAGTAATATAAATGCATGTCTATGGGGAAAGAAAAAATTATCCTATACTACTCCTATTACCTAAATGAATAACGATTGGTATATTTATTATGTAATTTTGTTTGTGAATTTTATTTTATGTTGCACTACTATCTATTACTTATTAACTTGAGCATAAAATGTGTTAATCTATGTACTATACTATTGTATAAAGAACAAACCCTAATTTACTTTTAGAGATCGATGGTTCATTAAATCTTGTTCAACTACTTGGATCACCACTTAGAGAGTGTTATCAATTGATATAGCTAGATTGTATTTAGTGACTAACTAGGGTAGACTCTAGTATTGGATCACCTGTGTCTTTGATTTTTTTATTTTTATTTTTATTTTTATCTAAGTGTTTGATATGAGAATATCATTAGTAAGAAAAATCCTAAAGGTGTTTTTCAATATTATATTTCATGTAGACTTGGGTTATTTACACCAAGATAAGCAAATGCTAAACAAAAAAATTATACAAGTTATACCATAGATTTAGATCAGATTTATGGATGAGAGTCATTTTTTAATTTAAAGATTAATTTTACATGTACGATTGAACTAACAATAGATAACATAATATATATAGGTATGTATCATATCACATGAATCACAACATAATATATATAGGTATGTATCATATCACATGAATCACAGATTTTATCATTGACTATAGTTTTTGTGGTAGTGACCAATCTAACCAATGCACCTTCTTTTTGTTTCTAACGATAATTCCTTAGTCATATCTTTGTCATTTCATAAGGAAAATTAATGTTTTTGTTAACTTAACTCTATTATCTAAGATATTTATTGACTATTATACATTGATTTTATTAACTTTAAAAAATCAATATTTTATTTTATTTTCTTTTAGATTGAAAATAGAAAAGATATTATATAATCATCTTAATATGATATTGTTAATTAATATAAATAAATCATGATATAAATCATCACATAAACATATCAAATCTAAGAAATAAATGAGAATAAAAATTAATTATTAAATAAGATAATTTATTTATCATTTATTTTATCAGGAAGAAAAAATGTTTTTATTAATATATAATGTCCTCCTAAATTATTATTAAAACAAATTATACATATATAGAAATATAATATTTAAATAAATAAATCATAATTATACTATATAATTGATATAGATAAATAAATTATATTAAGTAATTTTTATGTGAATATGAAATAAAATTTTATATAAATCTATTACTATTAACAATTATTTTTAAAATTGAACTTCTATGTAAATATTGTATAATTAAGATTTCTGTACGTAAGTAATTTGCTCCATAGAATTATTTATAGAGGTGAAAACTAGAATAACTTGCTGAGGCAAGGAACTACTAAGAAGCTCCTTTGCAACTAAAGTTTAGAACATTGAAATGGACCATACTTCCTTATAGCAAAGTTTACCTAACACACATGTCAATCATCTTCAAATGCTACCATTTTCACTGTCTTTACCAAGGCATGGGAGATAGCCGGCTATACAGTTAAACCTAAACCTTTGGAAAGCCAGAATACCTTTCATTGACACGTCGTACTTCTCTAATGTTGACTTCATTCTCTCCCAGCTTTTTTTCTCTGTTTCGCAGTTTGCTTTACTCTTCCCACTTTCCTTACCGATCTGCTCTTTTATTTTCTTCAACGCATCGGACACCTGTTCTTGAAATTCTTTTATATCTTTCTTCAACTCGTCGGAGATTACTTCCTTGAATTGTTTCATTTCCTTCTTCAACTCAACCAGTGATTTCTCTAATGCATCAAGTTTCTGCTCCATGACATTGCCTAATATCTCCGCACTTGCATTCTCACGGTTTTGAAGATCATCTGTACTTTCACTAGGATCTTCTGGCTTTGGAATTTTCACTATCTTGCCTTCGATAATTTCCTTTGCACTTGCATTCTCACTGTTTTGAAGATCATCAGTACTTTCACTAGTATCTTCTGGCTTTGGAATTTTCACTATCTTGCCTTCGCCATTTTCTTCATGGCCAGTCGCCTTCATGTTATCTCTCTCACGTTCTTCCATTAAGTGCTTGACGATCATTAGCAGTGATGGTGAATTCATTTTAAGATCACCTTCTTTCCACTTCTACAAAACACGGGAAAAATATTCTGTTAACATCTTTACCTTTTTAATACGATAAGTCTCAATTTCGCATAGAACTAATGAGTAAAATTGCGGCATACCTTTATGACAAGATTCATGTATTCTTGCCATTCCCAACAAATAAATATCCACGTTATCAACTCTACTTGCCATCCATAAAAGTTATTTGCTTCATTGCTGACAGAGAAAATGTACCACACCAATCTGTGGTAATTGAGAAGGCGCTTCCACTCGCGAGGATGTTTTCTGCAATCTGTAGCCAACCCCTGAAAATACAAAAAGGCATCCTCCTCTCCTTTGCTATACCTCACGAACAGCATTTCTCTAATCAGAGTATATGAAATGGGCTTTTCTTTCCCTGGATTAACATGGGAATTCAAACTTATATCATTTATTGTTGAATACCTATAAACGCTACAAGTATGTGAACAATTATAAAACAAAATAAATCTCATTTGTTAATCTCTTTCTAATTTCTTTTGCACCGACGATATCACTCACTAGTTACAGTTCCATCTCTATCTGGAGGCACACTTCCTTCAGGGAAATTTGTATGACCTATAATAACAATTACATAACGAAATTAGCATTCGATTATCTTTCCATTTCACCGAAGTGAATTTGCTTATGCTAGCTTAACTTTATGTGTACATTTACTTAAATGTCGTTTTGTCCTTACAAATAACGTCTGTAAAGGCATAAATTAATACTAAAAGTAATAGGCAAGTGTAAGATAAAAGCCCGTTGCATCTTTTTTGTTCCTTACCCGTGTCTACTGTTTCCGATGGAGTGTCCACATTTACAGCGCAATGTGGGGCTGCAGTGTTTTGTTGTACAGCTTCTCTTTCCTCGCCACCATTTGTTGAGCTCCTATTATCTGGGATTCGAATTGCGATAAGATGTTTATACAGGAAGTAAAATAAGGAAAGAAAGCCAACTCAATGCATTTCCGAGGAAATATCTTGTAAATTGTAATAACTCTATCCTTACCCTCTATAGAAGTTTTATTTTCATTTTCTGATACACCCAATTGTCCTTTCAAAAACCTGCTTGATTCTTCATCGCTAGGGTCAGGGAGATCCACTGGTAGTTGTATGATTTTTTGTAAATACATGTCCGCCAATTCTTGATTATCTATAGCATTTACATCTTTAAATTTCGTTATTATTGCTCTTTCTATCAATCTTTTGTCCATTCCTATCACCACACTGATTTTACACTCTGCTAATACAAGATTAACAGCTGATAAAACCTGCGAAAAGTGTCAGCTGTGTTAAAACGAAATGGAATGAAAGAATGTCTATCAACTGAGCACCAACAATTTTTTCTCAACATGAATACAAGAGTGAGAAATGAACAAATTAAAGGTTAGCATATAGCATACCTTTAAGATGACAGATTCCTGGCATCTATCCAAATCGTCCACAAAAACAATTATTCGAAGATTGCTTCCTGATGCAGGGGTTACATTTGGAGCTTCTATGGCCTTTCCATGACTTCCATGATGAAATAGTAGTGAGATTATATACCATCCAGTAATTAGACCACATAGCACCCTGATGATGGTGAAGACCCCATAAAAGACATTAAATACCCAAGAAAAGACAATAAATACCCAGTAGGCTTTTTTGCCAATTTCATCTTCCAAGAAAATAATGTCGGAGATCACCCGTTCCTGATAACCTAGTTTGTCGGTATGATCTGGGAATGAGATATATTGCATTAGTTGAGTACTTACGGGCTTAACAACGCCCATTATTGACTTTGTTACAGTCCACACTATTATTGCTACGGCTGCTGGCGGCCATGCATATTTTGCTTTAACCCATCCCTTTAACTTGTCACTGTCCAACACCACCCATACTATCCAAGTAAACGAACCTACCAAAACCAGCGCAAGGAGAGAAGGAAAGAAAATTTCAATCCATAGAGTATACTTCTTTTTTTTCAATGCATTTCGCCAGCAGGTGTTGAGCCATTGAGCCTGGGTCATAATTCCTTCCAATTCTTTGGAAATCTCAACTGCTATACCTGCCAAAGCTTCTGTATCGTCCCTATATTTCCATGCATTATACCGAACAGTTAAAACTGCGGGGACGTTTTCCTCTGCTGAAGGATCTGCTTTTGGCCGTGACGCATTGGTTTTGAACTGCCAATGACAAAGAAAAGCGAACAAAATCTAATATTTTGAAAAATAAAATACGTTTTAAAATAAACTCAAAACAAATTTTGACTCAAGTTTCAAAAGCAAGGGAGTAATTAGATCTGATTTTTACCTTATCACTGCTGTCCATAGCAGCGAGTGTTTTAAAAACATTTAGATTCTTAAGGTCATACTCGTACAGAAATTTCTCCAACTGGTAAACAAGCATTTCATTGAATATTTAGTTATATCTATACTAGACAACTGAATGAAAAGAGAAGACAATATACTGAGAGAAGACTTTGCCTCTTTCTGAATGTCCTCTACGCTAGTATGTTTTAGCTTCCATCTAATCCTATCCCACAAAATTACAAATATGTTTTTATTAATTCGTTCTCCACGCTTTATTTGTCTGTAAATGTGTTCACATTTCCTTTTCGCCTTTGTTGATAATTCACAAGGCCTAATATCAGGCAATTCTAACTCTGAGCTTGATAATTTTGAGGATGGCAACAACGCCATTTGAGCTGCTGTTGTTAATAATATCCGCTCAGTCTGAATTGTTCACAAAAAATAAAATTCAGTTAATGTCCCCTGCCCTAACGAAATGTTAGTTAGAAGTTAAAAATCGAATTAGTTGATACCTGGAGCATGAGGCTAGATTTTCCCATACCCCAATCACCAGTGATACCGACAGCTATGGGAGGCTTTATGTAAGGATTCAAAAATAATGCAGCAAGACCTTGTGCATAGTCCAATCTCCCTGATACATATATATGAATAAATTGGATTATAAGAATTGCATAACGTAACTAAATTTATGATCGGTTGATTCTCAGGCAAAGGAGCGGGAAATATTTATTTACCAAGACTGTCTGATATAGCTGGTTTGTCATTTCCTTGTTCTTTGATTGTCTCAATTTGTTTTATAACTGCATAGAAAGTAATCAGGTCATGAATAAATGAAAAATTATGATGTAAATCCGCACGTAGGATTGAAAAAATACCTTCCTTCACCTTCTTTTCGTCTACTGGCTTCCATTCTGGATTGCGAATGTCACCAATTTGATAACCTCTGCTAAGTAGTTCTTTAGTCATTTCAATTTGTCCTAGAGAAGCAGCCATTTTCAACAAATTTCCCTTATACATATTCCAAAACGACTCGTCTTCTTTAAGCCTTTCCTTTTCCCCTACAAGAAAATTGTAAAGTGGATCATCTTTGTTTATATCTTGGTCAGCAGTGCCTACGCCCACTGCAGAAGCCCATAATAGGAGCGATTTCTCTTCCATACTCCTTTCACATCGCCTCAAAAGCATTTTGGCCAATTCCACTTTGTCTCCGGTTTCTGCTTGCACTGCGTAATGAAGAGCGGTTCTGCCATCGCAGTCGCGTTCTCTAAGAGGGTGGGCACCATTATCCAACAGAATTTGTACTATATCCTTTTCTCCACGTTTTACTGCCATATGGAGGGCCGTTTGTGAGCGGATATCTGCTCTGCTCAAATGTTTTGTTTTGATTTCACGTCTGGAAAGAAGCTGTTCCACAAAATCGGCTTTGCCTTTTGAAGCAGCAATATGCAACAGGGTTCGACCACTGCGGTCCGTCAAATCATTTTCATTTCCATCTTTCTTCAAATATGCATCCAACAATTTCATAGACAGAATTAGCTTGTAGTCTTCATTATCTGCAACATATAATGATTTTCTGTCCTTGTACTCTCCTTCAACTACATCATATAATGGGTTTTGGCCATCTCTATCTTTGATATATATTAATTCTTGATTGATGTGGAGAAGAACATCGCAGAGCATTGCATGTCCATTCAAAGCTGCCTCATGGAGTGCAGTCCTCCCTCTTTTGTCGCTCTTGGCCACCATGTTTTCCAAATCTGGATTTTTATCTCCTATTAATAAGGAAATAATTTCAATTGCATTAGACTCATTATCACACATAGCAGCCAAATGCAGAGCTGTTTTCCCATCTTGATCACAATCACCAGCTGGTAGTCTTATTCCATTTTTATACAGACTATCAACGATAGGTACATGACCAAGTTGTATAGAGGTACATAGGAATTGTGCCGGATCCACTTTATTAAAATAAGCTTTTGTCTCTTTTGACTTTGATAACAACTCCGCTATTAACTCATAATTCTTATTGCCAACAGCGATATCTAAAGGTGTGTTTCCTCTGTTGTCTTTTAAATCAAGTGATTCAGCGACGTGCGGACTCTCCACTAACACATCTAAAACTTCACGAATCCCTCCTTCAAGTGCATAGTGCAGAGCAGTCATACCCTTTTCGTCTTGAGCAGTCACTAAAGCACCGTGATCAAGAAGCAGTCCACAGATTCGTGCGTTTCCTTTCTCTGAAGCGCCGTGAAGAGCAGTCCTCCTTCTCTCATCTGCGGCATTGACAAACCCACATATACTTTGCTCATCACACCTGGACAGTAGAACTTGTGCAATCTCTGGTCCCACAACTTCGTCGCGAATTTCCGCGACTGAATGTAATGCCGTACTATTTTTGTACTTACCGATTGCATAGCATCTTCGAGGCTGAGCGCCGCATTGAAATAGCATGTCTACAACAGTCACAGTTCTTTTCTGTCCTTGATCAATATTTTTATATTTAGCTTTTGCTACGATGATTAAAAGCTTGTCTAGAACAAAGTAACTACCCGTGTCATCGTAGCACCTCCACATTGCGTTATTTTTCAGCTTCTCGTTAAACTTTTGTGAGTTACCAGCCGCCATCACCGCAGCATGACGTAGAATCTTTTCAGCGCAACTGTCCTTGCAATCATGCGCCAGTGGTTCGTGTATGATGTTGGTTCGGAAATCGGAGAGATGCAAGAGAATGAAGGATGCCATCATTAAATTATTCTGGCTGGTGCTTTCTGCTTCCATCTTACATATGTTAATAAGGCTTGTAAGAGCACAAACTTCTACAATATAACCCGCAAAGCTGTCGCACACAAAGTTCCAGAATGCCTCTGCAACATCTCCCTTCTTTACAGAATTCGGAAGAAAATATTCCTGACCTTCATACTCTTGAAACTTCCACATAACACGACTCATGAGTTCCGTGATGTTATTATCTTCTGTTAAAATTTCTATCATTTCAGATAGAACTTTGACAGATTCTTTGCCAGAATACTTCGTTTTTCCTGCCTTCTCAAGCGCTTTTCCTCCCTCTTCCCCAAGTCTTCTTGCTACAAAACTAATCGTTTTGTTCATTTTTTCAAAACTAATTACGTCACTGAGTGGTATGTTTCCTCCTGTCACTTCCCCGATGTTCATAGTCTCAGAATTTGACCAAGAGTTTAGCAACCAGTAAGCTACTTCATAATTCCAATCATCCACGCACAAAAATAACGCCACCTCTTTTCCTCGGTCACTGAGACTAACATCAGAATATGCATGACCTGGAAATACTTCTAAATATTAGTTAATTAACATCAGCATATATACCTGAAAATATTTCTGAGTAATACTTAAACATAATATCATTTCTAACAACTAGACGATGAGCTCCAAATGGCATTTGTTAGAGGTTGCTTGTCTACAATTTAACAAAAAATGTATCTTAATAGTTATGATTTATTTATAGATGTATATATAGATGTAAGGAATCTGCATTCAAGTATGGATTTTTAATAGTTAATCAACACCATTTTTAAAAAAATATATATTTTTTTAAATTCAAAATAGGCAGATGGATAAATAAAATAATAAAAATAAATATTCTTAATTTTTATATATATTCACAAAAAATAAGGGTTTGTCACAGATGAAGTTAAGTATAGTAAATTTAAAAAGACCATCTAAAATGTCTTTAAATAAAAAATAAAATAAAATAAAAATATGTACAATAATAAAGTTTCAAATTATGTCAGATGTGAAAGAAATATATAGTATATGCACTTCTATCAAGTTGCATATATTACATTCTACATCTCTTTAATTTTAACACCTTATTTTCCCAATCATCGTTATCCAAAACTAGGTCTAGTATGTAAAAAACTATTAAATGCATGCATTAATCAACTAAGTGTTGGTTGGAATAAAGAAAAAGGTTATAGTTATGCTATTAGTATAAGTATTCCATTATTTTCCGTTACTCAAATGATGAAGCCTATACATACAATTTTATATCGTGTGATGCGAAGCACTTCTAATCTTGATATTAAAATAAATTTTCAAAACACTACCATGAGACTAGAGTGAGAGAAAAACCTATCATGTATCCCATAAAAATTTTACATCTAAAAATAAAATGATCCTTATTCTCAATTTGTTGAAAGAAATGTGAAAATAATTCATTCATTTGTTGGAATGTGGCGATCTATTTCAATCCTCAAATGATGGGAGTAAACCCACATCTAACCAAGGGGAACCTAAGCCCATGAGATCAATGGTTTCAAAAATAGATCAAAAGGATAATATTTCCATTGCAAATTTGGATAAATGTAGGTGCATAATTGCTCATTTTTAGATTTGATCACTTAGAAGCGGAAATCCATGTATTTTAGATGTAGGCCCTATAAATTTCCTCTCCAATGTATTTGTAAATCTCCTTAAAAAAACTTTAATATTGGGGACCCTCTAAGAAAACCTAAATGTTGGAAGATTATCAACTAAAATACTAATTGTTTGTAGAAGAGATCTCACACTAGTTAACCTACATTTCTCACATATTAGACCATCTCCAAAGAGGATAAATAAGTATAATAGGGAAACCTCTATGTAAATAACAAAATATCCTAAGAAATAGTGTCCAACTTGAGTGGTTGGGCATAAAATTTATCTTGTACAATACATTAAATAGCTATATTGTTACATCAAATAATTCTTGGAAACTATAAAATTTGTAGTTATTACAAGAAATCCCACTCAATCCTTTTGAGAGAATATTATATTAAAATATGTAGTGTAGGAAAAAGTATCCCTTTTTCACACTTATTTTGGGAATAATTAATATTAAAATGAGTTTAGGTAATGTTGCATTGATTTAGTGTTGTAGTGTGTTTTATACATTCACATTAAGTTTAGGGCCCTTATAAACTAAATAGACCTAATTGTGTCTTATTTAGGGTGTTGTAAAGTTTATCTTGACACTAATCTAGGGCTTTATTAAGTAATTGAAATTCTTTATGCCTTATTTGGTCTTATTTTGCACCCACAAGCCTTATTTAATGCATCTTTTCGAGGATAATCCCAACACTTAAGAAATAACCAATCATAATTCAATGTTTGAGGTTTTGTTCCAAATCTAGTGATCTGGGACTCATATGCCACCTTGGGTGTATGAAGGTGACGTATGAGTCCCACCTAGGTCTTGGGACCTAATTTTTAAATTTCACATTAAACTTAACACTTCTTGAAGTTTGTGTCTCATGTTTAATACATTGGGACTCATATGCCCCAACTGACATATGAGTCCTGGTTGGGGCGTATGAGTCTCGCTTTAACCGTAACATAATTTATATCAAATTCTTGGTAGGATTTTATTTTGTTAGATTTGATGTCGGCTTGTAGTGTGGTAATTTCAATAAAATTGCCATAAACAAATATAAATACAAGGTTATTTCACATAATTTCTCCTAACAAGGTATAATTTCATAAACAATCAAGAGTAATTTCACAAGAACATTCAAGAGCATTGCTAAGGCATTCAAGGGAAAATTTGAAGAAGATTATTGCACCAATCAAGATCTATCATCATGTCAAATGTTTGACGCATTAAATGCATGTGGTTTTGAGCTAATGTTGTGATGTATTGTTCAAGATCGATTCAAGTATTCAAATACATTATCTTTCATCAAGAATCATGATCAAGATCTACATCCATTAAGGCCACTTCATGCTTTTTTGTAGATCTACAAGGTTTCAAACAAGGTTCGATTGTTTCATCTTATGTTTCATGTTTCATTTCATTCATGCATCATTTCTCATTAAGATTGGATTACCAAAACAGGGTTTGACCAAGGAAAACCCTCATTCCCTAACAAAACAATATTTTCCCCCTCTCTTTGTGTTATTGCAGGTTTATAGGTTGAAGAAAAAGTGGATTTGAAGCCTTCAAAAGTACCAAAATGACAAAGTTGCAAAATTTGTCATAAAAAGTTGTCAAGGCTCATGGAAACTTAGATCTAGAGAAAGATATCCAACCTATTTACATTAAATTAGTAGGAAAGTGCTTATTTAATTCATCTTCAGAGGCTCACAAGTTTTAATTCAAAACTTTACACCTAGGACACTTTGGCACAAAATGGTACGCTTTACAATTGCTTGAGCATATGAGTCCTAGTATAACACTTTTACCAAATTTCAATACATCTAGATCAATCATAAGGAGATTCTAGAGTCTGCCTAAAAGCCCTAAATTGGGACTAAACCGTCCAGCCTGGCGTATGAGTCATAGTTCACTTCAAAAAGTAGAATTTCAGAGTTCCAAACCCTTTTCTAACTACAATATTCTTCCAAGTACCTTTCTATTTCATTCTCTTTTATCAATTTGATCTCATGTTCCTAATTTTCTAGGTCACATAGCTAGATTTGCATATTGCTTTCATTTCCTTCTTTCTAAGCATTTGATTAGTGGTGAACCCCCTCTTTAATCACACCTAAGGAAACCATCCTAACCCTAATCCATTCCTCAATCAAGTCAATTAGTTGAGGGATCTTGGTTTCCTTTAATGAACTAAGAGCAAAATAGGTCCTTTGTGTTCCATCTCTTAAAAGGTGGAACCCTATTTCCTTGTGTTCAAAATAATCAAGTTATTGCTACTTCAAATGTTATCACTCTTAAACCTCAATATTTTAAACATTTTATGAGGGTACATGAGTCCTTGGATAATATATTTAAAATTTTAATCATTCAAACATGATGTTCCTCCCATTACTAAGAAACATCTAGAGGTACACATTAAGGATATGATGAAAAATAAATTGTAATTATCATATATTTAATGGGCATGATGCATGGTGTTTCTTGAGGTCTACCGTAAAACTCGAGATTTGATTGATAATAATATGATTAACGTTAAGGGTGTAAATGATTGAGGTAATCATTTGGTGGCTCCTAATCAAAATTTATAGATTTATATTAATGATTTTCTTACACATAGTTAATCAAGTAATGTGAAAGATGAGATAGATTAGGGTATACTTATGGAAACTAATTATTTGTGGACACGAAAAAAGTAATCGTTCTACTTTTTCTCATCTTCAGGTCCTCCTAGTGGACTTTGGCTTGATTTTTCCTAGATTTAATGTTGTAATGTGGTCAAAAAATTCACATTAGGTCTTGGACCCTTGTGAATCATTAAGACTTCTAGGATGTCTTATAAAGGTGTTGTGAAGTGTTGTAACCCACTTTCACACTTTTCTACGACCTTTTCATCATAATTCACCTAAATAACTCTTTTTTATCACTTACCAGATCTTATTTCAAAATGTTGTAAAGTGTTGTAACCCACTTTCATGCTTTTTTAGACTTGTCATCACTAATTCAACCCTTTCTCATGTTTAAATGACCCCTTAATGCAATTCCCAGCCTTTCTTAAGTGGTTTTTTTAGGATATTCCCATTAGACCACATTTAATGCCCTTTAATTTCCAACACCCACTTAATTTTCTTAAGTGGGACTAAGTCGCCAATCCTTTTTGGCACAAAACTGAAAATTATTTCAAATTTTTGGCGGGATTTCATTCTCTAACCCTTGAGGTCGGCCTATGATGTGTTATTTTCAGGAAATTTAGTAAGATCAAGTATAAATAAGGGTTTTTCCTCTCATTTTAACACCTATTCATTCAAGCATTCACTCGAGCAATTAACTTAATCATTCTCAAGCATTCAAGCACTCTAAGCATAATCAAGTCATCCATTGGAGCACTTCATTGCATATCTTTAGATTTCTACATCAAGGGGTTTGGTAAGTTTATGACATTGCATGTTATCTATTTATCATTTTCTTTCCATTTCATAGGGTTTGATTACCAAAGTGGGGTTTCACCAAGGCAAACCCCTATATTCTAACCCTTAACCATTTTTCCCTCTTTGCATGTCTGTTTGCAGACTTTGTAGGAAATTTTTTCAAAGAAATAGGTGTTGAGAAGTGGTCAACAAGTCATCAAAGCTATTCAAGTCAACAAAGACCTAATTCAAGCTTGGAGACACTTTTTATCCCATTTTCTGTAGAATCAAGAGTGGACACCTGTCAGAAAAGCAAATGCAGACCTGAAGCTAAATGATCCTGTCCCAAAATTCCTAAAATTTGCAGGTGGACTAAGTCACCACCAATGGCGAATTAGTCCCACTGTCGAGCCTGAGAAGTGGTTTCTGCATTTTTGGATACCCAATTGGTAGATTCTTGTTCTAGCAAGTTTTTTCTCGAAATTGGGACTAAGTAGCCCAACTTAGCGTAAGTTTCCCAATCAACATTTTTAGTTAGTTTTTCAAGATTATAGAATCTCTCCGCATCATATTTCAGATTCTAGGTGCACCTCTCCAGCTCTATTTAGTTATTTCATCATTTACTTGCATTTTTGGGTGTTTTTGCATATCACAGTGTGTTTTCCAGCACTCTGCATTTCTTAGGTTTAACATCATCAAATCATTTTCTTTTTAGATCAGTGCATTAATACATCTCATTTATATTAATCTTGAGTGTAGAAATTACCATTTTGGACCCCATTCTTTCTCCTTTTAGGTGAAAAACCTTAGAAGGAGCTTAAAGCAGTTGGGTGATCCAAAATCATTGTCCACATTATCAATATAATATACAGACAAAGAATTATTGTTTAGTCACCATTTAAAGAAATAATCAAAATCACATTCAAGGAAATCATTAAAGATGACTAATGGTATATATTGATTGAAATTATTGGATATAATATTGAGCCTTTAGTATTGGTTGAAAGGAATTACCTAGACTTTGTCATATTATTATTCCTTCATATAAATTTTATATTTTAGTTGGGAAGCCACACATAGAATGGTGTAAGGAAATACCATATGTATTGCATCAATGTATTAAATATAATTATAATGATGAAGCAGTTAAAATTTATAGATATACACATATGAAATTATTAGAACTAAATATTTTTACTATAGATTTTTTTTTTTAGATAAAAGGCAAGAAGCCTGAATATTATTAATAGTATAAAAGTTCAAATATTACAAGTATATAGAAAAAAATATTATAAAAATCTTACAAAATATAAAGACGATCAGGGTGCTAGAACAAAATGCCCCATTTATTAGATGTTTAACGCATGGAGGCCAATACATAACAAAAGCCTCAAACCAAAAAGTATGAGAAAACACAGACAATACATATTTTATGTAGGGGGTAAACTCCTCATAACACTCTGGGTGATCCCACAATAATGGTTTATAATTGTTGGCCAAACTGGATATTGAACTAAAATTTTAAACTAAATTTTCACTTTTGGGAACCTATAGCTGCTAAACCATGAGAAATTTGAAGATGATGCAAACTAATGATTTCTACTATTTTATTTGTAGATTCTAAATTTAAAAAAAAAAAAATTGGAATAAAATTGCATTTCTTTCATCTCCTTCAAAAACTAGTTTTTAATAGTAAACATCATTTTTAAAGAGTGATGTTCATTGTAAACAACATAACTTTTTTTATATGAAGGATTAATTTCTATTTTTTTTTAATTTAGCTTTGTAACTCTGATATCTAGCACGTTCATTTGGTTTCATAGAGTTTTACTGAATATTTTTTTCTTAATTAAGTTTTGAAGTCAAACGAGTTACAATTTAGACATAGGCAAACTGTATACAACATAAAAAAATTTAATTATATCGAAAATAATTTTTTTTTTGCTAGATCAAGGATATCAATAATTAGAACAAACATATTTTTCAATTTTTTTTTGATAATCTACTATTTTTCCATGTGTAGAACAAAGAGCTTGATTTTCATTGAAAAAACTATGTTTAATTAAACTAAAAAAATACATAACAAAACCAAAATATATTAAAATTACATTTGATGGATAACTCGTTCCGAGGATTACCATCATCTACTTGGGTCTATGAATTTTCCTCCATTTTCATACTCAACCTGAACTCGGAAAGGAAAAATTTTACAAATAATTGCTAGAAAAGAGGGGGAAGGGAAAAAAAAGGGGGGCTTCAAGCGGCTCGAAGCCCCCTTGATCCCTTCAAGTGAAGAAGGGTTTGCTCGACCCCCCTTTTTTTGAAATTTTCCTTTTTTTTCATTTTAAAAACTGTGCCAAAAAGAGATGACATCACAAAGGGGTTCGCTTGAAAGGAGGGTTCAAGCGAACCCATTTTTGGGTTCATGCGAACCCCCCTTTCGAGCGAACCCCTAGAAACTTGAAGTTTTTTTCTTCAGAGCATTTTTGCAATTTTTCTTCATGAAGGGAATTGTAAACCAGTATTGTGGGATCACCCCTCGAAGGGTTGCGTCAAAATCCACAATCCATTGGAGATCTAATATAGGCTCCAAATTGTTTACCTTCTTTAAAAAATAGTTACCCATATGTGTCAGAGCTCTATGTTGTGCTAGTAACACCATGCGAAAGTTCACAAGGAATGAAAGCTATTCCACCACATCACCCCCCTCATGCACATGTTGGATATCTCACGACCTTGGGATGACAACCCCAAGCCTTGTAACTTCCAGGGTTACCTTGAGCCTGCCTAGGTTGAGCTTTTTAAACAATTTTACTGATATAGCCCCCACAAGCTCATTTTTGCTCTCCCGAGTCTAGGAGGGAAGCCACAAAACATGATGTGATATCCATGTTTACCCTATAACATTTTGCATCCCTTAGGAAATCAATGCCAAGTATTATCTTAACTACCTTTAAGTCCCTTTCCATGGGATATATTTGATTATTACCTTCAACTGCAAGTTCGTGATAGAACCTATGAAGGTTATCTGACACCATGAACTTTTGAGACATACAAGAGTATCGATACTCCTCATGGACTCCAACCAACTACGAGAAAAGAAAGAATAGCAAGAATATCACCCTTCCACTTCAAATAGAGCAAGCTGCTTCATTCCCCTACACTTCAACTAGAAGGAAATAATTTCCAAATTTACTTCTTGTTAGGAGAGATATTAATGCAACTTAAAAGTTATTTATTACCATTTTGGTACATACCAACTCATCACTGGAGTAGTATGCAACCACTTGGAGGAAATTATTTCCAAAGTTACTTCTCGTTAGGAGAGATACTGAAGCAACTTCAAGGTGCTTTATTACCATTTTTGTATATGCCAACTCGCCACTAAAGTACTATGTAGCTACCTTTTCATTAATGATAAATCCCTTAAGCAGTTGGTAATCAAATGGGGCTTGTGCCAAAATGTATCCAAGCAATCAGCTAAACTAAAAAATTGCCAAATAGTAATGGCATCCAATTGATCATTATTAAATATAGGTCCCATTAGTCAAATAGTAAAAGTGTTTGAATTTTTGATTTTGAATGGAAATCACATATCTTGATGCAAACACTACCACATGTCAAGTTTGAGCAACTTGAGGTAGCTCACGGTTTGAAAGGGCACTTGAGAGAGCACAGTGGTTCCACATGTCAATGTGTTGAGACAATGAGAACATTTTCTAAGTTATGTTTAGCACCAAATTTATTAAAATTAGAAACTGGTGAGCTATGGGCCCACCAAAAGGCCTAGCAAATTACACAAGAATGACTCTTTAATAATATTTATCAACTTTCACGACTGGCACGAATTCAACATGTGGCTTACTGCAGGGGTAATGGTGAAAGAGGAGACATCACTTACCCTTTTATGTTGGTGGTGCATGGGGCTTCCATGTGGCACCTTAACACTTCCTGCTATGAATTATGACATTTAGGGTGGGAGTTGTTCATTTATGACAAGCTTGCCAACAAATCTAGCCATTCTCACACTAAGATTTATATGTGATACTTGTGGACTTTGCTAGGTTGCACTAGTATAACATGTGGCATTAGCGTGGGGGTGGGCACTTGCTAGGAGAAAGCAACGCCAGATGCCCAAGGGCATCAGGTATCACCTCAATGCTTCACATTTTGGGTTTAAGCCTTTAGGCTCAACAGGAATTGGGAAATTTACCAAATCCAAGTTTGATCAACAAGGGTTTGCAGGTAGAAGCAAATTCCCACATGAAGGACGACACAATTTGGAGAATGGTATTGTTTGCGGAACTCAACAACCTGCAACCTACACAATTAAGGCCAAAGTGTGTTTTAGGGTGGGAGTAGCTCATGATGAGCCCAAAATGTGCTCATAGTTTGGATATTATGATGAAATTTTAATACCTTTACTTTTGTTATTCGTGGTTGTTTAAACTCTTTTGAAACCTTTTATTGGGATATCCTGTAGCAAAATATTTTCATATTCCTGCAGCCTATTGTGTTGTCTTGACTACATTTATTACCCCGTTGACTCCCTAAATGACTGGTATATCGCATATAGTTTTTGAATGATGAAATAGATTTAAATATGTGATTAATAAATGAATATTTTGTATGTACCATGCGCCTTTTCTTTCCCATCTGTTACCTTGTGTTTCGCAGGTTGTTGAAGAAAGTATGATCGAGTCAAGCGCAGCCGATCTCGGCCTTGCAGTAAAGTCTATTTCCTGCACGACTTCGAGGAAGCTCTAGTGAAGACTCTTTGACCGAAACCGTTGGGAAGGATTTTTAATGATAGTCAATCCGGAAAGAGTGGAGCGCTAGATTCTCTCTGGATTGGGTTGAACGGATAAGTTCATTTATGAAGTTTGTTCCTTGATTCTGGGATACACTTTACTTCCACGTCTTTCTTTGATAGGGTTAGTTAGTTAGTTGTTCTCCTGATTTTTAAATAAGGTACTCCTCCTGTGCGAGTGAAGGAGGAGATGATAAGTTAGAAATAAGATAGAAGCATAGTGATAGAGAGATAGCAGATATCATGTAAGAGTCAGTATGATAATAATGAAAAGCAGAATCTGTATGACGAGACAAAGTTTGTTGTTAGTTTCCATATCAACAAAGCAATGTATACCATTATGTTTTCATGAATAAAGTTTGATGAAGTTCTGAGATCAGCACTTGCGTAATCAGTAGATGCTTGCTAAGGGGGCCCACTTAGTAAGTATCTGTAGCTAGTTAGTTAGCTGTTCTTTTTTATTGATCATTAGTTAGCTTTCATCTTTGATGTTTCCATACAAACTCAGTCTTGTATTGCTCCTGCAGCATCGGGAATCCATCCCTGTGCTTGTTCCTGCAGCATAAGGCCAGTTCATAGTTTGTGTTTTAGTCGTAGCTGTTATGGTTTCTGTTTTAGTCAAATCATGGTTGAGTTAAAAGAACTTTGCATTACCTTCCTGTAGCGTAGATAGAATTCCTTCCAAGTATTTATTTCTGTTAAATTGTGACTGAAACTAGTTCTTAGTGCATATATTGTGCTGCGCCATTCAAAGTATACGTTCCTTGGTTTGACAAGTAAATGAACGTCCATAAAGAGATATTAGTCACCTGCTGGAATGTCCAATTCCCAGGAAAGGTTTTACTGTGATTTTCATATCCTTTTGTGGGCGCAACCAGCTTGTTTTTGACAAGCATCAAAATTTGAGTGAAAAGTGGGCCATTGGCGAAAGAAAAATCTCATCACCTCATTAGTGAGACCCACCAATCTTGCTCCAATAGTTGTTTGTGATATTTAAGGGCTTCGTTGGATTGCACCATTGTGACACGTGGCATTGGGGGGCACAACCAAACAAAGGCTTACAGGCACAAGAAAATACCCACCCAAGGGCCCACACTACTTGGGGATAGGTAATAAATTTTCAGAACTTAGTAGCATGCAACCTAAACACTTAAGGCAATTGGAATGTTAGCTTAATTCCCTTTTATTGGGTGTAATTGATTGTTGACTATGTGTTCTAGGGCAAGTTATTTATCAAGATTCTTTTAATTATATTTTTCTTCCCCAGCATCTAGGTCACACGCCATATTGCCAGCATGTCTACTACTTTATTACCCTCTCTATAGCAATGTGAGAGCTTGTAAGAATCAAAATCTTGTAACATTTTGAAGCCTTGGGCTAGGATGGAACTTAACATCAAATGGATTATTTTTTTTTGCTTACATGTGTTGATTATAACCATATAATCCCCTTCAATCCATATGTGTTTGATACATAGTGATTTTTCTAGTTTTATACCTACGAGTAATTCTTGTGCCTCAATCTTATTATTTATACCATCTGGTAATTTTAGTGCGAGGGTGCCAATAACCTTACCTACCTGGTTCCTTAGTACACAACCAACACCCAATGCACTTGGGTTCCTTCAAGAGGCCCAATTAAAATTAAGTTTTGCCACACCCATTGGAGATGCAGTCCATACTAAAATTTTGTGGTTGGGCTTGGTTTTGGGTAACCATGTTATTGGGTTTGGAGAATGGATCAACTCCCACCATGAAGATATTTGTACATCCCAATTCGAATCTAGATTTTTTTTTAGGAATTTGAGTTATACACACTAGACATTACTAACTCAAAGATTAATCTTTATATTTTACATATTACTTCTTCTACTGAATGGTGCTCCTTGCGAAATATTCTTCTATTCCTTTCCACCATAAACACCATATTAATGTTGAGGGGCTTATTTCCCATATTGAAGAGAATAAAGAATATTTATTCATTATTGGCCATGAGGAAAAAACTACTAATAGAGATTCTTTAAGGGGTGATCCAATTAAGATTATTTTGAAGTCATGTCCAACATTGTAATGAGAATTTATAAGTTAATTGAAGGTGGTCTACATCCTCTTCCTATTGGTTGCACAATACATAATTGAAGGGGCTAGATATTCACATCTCGACCAATCTCTCACAAGTAAGGATCCACTTATTCAATGCTAACCAAGTAAACAACCCTACTTTTGGAAGAATTGTAGGGTTCCAGTATAATTTATGAGGCCAGATTGTTTGTTCAACATTTCCTTGTCAGATGATTGATGAGTAGCATAGGCTAACTTTATAGTTGTATCTTATTCTTTTTCTTATTTCCAAGGTTCCCCTACTAGAGGAAATTTTTTATTTTTTTGATGAAAAAGCAACTATCTATATTAAAATAAAGATAAAGTTACATATTCACAAAAAAAAAAAAAGGGTGGTAAGAAGGCACACCCCAAGAGTCATATGGGCAGTGCCCAGAAAAACCAAAAAATTAACTAGTCACATGGGCCAAGCCCAGAAGTCCAAGATTACAAAACATAAAAAGGGCTATTAAGTGGCCAAAGCATTACCAACGGAGCCAGGAGGGTCTCTGTCATCCATGTTCTTCCCCCATACATCAGCAAGGTCTGGAGTGATGTCAAGAGGAGAACCCCAACCATCACTAGCCTATTTTTATTTCTCTTTATCTTTATCCTCGCGTCGGGGCGAGATTGCAACCTCTAGGCACAAAAAACTTTTACCAGTGTCTAGCCAACCAAAGCAAGAGGTAGGAGGGTCATCAAAGGGCCACCCAAAACTGCCACCACTACTCCTCGAAGCACTGTTAGAAGGCCACCCCTGGCTAGCTTGCGGCGGAGGAGAGCAGATTCATTGAGGAGGACAAGAATCCTGCCGAAGAGGAGGATGAGAGCGGGGATGCACAAAACCACTTTGCTACAGGCCCCAAGAAGGTGACTAGTCATGGGAAGAGGTGGGTGAAGTAGGCACCCAAGTAACAGTACACGGGGCATTGTCCTAGTGATCAAGTAGCACTTGCAGGTGAGCAACCTCAAGTGTAACTTTGTTAGCTTGCACCTAAATTTGTAAGAGCATATTAAAACAAATAATAGCTTTAGCATATAAAGAAACATTAATATCCATTTGAGAATGAGAAAATATGTAGGAATTTTTTTACTTTCTAGATATTGAAGAGGATCTTGGCCACCCTTGAAAGTGTGCCAAAGTTGGGAAAATTTAGCAGGAATTTTGGGTTAATCTCCCAGCAGAACCATATGTTAGGATAAAGGCTCTGGCCTAAAGGGCCACAAGAAGTCATGAATCAGGGTCCAAAGTTGTTGAGCTCTAGACAAAAACTAGAAAAGATTCCTAAAAGTCTCAGCTTGCCCACAAAAAGGGCAACAAGGGTCCCGAACCCCCATGAGAACAAGCTGAGAACCCATAGGCAATCCTTGGAAAAGAATACACCAAGCAAAGTGGAAAAGTTTCTGCTCAACACTTGTAGACCAAGTGGTAGCAAAGCTTTTACACTAGACATGAGTGAGAGATTGAAAAATCCACCTCTGGTTCAAACTTTGAATCCTAGGAAAGTATGGTGAAAGCCACATGTAACTTATAATTCTTGAAAGGGTGTCTAGATACCACTTCCAGTCTTTCCACCAAGGTTCAGTCCCACAAATTTCAACCTTCTAAAGCATCTCTATAGGAATAACATTCACCAAATCATCATAAGTAGCACGGTCCTGGTTATAAAACTTGTAAAGGGCACAAAAATCTTCCCACTGCATGATACACATTGTGGGTCTATGAAATAACTGTTGCAAGGTCTAGATACCCTTCTTGTGGAATCTACACATCTTAAGCCAAGGAAACTTAGCCAACGACTGACCATTATAAGCAAAAAGAGGTGACCACCAAATATTCTACTGGTTGAGTGAAATTCTGTCACAAAAACCATAGCGAGCCCAACAGAGCTAGGGCCTGACAACCTCCCAAGCTCGTCAAATACTTTTTGCCACAAAATTTCCAACAATTTAGACTGGTTTCTTCATGACTAGAAGGGTTTGAAAGCCAATCCCCTTCTAGGCGGGTCTATGAATAGGAAAGTCTAACTAAATACAATGTCTGAGAAGAATTTTTCAGGCCTCATCCCCAGTAAGGGCATAGATAATCCATTTAACACAAAGTAGTCCCTTGTCATTGAGTGGAGAGAAACCCAAGTCCTCCAGAATATCTAGTAAGGTAACAAAATTCCCAAGCACTGCGATGAAACCCTCTGTGGGATTCAGAAGAGGCCCAAAGAAATCTCAGAGCAATTTTTCAAGTTTGTCGTAGGCAGCTTTGGAAGGGGCCCAATAGGAGGAATAGTAAACATAGGTAGCTGCTAGAACTTTGGAGCACACCTAGAATTTCCCCACCAAAGAAAGGGGCTTGGTAATCTAGTAAGAAATTTTTTCCTCGACTCTAGAAAGAAGAGTTTGCCATAGCTCAACCAAGGACACTTGGAAAGCAAAGGGAATGCCTAGAAACCAAAAAAAATTCTCTTGGCCCAATCCACTTCCAACCATACTGCTAAAACCAAGGAGTAGTCAAGATAGACTGTCCATAGCATAGATTTTTGTACCACTGAATGGTAGAACGAGAAGCAATACATAAGGTGTTCAGACAATCCAAGACCACTTTAATATTTTCTTCTTCCTCTAGGAGAGTGAGGAAAGTCATCAACAAAATAGCCATTAACCAGTTGAGCCTGAGAGTTAGGCAGAGAAATGCCCTTTACACGCTGCTTAAAAACCGTGTTGGCCAGAAGGTAGCCAAATCCTTCAGCAGCAAGCACATATAAAGAGGGGGCAAGTGGGCACCCTTTTCGAATGGAACGAAAGAGTCCAAAGGCAAAGGATTGACAATCATTAATGGTGATACAAGCAGAGGCATCCGCAAAAAAGCATTTGAATAGTCTGAATGAAGTTAGGCCCAAAACCCAAAGCGTGCAGCATAGCAAGAATAAAAAGCTATTCAATACGGTCATAGGCATTCGCAAAGTCAATTTTGATAAACATGGGTTTCTCGTTTGAATGCCTGGCCCATTCCATGCCTTCCCAAACAACAATAATATTATCCAGAATAAACCTGGATTTGATAAACCTAGTTTTCTTCGAGTGCATAATATGAGGTAAAAGATGGTGGATCTTCAGAGCCAAAGCCTTGGCGATGATTTTGTAGAAGACATTGAGAAGCGTGATAGGTCTCCAGTTGCAAATGTCCTCCGGATCACCAGACTTAGGTATGAATTTTATATTTCCTTTGTTTATTAAGTTACCTAGAGAATTAGCATGAAAAGCCTCTAAGTAAACATGATACAAATCTTACCCAACATAGTCCCAAACGGATTTGTAGAATTCACAAGGGAACCCATCAATCCTTGGGGCTTTGTCATCAGCCATGGAATGGACAGCCTCTTTGAGATCATCAATTTTTAACAATCAATTGAGCACAAAAATTATTTTGCACTAAGAAAAGCCTATTTGGCACAACAGCAAGGCAATCCTAGAGGGCTTGTTGTCGCATAGGCGTGGGCTCCTGTGCAGTGAAAACCTACTCATAATGATGCACAAAGGTCTAGAGAATGTCAGGAAGCTCAAAAAACACTTGAACACCATCTTTAATTTTTTTAATGCTTGAAAATGAGTGTTTGGCACACAGAGCCAAAAAAACTATTTGGAGACACGATCACCAATTTTTAGCCTTGATGTAACTAAGCTTTGATTTGCGCACCTTGGCAGCACAATTGTTTGCAACTTGCTTTTTGTGTCATAATTCTGCCACCCTGCCTTGCAATGATGGAGAAAAATGGTTGGTTTCCAAAGCCTCAAGAGATGAACGGAGGTTAGCGATGGTAGCCTCATTAGACCGCCGGTGAAAGATAGCCAGCTGGTGCCCATAAATGTGCAAAAATATAGCTGTGAAAGTGATAGCATCATTCCACCAAGTAATCCAACATGTATGATGAGCTAGCCTACACTCTAGATTCCAAACTTTGTGAATGTGGGCCAAGGTAGGCTTGTGGTAGAGTAAAGACATGTTTAGAAAAAAATGATTTTTACCTGTGCGAAGTTGTCAAGTCTCCCATTCAATGCGAAAAGAAATGGGGAAGTGGTCTGACAAAGTCACATCCACTAACGGATTAATGAGGAGAGAACTGTCAAAAGAGAAAAAAGATTGAGTCAAGACCATGGCATGATCAAGGCGCTTAAATATTATGTCAGAACTGACCCTGTAATTACACCAAGTGTGCCAGAAAGAACGAGAATGGCGGTGACCATTATTGGGATAAAAAAACCCCAATTTATTACACATGTAAAACCACGCCTCCCTTTCACCAACTACCCATCTTAATGGCAAGGTGCCATCTTTGTCATACACCATCTCAACCATATTGAAATCCCCACACAATAACCAAGTAGCAACTGACAATGAATCAACAATCCAATGTTAAAATAAAAAGTGTTCCACAGCATCATTAGAGGCATATACATTAATAATCCCAAAGGAATGATTATTAATGTTGAAAAGGATCCAGATGAGCTGATGAGTGGGATCATACTCGTGGTCGACCACACAAGAGTGCCACAGTGAGGACAAACAGGTGACAGCGCCACCACGCCCAACATCATGAGTAGTGCAAAATATTTTACTGGCTAGCCAAATAGAGCGACAAGCCAAAGCAAACAAAAAGCTAGAAATTTTAACTTCTTGGAGACAAAGCACTTCAATACCAAGATACTTACTCAAGGTATGCCTTACATAATACTTTTTGGAGAGGTCTATCAGACCTCGAACATTCCATGAGAGGAAATTCATGAATGAAACTCTTCCATATCATGGGAGTCTGGTTCCTCTTCATTCAGAGAAGAGAAATGATTTTGCAAAAATTCTGGTGGAATTGACCCAAGCTGGATAGAAGAGGAAAATCTTCACTTTTCTTGAACATATTCCCCTTCTTCCCTTGGTGGAGAAGGGCTATGAGACCGCATTTGAGCTCCTGACATGGGAGGAGAAGCATTCGGATGTGCTATCATGATAGTAGTAGGTTGAGGCATTGCCTTTGGCCTAGGCTGCGATGAAACATTATCAACCCCAACAGGAGCTTCCTTCCCCTTTGTTGAAAGGTTTGAAACAACTTTCAATGGTTTGGAGGCCTTGGGGGCCGACCCAAAACCAATGGACTTATTCTTGCGATTTGTAACCGTAGTCCATTTCTCATCAAGTTTGGAAATAGAAGCATTCGCCAGACAAGGTTTTTCAACATCTCGTGGCAGAGAAGGTGTACGAGGAACTGCCGAAGGGTAGTCCTTGATCTTGTGGTCTGTGGACTAACACCTATAACACGTGTTGGATAGATTGAAATAAGTAGCCTTCTGGATATGTTGGAGAGCTCCAATTTGGATATCAATGGAGTCTTTCAAATCTTTGGAAAGGTCCACTTCCACACAAACCCTTTTCTGGGGTCGAGCCTGAAAGAACCTATCTAGCTCAATGAAAATAACCCTCCCTAGTGAGGATGCAATATGATTTAGAAAAGGTACACAAGGCAAGGGTAAACTAGGAAATTCAATCCAAACTAGGACCCGCAACTTGGTGTCATCCGAGACAGCAAAATCCTAGGTCGATGCCTGGAAAACTAACAAAGAAGACTAGGCATACCAAGGACCATGGGATAAGATAGTCTGGACATGATTGACCTTCGCAAAGCGAAACAAAAATAAACCCTTGGTTAAATTTTGGACCATGTTAAGGCAGACCCCATGAGGGAAACAAGCCTTGTTGACCCACTCGTTAAGCACACTTTCAGGGGGAGTCCTCCCAACAAAATACCCAACAAGGGTATGTTGCTCAAGCCATTGACAAGCAGAATCAAAATCTGGTAAAGGAAAAACCACATCAGCTGGTGAGTCAGAACATTTACCTCATGAAAGACTTTCGGAACAAGTTTCTAGGGTTGTTTGTTTAGAGGAGGAGCCATTGAGCAAAGCTGACAAATCGCTAATACCAGCATGAACTATTGGGTTAGAGCCTGTTGAAGGCATATTAAAACACAAAAACCACACTAAATGCGGTCGTACACATAGGAAAAGAGGATTTCCCTGTGCTAACAGTGTAGCATGACACAAGAGGGCCAAGAGTGACTGTAGAAACCACAAAACCCTAGCAGAGCTCATACACCTTCCTTCCCCACCAATTACACCCAGAGGAACTTTTTGATGCATTGCTCTAAATTTAGTTACACTACTTTTGGTAGGTTAAGGATTGACATAAAATAGTTGGGAATAACTGAAAGAATTTCTTTGGTTAGTGCAAGCTTTCCTGCCATTGTTAGTCATCTTCCTTTCCATGATGCTATTCTATTTAAAATTTTGGTCACAATTTTTTTCTAAAACTTAGGCTTGTTTGGCCCTTAAAATAATGGGATACCTAAGTATTAGCTTTGCAATTAATCATATTTGAGATCAAGATTGGATAGAATACATGCTAACACCATTAGCGAGGTGTTTAGAAAGAGAATACTTGAATTTTTTCATTTATTTTTGACCTAAAGCCTTGCAATAATCCTCTAAAACATTTTTAATGCCTTTTTCTTATTGGACAGTAGATTTGGAAAATAAACATGTATGACCTACAAATAATGAGTGATTCATATTGATGGTTGAGTTTGAGATATCTATAGCTTGCCATACACCTTGAGCTTTTCCCCTAGTATTTCCCAACTCTATAATTTTGCTATTAAAATGAAAAGGAAGGGTGATAACAGATTGCATTGTCTAACACCTTGTGAAGAATTGAAGAAGCCAGTTGGAGTTTTTTTACCAAGATTGAAATATGGATTGTATTATAAATGAGCTAATCCATCAACACCATTTATGGGAAAAGCCAATTTTTTTAAGCACTTTTAAGAGAAATCCCAATTTAATCTATCATAGGCCTTCAAAATGTCAATTTTGGTAATCATTATTTGGATTCTTTCTTCCTTGATGGAATGCAATGTTTCATTGGCTATTAAGGCCCCTTTAGTTGTATACTTTCCTGAGACAAAGCCTCCTTGTTCATTCAAGATAATTCTTGGAATGAACTTGGTGAGTCTCAAAGTGATTGCTTTGGATTTGATTTTGTAAATGGTGTTACACAATGATATTAGCCTAAGATCAATAAAGGTGGAGGGGTTCTTATTTTTAGGGATTAATGCTATGAATTTGTTAATCAGTTCCTATAAGATCTTGTCATTTCTCTTTGATTCCTCTAAAGATAACAGAGTTTCACACCCCATGAACTACCAAAATTTTTAGAAGAACTTAGTAGTAAACCCATTAGGGCCCAGTGATTTTTCTGGTGACATAGAGAAAACCACTTCTTTTCCTTCTTATAGTGTGGAAAGTTTTAGTAGGAGGATATTATCTTCCTCAAAAATCAACAAGGGAATATGTTTGACAAAATGATCTGGGATGGTATTTTTTGCTTGTACAAATTGCAAACCAGCTTGCTCAATAAGTTTGAGAAGTGACCTGCTTGTTGATTAATAGATTTTCTACCTATAAATCTCTACCTGAGAGGGATTTGATGTTGAATAAAGCGTTCATTTGTTGTCTATCTTTTGATGATAAATGAAATAATTTCCAGTCTTTTTGTCCCCTTATCTAAGCCATATCTCTCTGGATTTTTACCTCCAATATATTTCTTCTCTTGTCATGATTTCTTGTAGTTTCGATTGTAGTTTTTTATGGAGGTTGAAAGAGGAGTTGTTCATACCACTTCTTATGATATGATCATTGATCTCATCAAGTTGGGTTTGTAGTGTTATTTTCATCAAAAAATATTCTTGAAATGCTTCTCATTCCAAGCTTTGTTTTGTTATTTAATATATGTTAGCTTTTTTGCTAGCTCAAACATTCTAGAATTAAAAAAAAAAGGATAGATGACTCAAAAGGATGAATTTGGATGGGGTTTTTGTGAAGTTAAGGACAACTATATGGGAAAGTGATCTGAGCTAGAAAATAAAAGGATAGATGACTCAAAAGAAGCTATTTCTATAGACCATTCTATAGAAATTAGGAATCTATGCAACTTCTCTACAATTAAGTAGAAGTCTTTGTGCCTGTTTATCCATGTAAATATACCATTTTGGGGAGGGCAATCTAATAGATCATTCTAATATAAAATCTTATAAATCTTCTATTACCTTTGGGGGGAATTATCCCCTTTTTCCGTTATATATAAGTTATAAATCTTATATTGGTTAATTTTTGTTAGATATAAGTTATATTTTAAATAATAATATGTTATTTTTATAACAACAACCATATTTTTCAAATTTTGGTCCATTTTTGTTAGATATAAAAGTCAAAGATAACAGATATTTATGGTTACCGATAGGTATTTGGTCCATTTAGGTTGCATGTAATTTATATTTTAAATAAAAATATGATATTGTACTAACAACAAATTATTTTTTTGTTCAACTACTAAGGATACCATGATTAAGTTTTGGTTGAGCTTTTAAAAAGTCAATTTTTGGACACTTCTCACTAGACATTTTGATGTGGCAAGTTGCATGATGAGTCACACCTCCAAACCTTAGTCATAGATATATCAGATTCCAATTCATATTTCTAAAAAAAATAGAAGTCATATGCTAGTCTTTAAAACTGCTACATGCTCACAAAGTTATTCCACATTTCTATTGGCCTCTCTCCCTTGTAGCCAACCAACTTACAACATCAAGTTACAATCCTAACAACAATACCATTCTATTGGGTCCTTAAAATGTTTCTCCACTCCTTCTAGAACAAAATCTCACTTTCATGGCTAGGGTTGTTATCATGAAAGTGAAACTTGCTCTTCCACAAACTATGGAGGATTGAAGACCAACTCTATGAGAGTGGTTTTTATCTCCTATAGTTTGAGCCAAGCTTAGACTTGGGAGGGTATTCCTAGGAGTATACCTTAACAAGAATATGAATAAAAAAAAAAATGAACACTTAAAATAATAGTAGCTAAACTCAAATTACCTACTTGAGCCAAAAAATTATTACTAGGTCAAATAAAACTAGCTACAATAACTCGTATATAAATTATCAACATGTGCAAGAATGACCCACATGATATAGGTTCATTTAATATTATTTTCCTAGTTATATTAACAACCATTAATGTGCATGAAATTTGACTATTTCATTACTAAACTAATACTTAATATTTTTGTTTATTTGGAGTTTTAAAATTGGTCAAATAGATCCAAAACTCGTTCCTATCCAATTAGGTTATAGAGTAACAAGTACTAGGTAGGAAAATAATGAACAAAAGCATGAAAGGATTGATCTAGATACATTCCATCACATTATAAGCATCATGGATAAAGAACACTTATTAATCCAATATCAAATTGAATAAATCCATATGGAAGGAACAAATAATTTTTATAAAACTTTTTAATATTTTAAAATGACGCCACATTATCTAATGCTCAATAAATTCATGTCATAAACTATGATAAAAGAGAACCTTAACATCAGATAGTCATGGAAACATTCTTTGCATAAAGCCTAATATAATTTTTCCTTCAAATGTTTGAAAATATCACCCATCTTTTGTATCTAGACTATTTCAAGATGGTGTGTCACTTGGTCATCCTTGCATTACAACGCTTGCATTTGTGACATGGTCTAACCACCTCTTGTGGATCTTAACTAAAGCCTGTATCAGGCATTGATAGGTTGACCTTTTGGTGCAACAGTGAGGCCAACAATTGGTATCAGAGTTGGTCACAGGTTCAAACCCCTCGTTTGTGCTAGGGGGGATTGTTGCAAGATGGTGTGTCCCTTGGTCTTCCTTGCAACACAACGCTTGGGTTTGTGACATGGTCTAACCACCTCCTATGGATCTTAACTAAAGCCTGTATCGAGCATTGACAAGTCGACCTTTTGGTGCAACGGCAAGGCCAACATAGACATAGCAAGATTGTAGCACTAGAAAATCCATTCACCTATAAAATAAGGAGCCACCATTGAAGAACCAACCTCTGAACTCCCTTTGAAAATGGTAAAGATATTATTTTAAAGAGCTAGTTTTCAACCCTAATTTAATCACTATATCAAATTTTAAAATGAAAGTTGCAAGTGAATTCTCACCCAAAAACTACACTTGAGATGTGGAGATTACCTTTGTAACAAATGAAAGTAGTTGAGATGGGACATGTAATAATGGCAAGCAGGTAGGGTGGGTGGATATGTCTATAATCATACCATTAAATTTAACACCTACAATATTTGAATTTTTTTTAATAGGTCTCCAATTTCTTTTTCTTTGATCTCATATTCCTACACTTTACACATTTTTATCAATACTTTATTTCAACACACTTAAATTTTGGTGACTTCTTAGTTTGATCAACTAGCATTTTAACAAACTAGAATTTTGGTAAACCATAAGTTTTGAAATTTTATGAAGTCTAATCACTTATTCTTCATCACCCTTTTGATTTGCCTTGCTAATAATTTTGAAAACACACAAATGTACTCCAACACTTTGAAAAGTTTGTGAAAATAACAAACTTGTTGACACTTGAAAATTTTTCCCTTTCTTTCTTTGTTTTCTCTCTTCCATCTTTCTCTTTTGGCACATTGCATTTTCAATGAAACAAAGGACCCTTAAACTATGATGGAATTTTGTTAAGTTCATGAACTCGTAAACTTTCCAACATGGTGAACCTTTTTCTTTTGTTGACACTTTACTCTTCCCTTCACATCACACCTTTGGTGGGTTCACAAACTTGCAAACCTATGAAAGATTATATCCACTTCCTTGTTTTACATTAGACTTCTCTAATTTATGATATTGAGGACAGGAGTATATAAAACACCTTTAAATCCCAATATATCCTACAACTATCTCTTTATCATTAAGCCATTCCTTTCTTATCAAACCTTGAAGGTGAGTATGAATTTATGTGAAATCTCAAAAGTCACCACTATTTCTTTCACATTTCTTTTTGTATGTCAGGTTTGAAGGTGGTTGCCTATCTCCTCAAAATAATGACAATAATTAATTCTCCAATATATATCAAGCCTTCACATTAATGACTACATGGGAGGAGAGCATGACCTAGTTTCAAATTCTAATACCTTGCAATTTTGTACATGTTTGATATCCGCCAAAAGCTTTGAATTTTTTTTAAAATTTTAGTAAAAAGAGAACTTAGCCAACATAAAGCTTAAGTTAAATTTTCTACCTTTGGAGGTATACCCCAAGATATTGACTAAGGAGTAAGGTTGATACAAATGAAGATCATGTTAAGGGCGAGGGTAAAAAGAGCTTGGCTCTTATGACCAATATAGAAAATAAAGCCCTCCCAAACATAAGAATTTAGGAATATGATTTTCATTCATAGAAGATTCATAATTATTCAAGGATGTGAATACATGTTCACACACTACCACATACCCAATCATAAGATAATCTGTTATAGATTGAAACCCTACTACTAATCTACAATATATAGGTTATTTTGCCATGCATTTTGACTTTGGCCTTTGTGGTTGAGATATTATTTTTGTTCTCCTCCATCATGTTATCTATTATATTATTTCATTTTTATCTTTATCATATTTCATTAATCAATATTTATTTTTCTTCTCTTTTCTCACATCTTCTTATGTAATTATTGTGTCTTTATTCCCATTTTACCTTGTATATTATATCTTAATTTTGGTCTATTAATTTGAATTCATTACACATGTGGTATTTATCTATGATAAATATTATGTTTCTTTAATATGGGGTCATCTTATTTATTTAATTTGTGTTGTCCTCCTTGAATTGTATCAAAAACTTTTGATTATATGATCTCATGTATTTGCATTCTTTCCTATTTAAATAATTTTATCTTATACTCACATATTCACATCTTATATGACATGTGCTTATGATTATTTTGTTTACATCTTATGATATCATTCTTATCCTTACATGCTTATATCATTAATTTTTTCTATGTTCACATCGTATTTGACACGCATTTTTGTCTATCATGTTTACATCTTATATCTATCTATGCTTAAATATTTCCATCTAGTACATGAGATTTTGTCACTTTCTCATAATCCTCAACATTATAGGAATATCTTTTTCCCTTATTATATATATTTATATGGTTATATCTTCTATCTCATATACATATTTTCATGTGATACCTTTTCTATACATCATTCTTGATCTTATGCACACATATTTTTTAGACTACATATTGCATGTTTATTTTTTTAACATAATCAGTTATGTTGTCGATATCATTTTTTTCTCCTCTCCAATTCTTTGTATCCTTTCCATGGAACCATTTGACAAGAATCTACCGGCTAAAAACCTTGTTGCGTACTCTGAAGACTCTCTTGAGTCTAAGGATTCTGGTGCCAACAATACTTCGTCCTTTGTTGCCTTGTCGTTGGTCAGAGATGCTAGAATTGGTTCCCCTGTAACCCCCAACCCTACTAAAACTTGCTTCAACCTTGATAGGGAACCCACTGTGGATTTCTTGGGTTTAGCTAGAAATAATGTTGTTGACCATTTCAAATTTTTGAAATGGATCTTTCATGAAATCAATGAGCTAAAAATAAAAAATTGGGCCCTTCAAAGTAAACTAGAAGAAATGGGAGCCAAGGTTACGGTGCTTGGAAAGAAAGAGGCGAAGCAAAAAGATCATGGTGCCAGTAAAGAAATCCAGTACCAAGTGGGCATGGACAGAAGGGTTGAAGTCGAGTTGGATAAAATGAAAAATACTATTAAAATTATAGCTGAGCAAAACAATAGAATGGCAAGACATAATGCCATCATCATCAATGTCATGACTGAGAAATTGGACAAAGTTCAACAGGGGTCTTTGGTGGTTGATTTGAAAGAGGTCAATGATAAAAACCAGGATGAAGATTTTGGTATTTCAAAGAGAACCAAGGCCAATTTGAAGAGGAAGGCCCCTCCTACGTCACAGATGATTCAAACCTTCAAGAAGGGAGTTCAAGACATGCAGAACCTGGAGGTTGAGACCGAGTCTGTTTTGAAGACTCTAGGTTAGTCACGGTTGGTCTTTTTGTTGGCTTTTCTCCAGGATTTTTTTGTCTATCCCTCCTAGTCTTTTGCGGTTGGCTGCTGCTAGTTCTAGTTTTTTCCTTTTGTGCAGCCTATTTTTTCTATTGGACCTTTTTATCCTTTCTATTTTTTTGTAAACTTGGTGGTTTCGGGTCCCTGTAAAACTCATTTTTCCCTTTATCAAAAACATGGGGTATGTAATATCACTAACCTTCTATGGTGATTATGATTCAAGTAACTATCTTATAGCCTTATACAACTATATGCTCAATATAACTTCATGTTTATTATTATGGCTCATTTACACCCATAATGCAACTTTGTGCTAACTTGGATCCTTCATAGCACCATATCTCTCTTTATTTTCTTAGTTTTACTTTTCATCTATTGACATGTTAATTTTTATTAAAGATTTACATCAAATGTTACTCAAAATTTTATTCTTTTAGTTGCAATGATGGAACATGTGTTGATCTTTATCTATAACCATATATTTTATTTGTTTTCATTTTGAATCCTCTTTTTTATTTTATTTTTTGACATGCATGGTTCATAATAGCACGCATGTAAAGACAAAATGGGGAAAAAATTTAATGGTGAAAAGTCAATATGTTACACTTACTCATTCAGTTTGGACTCACATTGACCTATTTTTCTAACACTAATTAATAGTTGAGAAGGGACATTTTTTTCCAATAAAGTATCAAAATTAAGTGAATCCTTAAACAAAATTAACTCCACACATCCCAAGGATCTAGATCAAGTTTATATATTCTCATTTGCTAAGCTAGATTTAGTTTGCAAGGTGTGGTTGGGAACGTATTGAGATGTAGAACTATGATTTTGACCATCAAACTTTTAAATTCAAATTTATTATGGAACCAAGTCAACCCTTTGTACACTAGCCATTACTTGTCAACTTGATTGCAAAATATTCAAATTTACACACTAGGTTGTTTTATTAAAGGACAAACCCTCATTCATTTTAGACATCCATTCTCTGATACACTCATTACATAATTATCTAGCACCACCAAAGCATTAGAGCATCAACTAGCATCAACATCTACACTAATAAGGATAAACTAGACATTATTCTTAGTTGTTTACTAAGGTGAAACTCCTGGCATAACATATTCCAATATCTTTTGATATCCCCCATGTCTAGATATCAAAGACAAATAGACTTTTAAAGATTGGGAGTTCCTAAATTAAAGTGAAAACAAAAGGAAATTCATAAATTTGGATTCAAAGCAACATGTGCAAGTACTAGTTCTACATTAGAGAAGAATGCAAACCATTGCATTACAATTTAGATATGATAATAAAATATAAAATTAGACCATTGACCACAGTCGAAAGAAAAATATCTTGTAAGTCACAAGGATAACTAAATACTTGCAGCTTCCTTATTAATATAAAAAATATTTTATGAATACACTATTAATTTCTCAAACCTTATTTCTAAATTATTTGCTTACTTTTCTTGATTTGTTATCTCACCATATATGTATTTTCCATACATTATGAATACATTGATAGGTAAAAATTGGGTTAAAAATTATAATGCTTTCAAATTGATGCCGACTTTTAATGTCTCTCTCTGAGTAATTGTACTCTACATATATTAAATTGTAATAGAGTTTGTTGCACTAGTGTAGAGAACCTCATTATTTGGAATGTAAATAAATAGTTATTGAGCAAATTTTATAGGAGCGCTGACTGTAACCGATCAAAGATGTGTAAACCAGTCCTTAAAAAAGTACTGTGAATTGTGAAAATATGCTTACACATGTATTGTCTGATCGATGTTATATATCGTACCTTGAGAAGAAAAATATGGTTGCCTACCTTCCTAAATTTGAATTGATATACAATTTTTTTCTTTGTTTTTTTTCCCATATGATACAGTGATGGAACTGAAAGCACATTCTATTGAGATATGTTGTTTGCAAACATAAATTAAAATCTAAGAAATTTTTCTACCTCAGCTGATTGGGCTATACCAAGCTGAGCTGTATCAAGATTAGCAAAAATTCTTCCCATTCCACATTGTTGGTCTAAGTAATAAACGTGTTCTTTTATTTTAGAAATTGCTAGCTAAGCAATTATTATCTAAGAGTTTTCATAAATCATAGAAATATAATATTAGAATAAGAGAGCATACCAGGAGCTTCGGTTTGAATGAGCAGCATGTAGCCCAGACACCCTTTGAAGTCATTTCCCATTTCAAAATTATAGCCCGGACCAGTTATCCAACTGTCCAGCAGGCGCACTCTGTCCCATTTGTTTAAAAGATTTTGCTCTTAAATCATCTCCAACCCATTCCTGGCTTCCTCAAAAGTGGCCAGGCGCCACCCATTTGGAGTACTATGATAACTCCTTTCAACCTTCTTGAAAGCCATACCTTCTTTCTGATAGACTTGGCAGTTCTCAGGTCACCTTGCTGGGCTAGATCACAAACCCTCTGAGATCTAAATTTTTGAGCTTTTTGAACCAAAAGGAAAAATTAAGATTAAACATAGGTAAAGAAAAGGAAATCCAAATTTGTTCTACGACCAATAGCGATTGCGGTCTTTTATTTGTTTTTATATGTATGAAATAAAAATAGTATAACTAGAATGTAGATATACTAACCTGGAGTGTTCTGCAGTATTAAACTTTTTGTAAAACCAGACCTAATATATGATCTGCACTATAGGCCCCTCCACATATTATTAGTAGTCCTTGCACAGCCCTTCAACTGCAACAAGAATTTCCTTTGATTACACAACTACAGTGTCCATAGTTTTATGTTTTGAGTTTGTTGTGTAACTTTTAAAAACCGGACCATAAATGAAGAACGTTTCAGAGAAAACATCATAGTGAAGAGTGTAAATTCCATTTAGTGCGAATAGTGCAGTATAATATCTTCATTTAAAAACATGAGTGCAGTTCTCTGAAATTAAATTCTATTTTGTAAAGGTAAACATAGTCAATTACGATACTAGATGCTTCCAAAAGAAATACAAGGAATGAATGAGATAAACATTAAAAGGAAGAAGATTAATAATATGGTATAATGACACAGACAAGCGGTGAGCATCCAATCATGCCTATACACTCGATAATAAAACATGAGTTAATCATTTGAACTATCTTGTCTTTCTCACTATTATGTCATTCTTAAAATTATTCAAACTCAATAGAGTTCCATGTTTTTATTATTTTCGACCATAATATCCACGATATTTTGTATTTATGTTTTTAAACATTGTTTTGTTGTTAAATACAATTTTAAATTGGAATATTCATGTTAAGTTTTATATAATTTTTAGGTTAATTGTGATAGAGTGATTTAGTACAGTTATATTGATGAGTGCTATAATCTTGATTAAGTTTTGTTTAAGTCTCTACTTTACATTTGATTCCACTTACTCTAATTTTTAGTTATTTTTATACACTTAACATAATCTTATCTCTATTTTCACATGTTTGTCATATCATTGGTACACTCTTACATTTATTTTTTATGTAACCCTAAGATTAGTAATTCCTAGTTCATTGCTTAAGATTGACTACAACATTTAAACCTTCAAATTCAAAATTCCAAGTTCCCACCCAACTATAATAGCCACTACGAACCAAGCTTGGTACCAATTTGTGCAACCTCATGCTATGTTTTGGTATTTAAAGACATTCACTTGTATAAATAGTTCATATGAAAACACAATGAACAAGGGTTGACGTTTCTTCTTGGAAATCTACTATAGCCTCTAATGTATGTAGTTTTATTGTGGAGATCATTTCTCAACTAGAGCTTCCTACTACCATTGTCATTGATAATAGAATACATTTTAGAATTCATAAGAAAATTTCTTGGAAAATGTCATGTTTAACAATATTTATGGACTCTCCCTACCATTCAAAAATTAATGGCCAAGATGAGGAAACCAATAAAACATTTGAACAAATATTGAGAAAAACATGGCACAAAATGGCATATATAATTGCTTCATGTTTTGTGGGTTTATTAAACAAGCATTCCTATGAAAGGAAATAATGCACAATAATGTAAAATTCCATACTTAATTATATTTGAGGAAAGAAATAGAACTCATTGGAATCTAAGAAGTAATTTGAATAGAGCACCAATAGTCAAAAATAAATAAATAAGAGGAGAATAGAAAATAGGAGATACCCTAGGAAAACCCATTGACAAGAAAAACCTAGCAAGAAAGGATTCTTAATGTATTATCATTAGTAAAAATATTTCAATATACATCCATAGATTAACTCTTCTTAGAAGATCTATAATATTCAATTCATTAGGAAATATAACTGTTCATAATTTTGCAATACAACCTTAACAACACCTAGATAATATAACACTGGTCTCCACCTTCAATACTTCGAAACATAATGTTGGAATCAAGGAACAACGAGGGGGGGTGGGGAGGGGGTGAATCAGTGTTCTACAATTTTTAACCTTATTAATCTAATATTTAAAGCACTTATAACATTCAACTAGAAGAAAGATGCATGATCATAAAACAAGCAACCACAACACCATAACACAAGGATTTTTTACATGGAAACCCTGTTAGGGGAAAAAAAATGGTGGAGGTCAATCCACAATATTATCTAAGTAATCAAATAAGTGTTTACAAAAGGAATGCACTTGCATTCATGCACACTGCCTAGAGCTCGCTACTCAAATACAAAAGAAGACTCATTGTCTTACAAAAGTGTTTGGATTACATCCAAAATATTTGAACTGATAAAATAGAATCTACTAATGCCTAATTATAGTTCTAGTTAAGCACATTAATCACTTTCTTGACCTTCTTTCTAATTCAACTCTTCTGCTCTATGTAGTTTAATATGCATCACAAATCCTTTTATGCATAAGTGAAACTGTGCATAATTGCTCTACAATCTCTCTGATTTTTGCATCACACATCATCACACTTTGTACACACACAAAAATGATATAAATGATTGCTTATATATATCTGTAACCAAGTATTTAATTAACCACATGTAAGCTTCAATAAAACATAAAAATATTTAGAAACCGTCAACTCAATCCACAAATAATTTTCAATGCACACCAACAAAAGTCAGCCACAACATAGTGAGGACCCAAATCATTATGCTCAAACACAAAAACACTTAAAAATTTTCTTCTCAAAGATCCACAACACACTACATTCACTTAGTTGGCCTTTTGCACTGATAAACAAAAAAATAATCAACCGGATCTTCTAAATTGCACAACAATCAATACGAGGCTCTATGATTCAAGGAAAAAATAGATCATACATCTAACAAACTTCCCTGAGATCCAAAACTCAAAATGATAACAGAAAATTGGATATGAATCAATAAACACAATTATGTCAGATGCTCTATTCTAGCTTGGCAGTTAATCACATAGCTTCAACCTGACTTCTAATATGATCAAATGTTGAATTGCAAATTGAATCATTGACTAGGGTTTCCATCAATGAAAACAAAAAATGACTTGTACAGTGTCTCTTGCCAACAATATCCCCCTTTGGCATTGATGGCAACACTTAGTGAAAAATTACTAAGTGTCAGATCAGTACCAACATGAATACACTACCAACCTTCAAAATTTCAAAAACACAACTTCCCCTGAGATGATTAAAGCATTTTTTACTATCCCACTCTCCCCCTTTGACATCAATGGAAAAGGTAGGAATTTGCATACCAAAACTCAAACAAATTTTCTATGAACAAACTGCATATGTACAAACTTTCTTGTACAACTTACATAAACTTGAATATATCTGCAAAATTATTCTTCAATGGGCTCAAACTAGTGTCCCAACTATTTTTTAGACTCTCCAAAATAGTCACATGACCACAAAATAGATAGGATTGCATCTCTACTGATTCGAGGTTTGACGGATCACAAACTACCATAGCATCTTGTGCTTCCTTCAATGCACTCAACATTGTTTCCATCTTTAGACCAATTAGTATTCTAAGCTCACAAACTCTTTGAACAATTTTTCCTTCTTCATTCTTCATAATTTTAATTTTGTCAAGCAGGGATATGACTTGACCTTCTTGCTTTCCAACAAAAACTGTTAGAGGATCAAATGCTTGAGAGATATCCACTAACCGTTTCCCATACTCCTTCAGTTTCTTTCCAATGTCCTCAATGAACTTAGACAAAGATAAACATGAATTATAAATGTTTCCACCTTTAGACATAGAACTTTGAAGATTCTTTAAATAGGTAGATAACACATATTTTTCATTAGCAATCATCCCTTTCAACCTACCGAACCTGTTAGCATCAAATTCCTTCTGAATCTTATCCATAGTTGACTTCTCAAGTGACTCAAAGTGAGTACTTATATGATTTACAAGTTTCTTCAACTGACCAAATGGAGAATTAGATGAATATTTGACATATGAAGGCATAATCTTCTCCAGAATACTAGATGCAAGATTTAATAGCTCACTATCTTCAATACGAGATTTCATAATCTCTTCCCTTTCCTTAGCTTGATTGAATGATGCAACTTTTAGTTTCTTAATGGGAGATAAAGTAGCCAAATTGATAGGACTTTTAATCAATTTAGAATCAAAATCCTCTTGTTGCTCTTCCAAAAAATCCTTCACTTCCTTTTCATTGTGTCTTGCTTCCACATGAACTTCTTTTGCCTCAATGTTGTTTTCTTCAGGCACTAATTCTTCCTTAGCTTTAGGAATCTCAACTTCTTCAACCGACACAACTTTAGGAGCATTATAATCCATAGGAATATCAATATCATGTATATCTAGAGGATTCATAGTATGCTCAAATGTATCTTCTTCATTTATCAGACCAGATGAAACATCTTGAACATGCACTTCTTCAAAAACAACATTATATCTTCTCTTCAATAAAATTTCCTTAAGGATTTTCTCAGTATCCTTTGCAACTTCTTTAGTCTACCCAATCATCAGCTTGTTCACCCTTGTTTTTCTCTTAAAATCCCTTTTAGCTTCATTGAGAATATTCTTCGTTTCTTTTATAGACATCACCAGACATAGATCAACAAGTATTTGTTCTCTCATTTTCTTTTCTTTAGTTCTTGCATTAAATCTCCTCATTTCTAAAACTTCATATGGACTATGAGAAAATTATTTTGTGGACCTTAAATTTTGCATAAATTCTCTCCATGAGACATTTGAAAACATGTGCACATCACTAATGCAATCATTGTAGTCTGCCACATTTTGTTTCCAACTACTGACAAGGGGGTTAAATGATTTTCTTGAGAATTCCCCCTGTCCAAAGGCCTTAAATTAATTCCTAGAGGAATGACTAGAACCTAGTTCTAGTGTGGAATCATTTCCTACATTAGAGGGACTCTTCTTCACCCATCTCTTCTTTAGGGGGAGTTATGTTTTTAAAGTTTTGAAGGTTGGTACTAGTGTATTCATGTTGGTACTGATCCAACACTTAGCCATTTTTCACTAAGTGTTGCCATGAATGACAACACTAGATGACTTTTGCAGTGTCTCTTGCCAACACATAACACTTTTGAATGAATAAAATTCTCACCTAAGACTCATATATACAAGCAAGTAGTTCACCTGGAAACCATTAGGGGTATCCAAACACATGGGTTAACCAACATGATTACTCACTTAACACTCACCTACCCATCCTAATGTGTTGACACAATTAGTTTGGTCCAATGACATGAACAACATTAAGTGTGGCTCTTAGCAAGATGATGTTGAATGTAAGTGAGGAATTTTATAATAATTTATGTTTTCCATCATGGTCAAATGATTTGGAGTTTAAAAGGTTTAGAGATGTAATTATAGATTAATTTCACATCTAGTTCTTTTTCCATACAAAACATTCTTAAGTTCCATAAACTTTGAGAATTCTTCTATGAACCTTCAACAATTTTTTGCTCTTAGATATCTTAAGAAGCTTTCCTAGAACCACGTAGGAAAGAAGGATTGGGACCCATACCAAATGAAATTATGTCTCCTTGAGAATTTACCTATAAATCTCAACATTTTGGCATAGTTGATTTGGTCCCACAATGTGAAGAACATAAAATATGGGTCTTGGCAATTATACACTAAAATCCACTAAGAAAATTGGGAAGAATGCATTCATTATTGACATAGTTAAATGGTTGATTTGAAATAAAATGGAGAGATTATTGTATATGGACATGATATCCAATTTTAGGTTAAAAAATTTCTTAGGCCCCATGAACATGAATAATTTCTTTGTCAAAGTTTGGTATACTTTTTCTCTTAGGTCTCTTAAGAGTCTTTTTTAGAGTTATGTTGTCCAAAAGGATTGGGACCCATTAAAAATGAAATGCTATATCCTTTGGTATTCACCTAGGATTCCAAATATGTCGGCATATTTGGCTTGGTACCATGATGTAAATAACATAAAATATGACCCTTTACAACATTATACTAAATGTAAATGAGGTATTTTACAAGAATGCATTTGTTTTTTTCATGGAAAAATAATTTTTAATTTAGAAATTTCAAAAAAAATATTGTGAAGAGACCCCATATATATTTTTAGGTCTAAATAGAACATTATTATGCCCCATGAACTTTGAGATATATTCTATCAAAGTTTGATAGTTTTTTTCTCTTAGGTCTCTTAAGAGACTTTTTAAAAATCATGTTGGACAGAAGGATTATGACTCTTCAAAATAAAATTATTTATCCTCTAGCATTGCCATTCCCATCCTAATGTGTTTTCTTATTTGATTTAGTCAAATGATGTGAAGAACATAAAATATGGCTCTTGGCAATAATATACTAAACACCATTAATATTAATTATTATATTTAGTTTTATTATTTTATTCTAATGTTTAATTGTTGATTGGGTAATTATAGCTACTACTAAAAATGGTTGTGCCTAGTATCCATATGAATTATCTTAACTTGGGATAGTGCATGTCTTTTCCTAATACTTGAAATTCTAGGATGACTATAGAAGAGTTCAATCTCATTTAGAAGTATATGAGAAATACTTACGTAAATGATTCCCCTTTGACCCAATTTTATAGGGGATGGTTTAATGGAAAAATCCAAGGTTCTGGGTTGTTCCTAAAATTTTTCAACCTTCACTCTTCAATATGCTTCAATATACGAATAAAATTTGCATAATATGGTTATGAATGAGATAAGGAAAAAATTGATAGCTCATTTTTAATAATGATGTGGATGAACAATGAATTTTCTTATTGGATAGAGATGCCATATTTAGTGTATCTATGTTCCTAATTTTGAGATAAGCTTGTGATGGTATCCCTTAGGACTGCCTATGTCATTTGTAGGAAAAAATATAAGTATTACTCAGTAAGGTTAGAAGTTTTTCCCTTGTATTTTTCTAATAAAGAACATGTTTGTAAATAGTATCTTTTGAATAAAAATATAATTAAATTACATGGATTTGATTAGTTTATAAGCTATTATTTCTTTATCTGTATGTGATAAATAGAGGCCAACTCATATTGGTTCAATTTTATTCTTTTATGTTTATAAAATTGGACCCTTAACCTATAGGACTCTAGGCATAGGATAATGTGTCACTTAATTATGACATATATCTAAGTCCACTTAATTAGTACTTGTGAAGCCTTGTGATGTGTATATTATATGTACATGAATATAAGAACCCCACATGTTGGAACTAAGTAACATACTAAAGTAATAATTTAGTTGTCACTATTACAATTTAGGTAACCAATGCAAGAGTTATCTATCATATCTTGAGGATTATTTGAATTTCACTACTAATATGGAGGTGATGAAGCTAGGAGCTATCCATATTAAAATAAAGAGTAGTTAGTTAGTTATCACCAATTTCGTGTAGTTGATAAATTCTTGAGGCTATCTAATGTATCATTGAGTCTAATCAGCTATCATGAGTAGCATAAAAGTGACTAATGCTAGGTTCTAACCATGTTGTGAAGGGATTAATAGACATATGACCAATTTTATGTGGTTTTATATGTCCAATATTACCCCCATCTAGGTTGGATAGAATTTTCACCAATGGCCTAAGGGTGATCGGTATCTGAAACCAATGACTCAATAGTTCTATAATATGTAGGAATGTTATTAATGTAATTAGGTGATGTGTCATTTTACTCTTAATTTTTATTTTATGATGATTTTAGGTAGAATGGGATTCTCTCCTATCATCAAAATTGGTGTAGAGGACTAGGTAAAAGGATGGGACCTACAGTGTAATGTGTGATGCACCAATATTTTTTTCTGGCTAGGAAACACTAAAAGGGTATGTGTTAGTGCACTAAGTAATGGGAAGATGCATTTAGTTGTGATACATCTAATTCCTAATGCTATTTGATGATTATGTAAGTATTAATCATTCATTATTTATTTGTGTAAATGGCCTCAAGCATTATGCACATTATTGTACTTATACCCTTGTCAATAATGACATCAAGTAGTATGTGATGCTTGATTGTCATCATGGATGATAGTGGATAGAGAAAAGGAGGGGACCCATAATGTATTATAGGATGCATCAACATTCCTTTCTAGAGAGGATCTACTTATAGACCTATGTGTTTGTGAATATAGTAGTGGGATGATTTATAAAATAGGTTGCATCCACTTCCATTGTGTCAGTTGATCTTTATGTGAATATTTGATGTATGTGTGGACTATTCACGCTAGATGTATGTGATGTATTATTAACCTAGTCACTATTGTACTTGTGATGTGCATATGAGTTATTCACTATTGTACTTATGATGTGTGTATGTGCTAGTCATTATTGTACCTTTTATGTGTGTATGAGTTAGTCACTCTATGCATAATTGATATATGTTTGATCTAATCACTTTGTAAAATTTGGATTCTTAAAATATAATTACCCCTATGTGGTTTTGTATGTGTTTATGTACTAATTATTTGTACACAATAAACACTTGAATTGAATGTGTTGTTGTAATTCTATTGTAATTGGACTAAAATGAAAGTATAAGCTTAGCAAATAGTTATGATTTAAAAATAAGATCAAATATATTATACAAGAGGAGAGTTTGAATTATCTATATCATTGGTGTACAAACTACAAAGCCTTTGATTCCCTAAAATTGGATACATAAGCAAGGTCATCATATATAAACCCTTTAGGCCTAGGTTTAGGTCCAAGTATGACCTAATATTGGGAGCTTACTAATTTTTAGTGCAAGCATATGAGTGGTGATGCAGATTTATTTCCATAATGGTGATTGGAGAAGAAATGAAGTCAACACTTCTAAGGTAGATGGAAGATGATTGATCAATTAATTTGGTGGTTTTTGTGAATTTAATAAAAATAGTAGTAACTGAGGGGTGGTTATTACACTACGTTTTCTTTGTTGAGGCTTCAAAACATATGATAATGATAAATATTGATATTGAGTTTGATGTGTGTGTATCCAACACCCTTGATCATAGAATAAAAATCATAAAAAATATTTTTAAAATGTTAATAAAAATAGGTACATAAGATACCTAATTAAATTATTTACTTTAATTATATTAATGTATGCAAAGAAGTATAAAAAAGATAAATTTAAAAGAATCAAAAATATTAAAAAATATTTATTGGATCTTCTTCATTATGGGGGGGTATATTGTCTCTCTTTTTCCCTCTTATGGGGGTTCATTGATTGCATATACATGATGGAAGTAGTACTTGGGGGTATGAATCCTCCATACATCATCTTGTTTTGTTTTATTTTCTCTCTTTTAGAGATGAGTTTTTTCCCACTGGGTTTTCTCCTTTCCTCCATTTGTGAGAGATTGCATTGCATTGTATATGGGTACCTAACATGACCTTGTAGCCAGGACCCATAGTAATTTGTTCATATTTGCATAGTTTGTATAATAATATTCCCCTTAAGTTGCACTTAAGGGGGGATGTTGGTGTGAATAAATGTCTTGTACCTAGTTAATTCACTTATTAGGGAATTAGGGGACATATTCACATGTTTTTGATAAAGGGTAAAATGGGTTTTACAGGGACCCGAAACCACAAAGTTTACAACATAAAAGATAGGAAAGAAAAGTCCAACATAAACAACCAGCTGCACAAAAGGTAAAAACCAGAACAAGCAGTAGCCATCCTCAAAAGACTAGGAAGGTCAAACAAAAAAAGCTAGCAAAAAAGCCAAAAAAAACCGATCACAATTAACCCAGAGTCTTTAGGACAGACTCTGTCTCTGCCTCCAGGTTCTGCATATCATGAACACCCTTCTTAAAAGTTTGAATCATTTGTGGAGTGGGGGTAGCCTTCCTCTTCAAATTGGCCCTGGTTCTCTTAGAAATGCCAACATCCTCCTCTTGGCTTCTTTCATTGGTTTCCTCCAGATCAACCACCAAAGACCCCTGTTGGGATTTGTCCAATTTCTCGATCATGGCATTGATGATGATGGAATTTTGTGTGGCCATACAATTGTTTTTCTCAACAATAATTTTGATAGTATTTTTCATTTTATCCACCTCGATTTCAGCATTTATGTTCTTCCTAGCTTGGTACTGAGTATCTTTGTTGAGATCGTAATCTCTTCGTTCCACCTCTTTCTTTTCAATCACTACAACCTTGGCTCCCAACTCTACTAGTTTACTTTGAAGGTCCCATTTTTTAATCTTTAGCTCATTAATTTCATTGAAAGTCCATTTCGAAAGTTTGAAATGGATATCAACATTATTTCTAGCTAAATTCAAAACATCCACAGAGGGATCCCTATCAGTGTTGAAACAAGTATTAGCAGGGTCAGGAGGGGACATATTCACATGCTAAGTTTACTTATGATATGAGATTCCTTTTAGAAGTCTTAGTTGGATTTTCTAGAACTTATCTTATCTAGCTTTTAATGCTTGGTTCCTAGGTATTTAGGTTGTTAGTTGTCACATGTTATAGGATTAAGACAGTTGTCATGATCTTGGCTAATCCTTTCTTTCACCTTTCCTTTATAAGAAGGGAATCTCATGTATATTTTCATATTCAACCAAATTTTAATCAATATTCAACTTGAATTATTGAAGTAAGTACTCTTTCCATTTTCTCTCTAGTGGAAGATATTTTGGTCTAGCAACTATTCTTGGGATTTTGAGGAGTCATCATTAACTCCTACCAATTGGAAGTCATGATTTGGCAATATAGTAGTGTTCAACTCTAGAAGTCAAAATGTATGTAATCTCATTAGTATGGAACCTTGATTTATTTCTAAAGATATCAAGATACTAAGTGACCTTAGGCCATGAAATTAATTTGTAAGCACAATATCAAGATTTAGATCTAGCTAAAAAATATATGCTAGCAATGGCACGATGAGCCCACTTAGCAATTTAAGATGAATGCAATTAGCAAATAATTTGAGAAATATTCAAGCTATATCTTTACCAAGACTACAACAAGACTGTCTAGAATACCCTAGGAAAATAGAACCTTATGTGTTTTATTCATATTAGTTTTGATTAGATTAAGAGAGGAAGGGATTGTATCCTTTTACAAAATAACCATCAAGGAAAAATGAGGGGCTCACAAGAAGTGAAACACCTAGAAAGAAAAAACTACAGAAACAACACTAAAGGACCAACAAAAATAGCAAACTAGCAAACTAGCAAATAGAGCAAAACTAGCAAAGGACCGAAACATTCACTAGTCTCCCAAATGTCTGATACCACTGATTTCCTGCTATTCATATTAGTTACATGTAAATTTTAATTGAAATATAAATTATTTTGATATGGTAGCTCTTCATGGAAACATGGCTAGAGTTCTCTCGATTCGCATAAATATTGAGAAGCAATACTATGGTACCTATTATAGTAGTCATTATGGCATCAAGGCTATATTCTCATATAATATTGTTATACATATGATGAACTAAAAATAGTAATAGTAAATATGGTGGAGTGCGACACTATAATGACCATATTTTGGAAGTTTATATTGGGTATTCAAGTTATGAAATAGTAGGGCTTTGTACACATACATGATGTCTACAAACCTCTTATGTATAAGAACCCCAATATGGAAACTCTTAGATGAACTAATGGACTTGTGCTAGATTGTTGCAATGTGAAGATATTATGATTTTTATATAGAGATTTGATATGACTTGACTCATTTTATTTAGAATAAAAATTAATATATGTAGTGTTCATCCCTTGAGAAAAAATCTAAATGGTTCTGTGCTCCTATGTTGAGGTATATGTGACTAGTAAACTTTTCAAGTTTGGAAATTATTAGACATAATAATGTTGGTAAACTAAGCATGGAAATTACTACTAACATGATGGGAGCGGGAACTGGAGCAAGCGAGCGGGAAAAAATAGGTTTTGAATCTTTGAACAGAGCAGATGGCGGGGGTTCAGGGGAATCTTAGGCGAATGAGAACTCTTCTTCGGATTCTGATAAAGGTAAAACAGAACCTGATGAAAAGTACGTCCACGATAAAATCCAGGTGGATCCAGGTGGAAAGGTTGGGTCTTCTGTTCCCAAAGCTGGCGTGGATTTTGCGGTCGAGGGGGATGAAAAAGGTAAGTCGTGGTCTTCGCTGTTTGGATGTAAGCCAAATCATATTTCCTCTTTTCCCCCCGTGCGTATCCTCTCTGATCCGGGGTCTAGAAAGTTTTCTATTTCTGTGCCAGACGAAATCATAGACCATAACATTGCTAGGATGGAGAATGTTTTGGTTGGAAAATTTTTGGGTCCCAGGCCCAATATTGAAGTGGTAAGGGAGTTTGTTAAAAAAAAAGGAAAACCAATGGTCTGGTTTCAGTTGCGGCGCTCCCAAGGGGTTTCTTTGCTTTTTAGTTTACCTGTATTGAGGATTCTAGGGCTGTTCATAGTGGTGGTCCTTGGGTAATCGGAAAGTCCTCCTTGGCCCTAAAGAAATGGTCTTCTAGGGTAGATCTATCTGATTCAATCTTCGAAATGGTGCCAGTTTGGGCTAGATTACCTGGTCTTCCTTTGGAGTACTGGAACACTGATATCTTCAATGGGATTGCTAGTTCTTTTGGTGAACTTTTGTCCATTGACTCAATGACAGCGGCAAGAAAGTGTTTGGTCTTTGCTAGAATATGTGTCGAGGTTTCACAAAATGCTGATCTTCCGTCTTTGATTGACATCCAATCTAAGCTAGGAGTTTGGAAGCAAGCTATTGAATTTGAAACAACACCCTTTGCTTGTTTCAAATGTCAAAAATCTGGGCATTGGGCAAAGAAATGTCTGCTAAATAATAAAAATGAAAAAGAGAAAGCGGCCAGCACAAAGAATGTTTGGATAAAAAAGCCAGAGGAGGTTAAGAATGTGCCTGATCCAAATGTGAAGGAGAACTCCGAGGGAAATTCCTTTCCTCAAGATTCGAAGGAGATCCACAATGGCCTGAACAAGGATGCTTGTCCTGGGTTTGATGGCACTTGTTCTCAGGCTCCTAAGGATCCGAAAGATTTGGTTTCACTTTTTGAGGTAAGTGGGGAAGGTATTCCCTATGAGAAGGAAGCCCGAGATTCTTTGAAGAATGATGTACCCAGAAATGATGTTTCGGGTTTTGTTCTGTCTTTATCTTTATTGTCGACTGGAAGCATGAATATCCCTGGGTTGGAGGATATACCCATTAAGGGTTTATCCCTGGAAATAGAAATTCCTGCCCCTTTCCTTTCTCCTTGTATTAACCCTTGCTCCAACGGGGGTCGGATCAGGAGATTGCCAATATGGAAGTAGTGAAGGATACTTTTGATAGTCAAAGCATGAATCTGAGAACCCCAATGCATAATACTTCAGAACCCAAGAATGGTTTAATGGATACCCTCCCTTGGGATCAGAGATTGTATTCTGAGAAGGATGGGGAACTAGGCAGAGAAATGGAAAGCCAAGATGAAACCGAGTGGGAGGAGGTGATATCACATTCAAAATCCAAAAAGGAAAAAAAGGAGGAAAAAAAGAGAATGAAGGAAACTTCAAGTGGTGTGGTAACAAGGACTAGAGCCAAGGCCGATTGTGGGACATCCAAGCCCTGCTTGGGAAGAAAATCTGAAAAATGGCAAAGGGAGCAAGGTAGCCTACAGGATATTGTGGATGGCATCCACATGACCATTCCGGAGATACTTCAATCCCCAGGTAAGAAATGAAAATAATGTCTTGGAATATAAGAGGGCTGAATAGTCGTCATAAAAAGGATGTTTTGCAAAATTTTGTTAGGGACCACAATCCCGATATTCTCCTTATTCAAGAATCTAAAATGCCTAAAGATAAAGTAGAAAATCTTAAAAAATTTCAGCACTGTGGGGCTCATGGTAATAGTTCTGCGGGTGCTTCGGGGGGTATAGTTACTTTTTGGAACAAGTTAATTATTAAAGGTGAGCCCTTAATGGAGAATGGTAATGTGGTGGCCACTATATTTACTCACATTAGAGACAACTTTTGTTGGATCCAATCTAATGTTTATGCTCTGAATTGTAAGAAGGCTAGAAACTCTTTTTGGCTTGGGTTATCAAGTTTTCGAAGATGTTTTGCTAATGAAAACTGGTTGGTTATGGGTGATTTCAACACCCCCCTTCTGAATGATGAGAAATTTGGGGGATCTCAAATCAATTGGGAAAGTAAATCCGGCCTATCCGATTTCATAAACAACAATGCTTTGATTGACTTAGATTTACAAGGAGCTTCTTACACCTGGTCTAATAGGAGGTTTGGGTCTGACTTGATCCAAGTGAGGCTTGATAGGGCCCTGGTCTCGGGTCAATGGTTTATAAACTTTTGTTGTGCTCTGAGAGCCTTGTTAAGGGTTGGATCTGACCACTTTCCCATCTGTCTTATTGCGGATCCTACTAAGGTGAAAAATAACTTACCTTTCAAATTCAAATTTTTTTGGCTTTCTCATCCTCAAATTTTTGAGGAAATACGTAGATGGTGGAATGTTGATATCTCTAGCACTGCTATGCTTAGGGTTGCTAAAAAAATAAAGGAAGTGAAAACTAATGTTCGAAAATGGAAAAAGGATGCTTTTGGTAATCTTTTTGGTTCTAAAACGGAAATCTAGGGTAAAATTCAGGAGATTCAATTCAAAATCCAGAAATGGGGATACATTGACAATTTTAGAGAAAAGGAAAATGAACTCCTTATTCAACTGCACGATATCATTGCTAAAGAGGAAGTTTTTTGGCGGCAAAGGTCTAGGGTGTCTTGGTTGACTGAGGGTGACAGGAATTCCAAATTTTTTCATCTGACTGCTTCTAAACACAGGGCTGCTAACAGAATCAATCTTATTGTCTCTAATGGGACTAGTTTTGAGGAGGAAGATGATATTAGAGAACAAGCTGTCCTTTTCTTTAGAAACCTTCTTTCGAGTAATGGAGAGATTGTTACTAAATCTCAAGATTCTATGATTGAAGCTATACCTCAAGTGATTGGTCATAATGAAAATTCCTTAATCACTGCTATACCCTCCAAAACTGAAATAAGGAAAGCTGTCTTTTCCTTTGATGGCAACAAAGCTCCTGGACCTGATGGTTTTCCTTTATTCTTCTTCCAAGTGTTTTAGGAAATTGTTGAAACGAATGTGGTGAACGCTGTCAAGGAATTCTTTGGATCAAGACGTATGTTGAAAGAACTGAATGCTACTTTTGTGGTCCTTATTCCAAAAAAACCCAGAGCTTCAGAGTTTCAAGCTTTTCGGCCAATCAGCTTGTGTAATTCCATTTACAAAATTATCTCAAAGGTGTTGACCTCAAGAATGCTTTCTGTGCTGCCCCAGATTATTGCCCCACAACATAATGGTTTTGTGCCAGGTAGGTACATTATGGACTCTGTTGTTACTGTTCATGAGAATTTACATTCGCTAATAATGTCAAAAACTGAAGGGTTTATTCTTAAACTTGACATTTCAAAAGCCTATGATCGGGTTGATTGGGCCTTCCTATTTAAAATTATGGATAAGTTTGGTTTTAATAACAAAGTCATTCAGTTGGTGAACCAGCTTGTTTCGACAGTTACTTCTGCTGTCATTGTGAATGGATCACCATCAAGGTTTTTTCAGACTTCCAGAGGCCTCAGACAGGGAGACCCTATTTCTCCTATTCTTTTTACCATTTTGGCTGAGAGTTTAGGTAGGAATATTAAAAAGCTTATTGATCAAAGATCCCTTATTGGCTTAAAACCTTCTTCTTCTCCTCTTATTTGTTCTCACCAGCAATTTGTTGATGATACTATTCTTATGGGAAGATCTACGGTGACTGAAGCTAAGACTTTAAAAAAAATCCTAAATCTATATGAATCTGCTTCTGGGCAAGTTGTCAACAGGGCTAAGAGTTCAATCTTTTTCATCAACACTCCGGAGCATAGACAAGTTAAACTGGCCCGAATTCTTGGATGCCGTGTTGAGTCTCTTCCTTCAACTTATCTTGGTTTACCTCTCTGCTCTAAACCTCTGGAATCTTTCTGGATTTCTCTGGTTGAAAAATTCAACAAGAAGTTATCAGGATGGAAAGGAGCTATTCTTAGTCAAGCTGGAAAAGTCCAGCTCCTAAAGGCTTCTTTGCAAAATCTTCCTACTTATGCTCTCAGTATATTTAAAATTCCTGCCAAATATGTTGAGGCCATTGAAAAAATTCAGAAAAGGTTTCTATGGTCTGGAGTTGAGGACAAAAGGAGAATGCCACTTGTTGGTTGGGATTTGGTCTGTAGACCCAAATAAAGGGGGGGCTTGGGTTTAAGGAAAATTAAAGTTTTAAATGTGTCCCTTCTTGCTAAACAGCTCTGGAGAACTCTTACATTAAATGGAGAATGGCGTGATACCTTAAAAGCAAAATATTTCAATAACTATGAGTCTTTAAATGAAATTTTAAACTCTTCTTCTTTACCTTGTGGGTCTGTGTGTTGGAATGATATGGGTAAAGGAAGAAAGCTTTTAGAAATGGGAACTGGATGGTTGATTGGAAATGGAAATTTAGTCAGATTCTGGGAAGATAGATGGCTATTTAAAGATCCTTTAATTAGCATAGAGAATTATAGTAAATGGATGAATGATTGCAAAAAGGAATTTGGAGTCTTGGTTAAGGATTACTGGAGGAATGGAGGTTGGGTTGATTTGATGACCATCAGTCCGAATCTGGGTCCTATTCAGTCGGCTTTCAGAGCCCTTAGACCAGCTCAACACCAGGTGGGGGATCTTGCTGTTTGGTTAGATAACCCATCTAGTATATTTTCAGTTGCCTCTGCCACTTCTTTGTTAGACAGTCCGAGGGAGATTCCTCCTTTTTGGGCCAAGGCTTGGATTAATCATTTGACCCCGAAAATTAACATTTTCTACTAGATAATGCTACAGAATAAGATCCTTAATTTGGACAATCTTGGAAAAAGAGGAATTCAATTACCAAATAGGTGTTTTATGTGCAGGAATGAAGCTGAGACTGTTAATCATCTTTTTCTCCATTGCCCTTATGTGTTGAATATTTGGGATAAATTATTGGGGCTTCTTGAGATGGTGTGGGTCTTCCCTGCTTCTGTTGAAGATTTCTTCATTCAATGGAAAGCTCCTTCAAAAAATCCGTTTGTGAGAAAGCTATGGTCTCTCATTTTTCCAGTTGTTTCTTAGAATATTTGGAAAGAAAGGAACAACAGAGTTTTCAGGGATAAAGAGATGAAGGAAGGGGACGTGTATGCTAAAATTGTAAGAGAAATAAAGGAAATTTTATCTTTAATTCCTGGAAAAATGTTTGAGAAAGCTATTTGGTCTCCCTTTGATGCTGCCACAGCCGAAAAGTGGAATACAAATTTAAGTGGGACAAAAACTCTTAAATCTGGAGTTTGTGGGAGAGAAAATTCTATCTGGTCTATGCTGCCATTGGGTTGGATTAAGGCCAACTTTGATGGTGCGGCCAAAGGTAACCCAGGTAAAGTTGGTAGTGGGGGTGTTTTAAGGGACAACACTGGGGCTTTTATTGCGGCTTTTGCTGTGGACATTGGAATTCAAACTAACCATGTGGCGGAAGCTGTTGGGGCTTTTCATGCTGTCAGCCTAGCCGTCAAGATCAACACAAAAAATCTGTGGTTGGAGGGCGATTCTTTGAATATAATAAATTGTATTCTTGGACTTACCCCCCCCTCGTGGACCATCAAAAAGTGGAATGAAGACACGCAAGCTTTATTAAGGAAATTTGAAAAAGTGAAAGTGTCACACGCCTATAGAGAAGCCAATATGGTGGCGGATTTTGTCGCCAACGAAGGGGTTAAGAAAGGTGGGGAGAACACGTGGAGGAAGAATGACAACCTCCATAATGAAGTGAAAGCGCTAATTTATTATGATTCAGTGCATGGGAGAGAAGGAAATCTTAGTCATGATGAAATGGATAAAGATCCAGTACATCGATTTCATTAGATTTGATGGGACCGACGTCACTTTCTTTTTCAAGAAGAGTCTGCGGCACGCTTTCTGGGTGTTCAACAGAAATTGCCTAAACGAGACCCAAAACAACCATTCTGAGTGGTATTACAGTGGGCTGACTATGGGTGGAGAAAGGAAACGCGTGGAGCCGAGCAATTTCCAGGAGCATAGAAATAATACTAAAGCTTGGGAAAGAATTGAAAAGGGAGGTTTAGTCCCTTATATGGAAAAGCTCCATGGTACGGATGAAGAGATGCTAGACTATTTTGTCAAAAATTGGAAAAATGGAGAGATCGTGTTGTTTGGAAGGAATGTTAAGCTGAGTGAGGACTTAATTGGTGAAATAACAGGTCTCTCGACTGAGGGTGTTAAATTCTACCGTGATCGACGTTTCTCTGATGAAGCGGTTATCAAGTTTCCCAAAAAAGACAAGGAGAAAGTGAAGATGGTCAAGGTTGCTAACAGTTACTTTGATGTGGAATCCATAAAATCTATTTGGCGGAAAGTTTTAAGAGTCATCATGGAATATATTACGGTTGATGGACGCTTTACCAGAGCCTATGGTTACCACTTTGCCATTTTGAATCATTTCCGTCATAAGGATGAAATTAATTCTGTCCTGAAAATGCTCAAGCCTGAGGAAATGGTTAGTGTTGCGGAAAAAAGTACAGAGGGTCTTTTTACTGTTCTCAAATGGACCCAGAAAGAAGTTTGTGATTTGAAAGGCCGTATCACTGTTCTCAATAATAAGGTTATGGAACTGGAGCAGAAGATCAGTTGGGACAGAAGAGTTAGTGAGGAACAGAAAATTCCTTTACCGAGGAAAAGACAACAACTACAGGAGGATAGATTAATAAGTATTGAATGTAATATGTTCAAGTTTGGACAAAACATAAGGGCCACTGTTGCAAACAACCACAAAATCGCAAGGCATAATACAATCATCATAAATGCAATGGTGGAAAAGCTTGAAAAAAGTCAAAAGGGTTCGCTGGTGGTGGATTTGGATGTGAACAGAGGCGGCAGCAAATCGGCTGGTGAAGGTATTTCAACTCGTACCAGAGCAAACATAAAAAGGAAAACCCTGACTTCTTCACACACGGTTCAAATCCTTAGGCATGGGTTACAGGATATGCAGAATGTTGAAAAAGAAGCTGAGGAGTTACTGAATAATTTGGAGTAACTTGGTGTTTGGTTTTCTGGTTTTTTTGGGTGGTCCTTTTTTTGGACCCTGCTGTCTTTTGTTGTTGTCGTTTCCTTTTTGGGACAGCTGGTCGGTTGTTGGTACTTTTTATGTTTATCTTTCGTTTGTTTGAACTTCGTGGTTTCAGGTCCCTGTAAAACCTATTTTTTTCCTTTTCAAAAACTAAGCATGGAAATTGAGAATATGTCCTTAAGAGTATTATATATAAATTCCATCCTAATATGTCTTTTCACTCTTAGCATAAAGTTGTAGAGTTGTTAGAAAGTTCACTAGTTGACCCCTTACTTATTTCAACATGTGTGTGTGAGGAGTTGAGTTGTAAATTAATTTCATAGTTTTAGTATGAAGAGTTATATGTTAATGGTTGTAATGTGATCATGTAGGTCCAAAGATAATTTCTTCAAGTAATAATCCTAGCCCCTAGGTCAATGAGATGAACTTATAAGATATTTCAAATGTTCAAATAGTAGTATAAATAAAATGGGTGAAGTTTGATCCAAGACCTCGATATCCTTAAGGGGGTGTTATGAAAACCTTTATTTTGGGAAACATGTGTGTAGGCATCATTTGAGAGACCCTCTAACGAGAACTATGTGTGACTTTGATTCATTTGGAAGTGGGTACATAGGTGGTCCTTGGGTGAAGGATGCCCCTGTGACCTCAAGTCGAAAGGAAAAGGGTTTAAATAGGGCGATAACTTTGGGATTTGGAATTGCTCCTCACTTATTTGACCTTCCCCTTCAATAGGTGTCAATTTGAGGTTGAAATGGAGATTAAATAGTTATGAAGGAATCAAGGAAACCTGATAACTCATAATTAATACATAATTTAATTTGAATACTATTTTGAATGAAGTAATGGATTTGACTATTTTATGGTTGGTATTTGATTATATATTCATGTTTTGTAAAGGTAATCTCATGTTAGTTTAACGAAACTCTTATGTTTTTGTGAAATCCAACTCTATATCTAGAGGTCTCTATATATACACTTCAAGATTTGTTGATTCAGATATACTTTTCTAGGTCACTTGACCAATATTGTGAATCATGTTACATGTATGACCCAACTAAGTGTGAGCATGGTATTTGAGTAGTGATAGATAGTCATTGGATCATGTTAATGATTGATGTTTGGTCTACTACCAAAGATTAGTTAGCATTCACTTGATTTAGAAAGGTGGATTTCTAGGGGCTACCATGTTTATGATATGCTAATAGTTAGTAGGTTGTCATTGGACTATTCTAATGGTGAATCCCTAGAGCTATTGTTGTATCTTTTGGATTAGTTGACAATCATTTGGTTTGTGGAGGTGGATTGCTAGGAGCTATCTAGGATTTGATAGGGTAATGGTTGCATGAGTAGTTACCCTCCCATGCGGGTAATGATAAACAATGATAACAATTATATGAGGAGGGGTCACTAGCAGTCACCTATAGCATGAGGGTGATCAATGCCAAGTGCTACCCAAGATTATAAAGATAATAGACAATATCACTAAGGTCACAAGATGGTATATCTTGAAAGCTACTTCTTAGATTGGGTGGACAAACATGCCACCAGTGGCCTCTAGGTTATTGAAGTTGGAATCCACTAGGATGGATAGGTCCAGTACTTGTGGAAACATTTAGGATGAAGGATGGACCCTTGGAGTAGTATAGGATGCACTGAATCCCCTTCCCAATTTTTAGATGCTATACTTGGCCTTTTTAGGTTGAGGTTGGACTACCAATGTAATATGGGATGTACTGAATCTTCTTCCTACTAGCCTAATGGTTCCAAAGGTCAAGGTAAAGGATAGAACCACAGTGTAGTGTGCAATGCATCAACATTCCTTTTTTATCCAAGATGCACTAAGGGTAGGTGTAGTTAGCAATTTTTTTATTTTTTAGGTGTTGGATCTAATCACTATGTATTTGTGATGTATATGACATAGTCACTATTGTACTTATGATGTCCATATGAGCTAATCACTAATGTACTTGTGATGTGTATGAGCTAGTTAGTATTGTACTCATGATGTATATAGGAGATTGTCACCCTTGTACTTGTGATGTGCATATGATCCAACCATATTTGTATTTGTGATGTGTGTTGGAGCTAGTTAGTATGCATATGTGATGTATGCTAGAGCTATTTATTGTGTATATATGTGATGTATGCTCAAGATAGCCATTGTATATGATGTTGGGGATTATGGCATGGTATGACCCCTGCATATTTATGCATTGGTAATGTTTGGTATGAGACGAACACTTTATGAAAAATTATTATCATTTATTTATATTTGACTATGTTAATAACTTATGCTTATTGTATAGCCATAATTAAAAGAAAGATCAAAGATCTCAAGCAAGAGGAGAGATTGAAATCCTTCCAACATTGGTAGGTGAACTATGAAGCTTTTGATTTCTCAAAAAGGGATACATAGGTAGGTCATCATGAACCCTCAAGACTTAGGTTTGGGTCTAGGGATGACCCTAATTGTAGGAGCTTCGTGCTTTTGAATGTAATCACATAAGTGGTGATTTTGAATTATTTTTGAAAGAGGAAAAAATGGGTTTTATAGGAACCCAAAACCACAAAGTTTACAAACAAAAGATAATATTGTTAAAGTCACCGAAAGTATAAAGGTTGTAAAAAATACAACAAGAAAAGTCCATAGCCACCAAAAAAGGCCAGCAAAGGCCACAAAACAAAAAAACTAGAAAAAATGCTAGTAACAACTAAATCTGGACCTTTAATAAATTTACAGTCTTAGCTTCCAAATCTTTCATATCCTGAACCCCCCTCCTTAAAATACGAACCATCTGGATAGTAGGAGGCACTTTCCTTTTAAGGTTGGCACAAGTCCTTTTCAAAATACCTTGGTCCTCATTCATGCTTTTATCCTTGTTCTCTTCCAAGTCAATGACCAACAAACCCTGTTGCATTTTTTCTATCTTTTCAGACATAGCATTGACGATGATGGCATTGTGCCTAGGCATTTTATGGTTTTGTTCCACAACATTTTTCATGTTATTTTTTATTTTAACCATTTCAACTTCTAAAGTCTTGTGCTTATCCTCAGTTTCACCTTCTCCTATACCAGTGTTCTTCATTTTCTATTTTCCATCTTCATTACTGAGAGTGGCCAACTTCAGTTCTAGCTCCTTTGACTTGCAATACAGAGCCCTATTCTTTTTATTAAGAACATTAATTTCTTGATAGGCCCATTTCAAAACCCTGAAAATATCACTAATGCAATTTCTTGTAGAAGCAAGAATATTGCTAGTCTAAACCTGATCTAAGATGAGGTTAACATCATTCAGGTTGGGGGAGCTAGGAAATTTGGTACCATCAACTCTTAAAGAGGCAGGGGGGAGGGCACATAATTTTTGCTAGCTTCAAGGTTCTCAGCTTTGTCCTTCAAAGAGTTTATCAAGTAGGAAACTAACTTGTTGGAAAGGGAACCCTTTAGAGTAGGATTCTTTAAGGGGATAGGGCAGTTGGGGTAGGTCTCAGGGTTAACTTTAGCAATTTGGGGTTTTCTAGGCTAGGTTTTCTTACCAAACATCTTAGAGGATATGTGAGATTCAACAATTCTCTCTTGGTAAGGTTGATTCTCTAAACCCCCACTATCTGTGTCATAGTCCTCAAATGTCGTGGAGGCAACATGTTTGGATAAAGCTGACATGGTTTGATATTTTTCATATATTAAGCTAATAAGACTAGGATGAAGAATAGGGTACCTCCTTGGATTTTTCTTATGGTCCTCAAGGCTATTACTCAATGAACATAATAGATAGTGAGGTAGAGAAATTTGTGCCTTATGGCAGAAGTGGTTAAGAATGGTAAAACGATGACCATAAACTCTAGCTAATCTCTCGTCCAGGGTGATATACTTCATAATAACATGAAGCACCTTTCTCCATAGTGCCTTGATGGTGTCAATTTTGAAATAGCTATTAGAAATTTTAATCAGTTTCAATTTCTCCCTATCCTTCTTAAGGAATTTGATTACTGCCTCATCAGAAAACCTTTTGTTGTGATAAAACTTCACACCCTCAATAGACATTCCAGTCACCTCCCCTGTAATTTTCTCATCCAGTTTCACCTCCTTTATCCTTCTTATGAATTGTTGTCCTCATGGTGAATGAAATTTTTTAAAATCAGAACTTCTAATTTAGATGAAATATGCTTGGTCAACTAAGTTTTTTGTTGACGCTAATTGAAAAAAATGTAGTGGTCGAGGGGTGAATTTTATAGAAGATCAATCTTTAAGTGGCACATTTGGATTGCTTTTATCAAGAGGATAGTGAAATCAGAATATGTTAAATTTATAATTTTTTTCTATATTCGTATGTCAACAAATGGCATTCACTCAATGAAGCCCTTTTCTAAACACTCTTGAGCCTTTCCCATAAATGATAGATTGAGCATCAACATGATAATATAGAACTCATTTTAGACCTATATTATCAAAAATTAGAAACATAAACAAACCACAACAATAACAAGATGATGACAATCAAAATATTCAATGATTACATATAATAATTTTTTTTTTGGAGTAAATTAATTAATATTTATTCTAGTGCTTAATGCAAACTTAGGAAAACGTCATCTAGTTCTTATTGTGAGTGTTATTGCATTAATTAATCATTTCAATTAGTCATGTACTTTATTCTTTATGTTGCACACAAGATAAAGTCACTTAACTGATTCATGCATTTAGTTATCTCACTCCTGTCTCAGTCAAAACTCCATCATTTAGGGTCACATGTTGATTTTTCCTGAGTCTACATAAGGATATTCAATCCTTCATTATTATCATTCAATATTCAATTAATCAATATTTTTTCATCCCTTTTTGTTGTATTTTCTCATTTGTGTGTGATAGGTTTCCTTCAAAATATCATCTAGGGCTTGTGGGATCCCAATCATGGATTCTTTCATGGTATTAGAGCTCCAGATTTGAATATCCTTGTTCATTTTTTTGAGGATTTTTTTGCATTCGACTGACGATTAAAATATCTCTTTGTTTGAGTGATTAAAATCTCAATTTGGGCATTCAAAATCATTATTTGGACATCTATTGTACTTGCATGACATAATCAGTTCTTGGGGGGTGACATTGAGTCCTCCTTCTATCCTTCCTTCTTTATTACAATCAATTTTTTTTCTCTCTTTTGGAGAGAATTTTTTTCCATGTGGTTTTCTCCTTTTCTCTATTTATGAGAGATTTCATTACTTGTTCATGGGTAACTCATCAAGCCTTATAGCTAGGACCCATTATGCATCCATCATTGCATTCTTTTCCTTCATTATTTTTTGTTTCTCCTTGGTTTTCATTTGGGGGGGTTTTGGAGTAAATTAATTAATATTTACTCTAGTGCTTAATGCAAACTTAGGATTGTGTTGCACACAAGATAAAGTCACTTAATTGATTCATACATTCTATTATCTCACTCCTGTCTTAGTCATAACTCCATCATTCAGGGTCTCATGTTGAATTCGCCCGAGTCTACATAAGGATATTTAATCCTTAATTGTTATCATTCAGTATTCAATAAATCAATATTGTTTCATTCCTTTTTGTTGTATTTTCTCATTTGTGTGAGATAGGTTTTGTTCAAAATATCATCCAAAGCCTGTGGGATCCCAATCGCGAATTCTTTCAAAAATAAAACACTTAAAATATTTTATACCACTTTAAAAATTAAAAATACTTTTAAATTTTTAAAATATAACAAATATTTTTAAAAAGAAAACTTTAAAAATTTAAAAATAATATTTATATTTGAAACAAATTTCTATAAATAATTTACAATAAAAAATAAAAATACCAAAATGATTATATATTTTAACTTAAGAAATTATCAAAATATTAAATATTTAACTATATTTTATTTAATTGATATTAGTTTTCCACGATCCATTAGATAAGAATAGTGTACTTCTGCCTAACACTCTGTATATTTTAACTGTGTATATTTAACTATATTAATTTTATAAGTGTTTAAAGAAAAAATAAATGAGCATACAAAAATCTACGAAATATCATTTAAAAAACTAAAGCAATTAAAGACAGTCGAAAAAATCTTAAAATTCTTAGGCTTAATTTAAGAATACTGTACGGGATGGGGTAAACGAAAGCAAGACGCAAGGAGAAATTAAGAAAACCTATAAAAAAAGGTTTGGATAAAATACAAAATGGATGAAAAAAGGCAGCATTTAATGGATGAAACTCAAGGAAATGCAGCCGTTCCTCATATAGTTTATGGCAATGTTGCCAACTGCAAGGAAAAACTTGATGAAATTGTTAGAAACTGCCAGAAACAGCGTTCCGCCTGTTAAAACGGGAAGCGGATCCTTGCCATTGCCTTTCTGGTAACAAAGTCTTGGACAATAATCCTATGGCGATTAGGATCAATTGCCTCAGTCCTTGCTCACGGCGTATCCTTCTCCTTTAGACTTTGCAAAGTTTTAACTCGTATTGGCTCGTGCCAAAAACGGAATCCTTTGCATAGCTCGCCCACTAACTCCTCGCTTTGCCAAATCGCTTTGAGATTTTCGCAATCGCTCTATTTGACACTCGGCTGAGTTTCTCTCTACTAACAACTCAATTATTTGATTTTTTCATGAGAACAGAAGAAGCATTCCAAAATGAACATGCATCATTTCTAGTTCACCAAAATACAGAGATTAGTCGAAGAGAAATTCCATGTGCGATGAGCTTATATTTTATTTCAAGGTAATAAAAAAGGCAGGCACCACTTAACACGGCAGGGTTAGCTGAGTAGCTTTGGAAATTCACAGTACTTAACATGGCCACCACTCAATTACTTCACAGACAGAGTCGCTTTGACATAAGTCCAGAGAACCCTTTTGTGAAAGTATCTAATGTACACACGTATAGGCGAAAAAATATCTAATACGAAGTAAATAGAAAAAGAAATGCCCTCTAACACGTCACAGTAGAGTAGGCCGGGCTTAACCAGCACACTGTCAGGGTACACTCCTTTACGTGGCCGGGCCCATTTACCTGATAGTAGCGTATGCTATGGTTACCATGTTCCCGTAAATTTTGTATGAGTTTTTACTTTTAAACTTATTGTTTTACTCCCACATTTCATGGAACATTTTTTGTTCAGGAAAACATGAAGAGCATATTAAAATAAAGCTCCCCTATTATTCTATTAGGGGTAAGGGCAGATTAATTGGAAATGTTTTTTAAAAAAATATATAAAATGGGTGTTTAAATGATATAAAATTTTAAATAATTAATTAATTAAATGTTTTAATAATAAATATGTATAATGAAATATGATGATGCCTTTTCTTTTAATTATATAATAAAGATGTTTAAATAATATGAAATTTTATATAATTAATTAAAAATTTGTTTAATAAAAATATATATATAATGAAAGATGATGTAAAATATTTAATAATAAATATTATATGTAATAATAAATTATTTTAAATTTATTTTATACTTTTAATTTTTATAAATATATTTTTATTATGTTTCAAGTGTCTTTAATGTATACAATGATTTTCTCATGATAACATATATGTCTCTTATGATATTTTATTCATATAATATTATTATTCTAGTTTAAAAATAATATAAATATATTAATTAAAATTGTTGATATAATAATATAAATTTTTTTTATTTAGTATTTGATACTTTATTTGTATTTATAAGGATTTATTTTTTACTTCACAACTATTTAAGACACTTTTATTTTATTTAGTCAAGAAATATTTCTATTTATAGTTATTTTAAAATTTAAAATTTAAAATAACTCTTATAAAAAACTCTCAAGGAAACAAAATAACAATCAATATTTGCTAGTGCTTTTAATTGATTAATATGAATTCTAATTTCTAACATAGTGCAATAAAATTTAATTCCAATAACACTTATTAAAATGATTCCTCAAAAAAAATTCATAAATAAAAATTTAACATTAACATAAAAATATAAACAACTTTCAAAATATTATTTTTCAAAAAATATTCAATGGGAAAATATTTTTATGGTCCAAAAAAAATATTATTCATAAATTATTCAATGGAAATTTTTTTTTATAGTCCATGTTAAATTCATAATGTTCGAATTTAATATTATTTTCTTTTTCTTTTCATCATTCATAAAAAAATATATATTTGAATTTTATTAAATTAAAAATATTAAACGATAATGATTCCCCCCATTAGATTATAACAATACTTGTACCTCTCAAACTCTAAATAAATAGTGGATATCAACAATAGTAGTAAGACACAAAGTGTCATGCCACAATCATATATAAAGTTGAAACACAACTAAATATTCAAAAATTAAAACTATTTAAGAATTATTTAATTTTTTATTTACTTTAAAAATTTCTATATGCCTTGATTATATATAAAAGAAAAGTATTAAAATTGAAACAAAATTAATTTTTTAAAAAAATTAGAACTATCTAAAAATTATTTAAGCTTTTTATTTATTATTTTATAAAAGAAAAGTTATTTACTTAGAAGATTTTTTTTTTTTTTAATAAAACTTAAATAATATAATATCTCATTTTTCATTAATTTATGTTTATAGAGAATTATTATTTCTTATTTCTATCCACCTCTATCAAAGTTTGCATATATCTTCATCCTCTTCATCTCCCATGTGCCTATTAGGTTCAAAATTTTCTAAATGTGTAGGTATGTTCAATTTTCTAAGTGTGTGCAAGTTTTTTAAGTTTCATATATTTTCATCCTATCATCTCATTTACTCAAACTCTACCCTTTCCTTTATATTCCTATCAAAACATTAAAATTTCCCATCCTAGCATGTCTTTTTGAACAACATTTCCTTAATCCTTATTCCTAAAAAAATATAAGATGTCCCTATCCTAGCATTTATTTCTACCTAAATTCATTGTTTCTTTTATTCCTATTGAGATATTAGACTTTCCTAATGTGGTATGAATTTCCTTCTAATTTTTTTTTCCTTTGGTTGCATAATTTTTTAGTTCTCCTTCCCAACATCCTTGTCCTTCAATCCCCCCACTTTTACTTAGTTTTATCATATTTTTGTGTTATTCCTTACCAATATGTCTTTAGCCTAGACCCCAATTCCCCAATACTTACATCAAATTACCTTTCAATATTGGATCTTTAACCTTTACCTGAATCAACTACATTATACATGGTGTAACATCCATCCTCTTAATACACAAGTAAACTCAAGAATTTACAAGAGGGTAAATAAACTTAGTAAACATGAGAGAGAATTTTTTTTTTTTTAATCGTTTGCATAAGCACAAGAATAGAGTATAACTTTTCCAAATAAAATTCAAACTTGAATTCACATGTATTCATAACTAGAATCAAGATAATTCCTTACAATATTCATTTATATCACATAAGATACACTTAACATAAAGAATAGTTTTACCTCATAGGTTTTGACTGTCATAAGCCAGATCATGGAGTTCACTGCATCTAGAATGTTGATCTCTATCTTCTCAAGCTACAGAGGGAGAGCATCATCCGAGTGATTTTCCTCCAACCACGGACTCAAGTGGTCCCTCGCGCGCTTCCTAACTGGAAGTGACCCGACCCTTCTCAAAGAGTATAGATATAAGGAACTGTCAAGTTTCTCCATCTCAGTCCTAGGGATGTGTCCTACAAAACTCAATCAACCATACAACTCTAGATCCCTTCTAGCTAAGTATGATCATTCTGATTGGTCATGCCATCTAGACACTCACCACTTACTTGTCTTGGAACTGTCTCATCCTATAGTTTACTTACTTTATTTAGTACTCTAGTCACAAACTAGTCTGTATAGAAAATCCATTCTAGCCAATCCATTCTAGCCAATCTGACTTAGATCTAATCCTTAATCTAGGATATTCATTCAATGCAAAAAATTAGGTATTTCAAACCTTTTAAGAGTCCCTTATTGCATCCTTACAATATCTAGGGTTTATGACTTCTTGTCATTTTACTCTCAAGATTCAATACCCAACATCTTGATGTGTTAAATCGAGTTTTCAAAATTATCGAAGATTCTCTTAAGGTATTATAAAGACTTCCTGTCTTGTTCTATGGTTTTCTCAACCTTTCACTATCAATCAGTATATATTTATACAATGTCATATCCGACATAAGAGTTATGTGTTTCCTATATCCTTCATGTTTCAATACTAGGGTTTAGCTTCTCTAACCCAATGCATGGAAATATCAACATTCCTATTTTCCAAAGGTAGTAGCATAAGTGTAACAAAACATAAGACAAAATAATTCTAGTCTTTTCCCAGACCTCTTAGCATTTCTCAAATTCACATTTCATGTGACATGAATAAGCACAATATTCAAGGAATATCCCCATTGTTATATATATATATATATATATCTTAATGAGTACCATTATTTCTCATAACTAGTACTTTGACCAAGTTCAATCCTTCAACCTTTCTAGTTAGATTCGTAAGGATAATAATTACTTTCGACTTCCTAGTCTACTCAAGGTTACTCACATTCGGATAAGGATAGGTTATAAACTCATATGAATATTATCCTTTATATAAGTATGTCACATATACCTATAACAATAATCTCAAGTATGATAGACATGTAGGTTGAGTTTCAGTCTCCCAACATCCCCTTCTCAAAGTTGGTTACGAAAATGATACCAAGTATTGAAATAATGAAATTCCTTTGTACACATAGTTCTAAAATAAGTTCAACAAAGGCTACAAAATCAACATCAATACATTTCAAGATCTCTCTTTCTCTTGAGAACCATGACATAAGCAACCGATGCTATCAAAGGCTATCTAGGGTTCCACACTCATGGGTCACCCATTTCCTTAGCATGTAATACAAAATTGACAAGAGGAATTCTATTTCCTACAAAGAAATCTTTTTCTATGTTGCAATCTCCTTACTTCAATATCATGATGATATTTTCTAATCTAAAAAGTCCCATGAGAGAACTAGCAAGGTTTCATCGATAGAGCTATCTTAGTCTTTAACATAGACTAAGGGGTCTATTTCCATTTTTCTTAGTTACCCATTGCTATCTCGAAACCCAATTTCAATAACAATACAACACAAGTATAATGCACTCTGGTTTTCTCCAAACCTCTTAGGTGCTATATAATCCCTCATTACTCTAGGAATGAGAATACGTTATACAATAACCATTCTTTGAATGACGTCAATCGATTAATCCTAGAAGTTCTATTCACATATCAATAATTGCAATCCTATTGATAATCCGATGTTCACTATCTTTCATCTTAAATGAATTATGAACTCACACAAGTGCTTCCTTGATACCCTGAATATTCTAAAACATAGTTGTTAAATTCTTCAAGTCTTTTCATATCTCCAATCTTGGATATTCCAAATGGGATCAATATTTGTCTATTGCTCTCAATGAATGGGTTTCAAGCACAAGCTTGTCAAAATTTTCGTTCCTTATTCTCGTGTTTGGAAAGAAGAGCCATCTGAATATATTTATTATTGCATAGGCACTCTAATGAGATATTCATCTCTGGTTACCGTTAACCATACTAGAAATAATTTGAACAATGACATAATGAATTAAAATATTAGTGTCGAACAGACTTTAAAGCTCAAGATGTATATCAATATACATGAGGACTCTAAATTTTACGTTTATTCAAGACTTTACACTTGTCTTGGAGACTTCATATCTCTTAGGAATTTTCCATTTTGAAACGAAGCTTAAGCTACAAGAGTTTATGGCGAACACACAGGGTAATAAGGCCAATTCATACCTGAGAAATTCTACCAATTATACTCAGATGTTACACCTTGTTGGCTCCTCCAGTCTGTGACGGCCTTCTTGTGATATGAGACAGCGTTAAATGTCTTCCCCACTGGCCTGAGCTTCCTCCCTCAGTACCCACCCGCCCATTTGAATCATATTTTAGGGAATTCCATCCCTCCATGATATGTACAGAAAATGTATTTCCCTTTCCATGCTTCCGAAACTACCAATCAATTAACCTCCTCTCGCGTAAAGCAACTTCTGTCCTTTCTAGCCTCCTCTTCCTGTGCTAAAAATGGGAGCTTAAAGAAACGTGTCTCTTCCATTCCCCACTGCTACTCTTACTCGTGGATCACCCCCAAAATTCCCACAAGAATTAGTTATAAAAACCGATACAAAGACGGTTATAGAAACCAGTTCTTGAAGCGGTTTGAGAGGTTACATCTTTATGGCAAGCCATCACTTCGATGAGGGTCTTCATTAAATTTCAAAATACTAGGAACTCATGTCGCCTTCGTGGAATTTCCTCATACCCTCCTACATACCAACTACCAAAAGAAATCATTCTATCCTTCCTTATCGCCCCACAAAAAGTAAGACAAGAATTGGTTATAAAACCCATTTCAATCAGATTTGCATTTCGCATCCATCGTTCCTCTAATGTCGCTGTTTACTCAAGCTATGGTTTAGGTGAGAAAAAGCAACTAAAACCCTTTAACAAAGTGGTTACGAGAGCCAGGTTCACATGGTAAATACCACGGCTATTATAGCTTAACAATAATTTTCAGTTATGCTGGAACTCTTCCCATTTCTAATCTTCAAGTTCTCAGCCTTTATGGCCCTACTACTATTCGAAATACTAGTATGTTTTTGCCACCTTCATAAAGTTGGTCGTGGCCAACAAAATCCATTTTGTTATTAAAGAAATGCTTATCTAAATAGACATCAAAGTTGTTTCTATAATCAATAAGCTCCTCAATTGAGTTGAGCAACTTATTGATATCTCATGCCCCTCCATAAAAGGAGCCTTGTCAAAATAGTGGACTCAATGACTAGCTTAGTCGTTTAAAAGTATCACCAAATACACACATATAAATGATAATTCACTCAAAAGTTTAGAGTTGGTAACACAATCTTACATGATCGACGACGTTGATCTTTTTGTCGTCTCTCGACGCATTCACCCCATAAAACAAACTCAAGGATGATCATCATTATGACTTTCTTTTGCAAGGAATTGGGCTATAATATTAGTTCCTCAACTTATTAAGCAAATTCAAACTATTAAAAGAAATAGCCAATAATGAACAACCAATTACACAATTGATGTCACAACATAACTCGATTATGATATAAGAAGCAACATGTTCGACAACAAGTTGTCTCGGCCACAAAACAACTAATGTTCAACCTTGATGATGTCACTACCCCAAAACGACTAGGTTGACATTAAGCAACTAGAAATAGACTTAAGACGGTGACAACCTGTTCTATTCCTTGTATCTATTCCCTTCTCTCTGATGATGCTCTCCCTCCCTTTCACGGAGGGCGGAAACCTATTTCTTGGATGCAGCCTGAAATCAACAACACAAGATTAGTGTTTCAGTAATCATTTTCATAATCCTTATGAGATCATCACATCTTGACAACTTTTAAGCACATGTCAAATTTTAGTCAAATAAACATGACTCATGAAAACATTGTTTTTTCTAGCCATTTTAACTAAACGTCAAATCATTGAACATGCATAATCATCTACTAATTACTTCAAAGTAAAAAGTAAAACATAGTTAAAGTTAGGGGTGTTACACATGGTACCCCCACTCTAATCCTCAACATATTAAACTATGTCACCTTATTTAGATCACAATTTTAGGTATCTTCTTATTTGGGTATCTAGGGTGCTATACTCCCAAACTTTGACCCTCAATATACATCATGAGATTTGAGTTTTTCCCAACCTGAAAACTTTGATATTTTGATATTTCCTCCTTTTCACACTATTTACGCTCATATTCATTTTTGCACAACCTAGAGTGTCATTAATGACCAATTTTAATGTTGAAACTATTGTATAAGGAATCTCCCTAGAAAAAATGAGTTTTAAATAACAATGTTATGATTTCACATGAACTCACAATGCTAGAGGTGGAATATAGCTATGCTTTTAAATTAATGTGGTGGTTGCATCCTCTACTACCTTGTTCCTTATGTAATCTTAGTTGTTAGTTTGGAAAAATCACGTACCAATCATTAATTGCAAGGATATCAAGAGTGAACACATCTAATCAAAGATTATTATTTATATCCTATACATAAAAAATACTTGCAAAATTATTATAAACTCATGTGCTCTAGCAACCAAATTTGAGGATACAAACCCTTAGATTTATTGGAGATCATAAGATGAAAACCCTTTGGTTTTGATGATTAGAGGATGAAAACCCTTTGGACCTATAGAATGATCTCATTCTAAGGTTGTTAACGAGTTTTCCTTTTGGTGAATCATAGCTACATCAAGTTTGTATGATTTGTAATTATTGTGGATTCCAACAATGTTGTTACAATGATTTTTGTTATTATTGTAACTATTGTCCCTACTATTATAACAAAGCATTTTTTATATAATCTTATAATTCATTAAAATAGTAATATTTTTTTTAAAATTTTGTCTTTCTTCACTAACACAATTATTCATTTGGGTTATGGATGTTGATGTATAAGCTATAAAGAAATATTTTTTTACAAATTACAATTAAAATATTTAAATCTATTTTTTAACGTAAAAAATCATTTGGGTTATTGCAATGGTATAAAAGTTGTGATGTTGTAATCTTATAAATCATGGAGTTACCATGTGTTGTTGCTAGGTTCAATATATGAAACTCTACCTAGAGGGATTCAAAGAGAGGTTATCTTTCTACACTTAAAGGAATTACATTGAGATCCTCAATATAAAAAATTATGTTAAGGTTTGTAAGTTACTAGAATCTATCAAAATATTTGAAGGCAACTTTGTCATTTCAAAAATATATAGAATTTTCTTTCCCAAACTACCTAAAATGGATAAAAAAAAAGGGTGGAAAAATACAAAAAAGGAAGAGTCACAACTAGTATGACATATAAATAATTCTTAAAATACTATATTTTAACAATTCAAAGAAAGAATCACATAAGAAAGGACATCATGCATCCACGAGAGGAACACACTACCAATTATTACAAAAAGGATGAATGAAAATAGTAGAAATAATTTGAGAAGAAACACAATTTTCTTCTTTAATAATGAACCTTGGGAGTTAAACTGCATATATCAAATAAAAAATTGGATAATTTCAAAAGAAGAGTTACCAAAATTTTCTAAAGATCTAGAAAAATAGATTATGAATCAAAAAATTATGGATGTAGTAGATTCAAACCTATAAGAAAGGGTCTTAGCAAAACTTATGGAGTATGAAAAAAAGAAAATTTTTTTTCTAGATTTGTAAGAAAGGGATAATAAACAAACCATGTAGGAGTATAGAAAAGGAATTATAAGTTTCAAGAAATTAAATTCATCATTTCCAACATGTATTATATAAATCTTTATGTGAATGAGAAATTATGTTAGTTGGGCATGAGGAAGAAGAAAATTCAATGTTGCAAGAATGTGAAAGGGAGTGGATTTTGGAGGAATCCACCAAGATGAAAGGTATGGTTATTTTATTAGAAAATAAATTCTTATTAATTCTCAAGGTTGAAAGTCAAAAAAATATTGACCTTGATGAATTTAATGAGCAAAAAATATCACATTTTGAAAATATGGTTGAAAAATATGTTCCTTTCCAAAAAGCATTCACTAGTCTTCAAAATATTGAGTTATAATATATAGATTGATGTCCTAAATAATTATGTTAATGAGTGTGCAGTCTAAGTGAGAACTCTAATAAATTTTAGGATTAAAATTTTGAGCCCTAAAAAGGTTTGTGATGATGTCCATAACTTTAGTTCAATAGAGCTCAAGCTAAGAGCTTTGCTATATGTATGTTATTAGATATCTTATACTTCATGCTTTATCACGTTTTATTTGTTAGCATCATGGGATAAATCATAGAAAAGGTGAAATAATTCAAACTTATTATTCCATAAGATTATGGAATTTTGGAAATGTGTGAAGAGAAATGTAGAAGTTTTTCCTACTATATTAACCTAACAACTAAAAAGGGAAGATATCAAGGAACACATGAACTTGTATCTTTGATGGGTTTAATAGTATCAATGCTAATAAATTCATCATAACATTTATTCGATAATTAGATGAATTAATTTATCCATGGAAAATCATAAGATAGGTGATCAATTGTATGTTTAGAAAAATGACATTGATTTATGTTCATTTAATTAAAAGTTATTTTATAAAAAAAATCATTTACTTAGAAGATTTAAAAAATACATATTAAATTATATATATATATATAACTCTTAAGTAAATAGAACATTAAATAATTCTTAGTTTTTATTCTTTAGATATTTAGTTGTTTCAATTTTTATATATTGTCACGGAATGTCACTTTGTGCCTTACTACTATTGTAGATATCTATTATTTATTTAGAGTTTGAGAGGTACAAATATGGCTATAATGGGGGGAATCATTATTGTTTAATATTTTTAATTTAATAAAATTATTATTTTTATGATTAAAGAAAAAAGAAAGAAAATAATATTAAATTTGAATTTCACAAATCATTTTAAAAATGATTATTGGAATTAGTTTTTGTTGTAGTATGTTAAAAATTATAATACATGCAAATCAATTAAAAGTACTCGTAAATATTGATGTTGTTATTTTATTTTCTTGAGAGTTGTTTATAAGAGTTATTTCAAATTTTAAAAAAAATTATAAGTAGAAATAACTTTTGATTAAAAAAAAGAAAAGAAAATTCTTGAATATTTGTGAAGTAAAAAATAAATACTAGGTAAATAAAAATAAAGTATCAAATACTATGAGAAAAAATATACATATTATTGTATCAACAATTTTAATTAGTATATTTATATTATTTTAAAAGTAGGATAATAATATTATATAAATATAATATCATGAGAAAATCATTGTATACATTAAAGACACTTAAAACATAATAAAAATATATTTATAAAAATGAAAAGTATAAAATAATTCAAAATAGTTTATTGTATAAAATTTATTTCAAAATCCTTCATTATCTAAATATTTATTATTAAATATTTTACATCATCGTTTATTATATATATTTTATTAAACAAATTTTTAATTAATAATATAAAATTTTATATTATTTTTGTATAATTTAAACATCGTTATCATATACCTAAAAAAAGTCATCATCATATTTCATTATATATATTTATTATTAAATTATGTTTTAATTAATTATTTAAAATTTTATATTATTTAAACATCGTTTTTATATATACATATTTTTTAAAAAGAGGGCATTTCTAATTAATCTACCCTTACGCTTAATATATCAATTAGGAATAATCAGAGTTTTATTTTAATATTTTGTCTTATGTTTTTCCTTCAGCTAGTATTTATCTGAAAATGTTCCAGTATATTTATTCTCAAATGAAACGTGGGAGTAAAACAGTAAGTTCAAAAATAAAAAAGGAGATACAAAATTTACGGAACGGAATCCCTCGGTAACATGAAAACATAGCATACGGTAATGTAGGTGAATGGGTCCGGCCATCTAAGGGAGTGTACCCTTAGATGTGCCGGTTAAGCCCGGTCAGTAGGGTATTATTTATAGATAGATTGTAAATAAAACAATTTTGCGAAAATGTATTTACCTGAAGGCTTGCTGCATCTGAATCCCTTCAAGCCGAAAGCTGCGATTTTATTCCCATCGTTGGCAACTGGAGTTTGCGATGCTAAAGCTGCGATTATATTCCCAGCCTTGTCTATGCTTCTGCATTTTGCATACATGTCTACTATTGGATTTCCAACTATGATATTTGATATTATTCCCCATTCCATTACGATTTGATGGATGTCCACACCCTATTCCAAAGCTCCCACCTTGGCACAGGCCGGGTGTACACTGGCAAAAAACAGTTTGAAGTGATTTTAACTACTACAGAATGGAAGAGGATGTTACAATCCTCAAATTCGCCGGCATGGGATGTAGTTCTTGTGTTATGGCAATTCAGACAGCTATCGACTTGCTCAGAACACGTTCCGGAAAGTCTTACGCTCTGGTAGTCATTACTGAGAACATCACTCTCAACAGTTATTATGGAAAGAACATCGCTTTCAACAGTTATTAGGGGGTGTTGCACTGCTGTAATATTGTCGAGCAGGACAGAGGATCGAGAATGTTCGAAGCTGCAGCTTCTTCAGGCACTGCGGATGTAACGAGGTGCAGATAATAAGTAGTACTGCAAAGCATTGCAGCAAACACTTATGCCCTTCCACTAAACGAACACAGTCGAAAGAAATGGGCCCACATCAGTCACATCAGTCACCCGTGTTTAGTGTGCTGTTAATATCCAGTCTTTTTTATAGTGAACATACTGTCAATCTCTTTGTTTTTTTACAAATGGCTTACAGTGGATACAGAACTACCATGTACTTCATAAAAAAACACTTAATCCTTACACAAATAAGAAGTGTATATAACCCTACCAAGAAGTGTATATAATCCTATCTTTAAAAGATTTAAAATTTTAATTTTTTTAAAGATTACTAGTTCACCATTAAACCAACTCAGAAGTAGAAAACCTTAGGGAAAACACAAAATAGATGAGAAAAGGCAGCATTTAATGGATGGAACTCAGATAAATACAGCCGTTGCAGATTAGTTCGTGGCAGTGTCGCCAACTGCACAGCAAAACCTTATGACATGGTTAGAAATGGCCGTTTCTACTAGAAACGGTGCTCCGCCTGTTAAAACGGAAAGTAGACCCTTGCCGTTACGTTTCTAATAACACAGTTTTGGATAAACTGCTTCAGTCCTTGCTCATGGGCTATATCCTCTTCCTTTAGACTTTGCAAAGTTATTACCCGTTTTTGGCACGTGCCAAAAGACGGAATCCATTGCAGAGCTCCCCCACTAACTCGCTATACCAAATTATCTAAAAACCCAATTATCGCTTCTAATCGCTACATTTGAAACTAGGCTGAGTTTCTCTTTGCAAACAACTCAATTATTTGTTTTTCTTATGAGAACAAAAGAAGCATTCTTAAACCTCTGCGTGTCACTTCTAGTTCACCGAAATTCAGAGATTAACAGAAGAGAAATTCCATGTGTTATGAGCATATCTGTCATTTGCAGGTAATAAAAATGGCAGGTACAAAGAAGGGGAGTTAAAGATAAATTAGGTTTAATACGATATCTTAGCGAAGAAGCTAAAGGAATACTCTAGTTAACAATTTAAATAAGGTATTACACGACAGGGTTGGCTGACTAGCTTTGAAAATTCACAGTACTTAACATGACCACCGGTCATATTACTTCACAATTAGAGTCGCTTTGGACATAAATCTAGAGAACCATTTTGTGAAAATATCTAATGTACATACATGTATAGGCTTGAAGAAAATCTAATGCGAACTAAATAGACAAAGAAATTCCCTCTAACACGTCATAGTAGGGTAAGATTTATTGATAGGCTGTAAATAAAACAAATTCAAGAATATGCACTTACCTGAAAAGGCTTGCTGCATCATCCGAGAGCTGCGATCATATTCCCATTGTTGGGAACTGGAGTTTACGATGCTTATGAAAATCTGTAGAATAAATAACCCACATATTTATTCAAACATCGCTACCAGACGGAGTCACTGAGTCGGATGAAATTGATCTTTAAAAAATTTGACACAAAGGAGCAACATAATTACAAATCTACTAAGATATTTCTATCCAAAAATTTGAAAAAAAAAAAAAAAAAAAACCAGCATAATTACATATCTATTATGATATATCAAATCCAGAAACAGCATAATTTTAGCCTATTATGATGTTTTATGAGGCTTGCATCATTAAATACGACGAAAACATGTGCTGCACTCATGAATATCGGACAGGGACGTGAATCTAGATTCCATTAATTTGGTGCGTCGTGTCCCACTATGTTAAGCATGCACCCAAGGCTCGTTTTTCCCGCAACGTCTATCTAGCATGTTGGATGTTTTTTTTTTTTAAATAATAATTAATATTATTTTTGTGAAAGTATATTGGACATATTTCACAATACTAGGCATTAAAAGGTAGATTAAATATCTGTCATTTAAAAAAAATATATATGTATTATTGTTAGTAATATTATTACAATGAATTGTGTTTTTTCTTGATTAATTAGTTATAAATAATTTGTTTTTAATCAATTACAAACTAATAATTTTATCTTTTTATAAATTATTGGTTAAAAAGATTTAGATGTTATAGACAGATTTTTAGGAAGTGTGAAGGTGAATTATTATTTTTTCATTTTTTAAAGAATAATTTTATTAAGAATTAGATTTTAAAAAATAAAAATTTATATTTTTAATTGAAAATTAATATTTTTATAGTAAAATAATATTAATATAATTAATAAATTTATTTTAATAAATATTTTTCATTAAATATTTAACAAAATATATATAATATTATTTTATAGATATAAAATGTAAGTTATAAAAATAATATGTTAGCATTTACATAATTCTAATAATTGATATTAATAAGTTTAATTTGTATTTTTATTTTTTAATATTAATTTTTTACTTTATTAAATATATCTTTAAGAATTATTTATATATTTTTAATATTATTATTAATACAAAATTAAAAATAATTTATATTGTTAATTAAAAATTTATAATTTCATATTAAAATTATTTTAATTATAATTAATAAATTTGCTTTAAGAAAAAAATATATTAAATACATTATAATGTATTTAGATAATATTATTTTATAACTATAAAATATACAATTATAAAATCAAGATATCAACATTCAGATAATTTTAATAATTAATATTATTATATCATATGTTGTAATAGCCAATATATTATGTTTATATTTAGTAACTAATTATATTTATATTTATGAATTCATTATATTTAAAATATGTAAGGCCCCTCCCTTTATATTAGGATTACCACCCCTTTTATTCTAAACTTATCCTACTATGTTGTGTAGATTTAGAGAGCATCAATTAGATGATATGAAATCTAGCTATGTTTTAGTGCCATCACACTTTAGTCATTTGACTCTAAGGGTGGATTAGTTAAACTCTTATGTGAACACTCCTATTAAGGTATATGAATAGATATGTATTGTTAGATACTATAATTTTTCATGCTACAATGTGTTACTAAGGCCCACTTGTAGTAGCTTCTCCTCTTTATCATTTTCCTCATGTTGATTTTGAATATCACCTATAATATTTACTTTAGTTTCCTCATATCAAGTATTATGAATAAAGTCACTAAAGGAGCATTAGAGTTTTTAGTAACAATAGAAGGTGCAAATTGGGTCCCTATACGACTGTTTAACTTAGGGAAAATAAGCTAGCAAGTAAATAGGAAAGGTGAATAGTTTTAAATTCCATGTTGCTATTGAGTTGTGTCTTATCATTGAATTATGACCCACACTTAAATTATAACATCATACCTTTACTGATAGATGTGAGATGTTAATAGTGAGTTAATATGATAGGGATGTTTGAACCTAGATTTGATTAGAATAATAAAATGCTTTCAATTTGATGTCGATGATGTCAAAAGGGCATCCTACGGATGTCAAAGGAGAGGTTGTTGGCAATGAATTGATTGAGGTCAACAAGGGCACCTCATCAAGGTCAATAGGAGATCTAAGTGATATCAGATGAAGGTTTGTTGTTTGAGGTCAAGAAGGCTTTATAAGGATGTAAGGAGAAAAAGGATTCATTAGACTTAGGGTGTTGTTACAACAATCCTTGAAGAGTTGCAAAAGTTTGGGCATTGGGCCTGAAACTTACCTTGTATCCCTTGTTAATGAGAAAAAGTTAATCATTTGAAGCTAAGTCTAATTGAGCTTCGAACTTCAAGCTTGAGGCTTACTCTTTGTTGCAAGTGATAAAACTTTGGGCTTCGGTCATACCTTATACTAATTCCCTCAAAGAAATGAAGAAGGATTGAGTTAAGCCCAAAACGGTTGGGTAGCGGGGTTATGGCTTAAGTCTTACTTGTTAGACATCAGAGATTGGCCCTAAGGTTTACACCTTAACATAATGTTAAGTATGATGTAAGTTTGAGTAAACTTCTAAAAGGGAATCAAACATTGGGTTTTAGTCATGCCTCATATACCGAATCCCTCAGATAAATGAAGAAAGAGTGTGCTATGTCCGAAAAGGTTTTAGATATGTAACTTCAACCATACTTTGTACTAATTGTACAAATGAAAAGAAAGATCACATCTATTAAGTCCAAAAAGGTGCCTGACATCAACCTTTAGACTTAAGGCTTACCATATGTTGTAGGCATCAAACATTAGGCTTCGAAGTTAGGGCTTACATCTTGACTTAAGGTCAAGAAAAAGGTAAAAGGTATTAGCGTAGGCCAACACCCAGAAAGGTTTTGGGGATCAGTAGTCGGCAATAAGTATTATGACTTATCAAAATTTAATGTGATGAAAGAGGTATGGAGGAGCACGAAACCCTGACCTTCAACAACTTAGAGCACTATTTGGAGTTTTGTACTTTGGTGTTTTAGAGGTTAGTGCATTGGTTGCGATGGTACTCAGGAAGGAAAATGGTAAAGGGTAAGGCTAGTGACCGAACCCAAATAGGTATAAAGAGGATAAAACATTGCGGTTCGGTCTTGCTTCTTGAGGCCTTATAAGCATGTCAATCATGAGGTAGAGTGTGAAGGGTGAAGCCAATGGAAAAACCCCGATAGGAGTAAGGAGGTTTGGACTTAGGTGTTTGAGTTTACTTCTAAGATCCTCCCATGCATGTTAAGCATGAGGAAGGGTGGATATCTGACACTTGAACCCTAACCAACATGACATATAGAAAAATCTTGCCATCCTATAGAATGCTTGTGTTGAATTGGGTTGACCAATGTAGGCATGCAAGATAGCGACATGTGGCTAGAACAAATTGCTTCACCTGATCCACATCATGTTGTGAATCAATAGATATCTACAACTAAAATTAAAGAAGGTGAAATCAGAAAGTGGTGCTTTAAAGAAAGATAGGTAATTGGGATGTACTTGATCATTGTGTGAATTTCTAAATCAATGTCCTGTATTCAAAGGCTAGATTATGTTATTGATTAGGCACAAAAAATTATATGTTAGCTCTAGGTGACATTCTTACAAAGGAATGAAGGAAATAGATGCCACTATTAATGAAAAGGTTGGGATATAAGCTAAGGGAGGATGATCATACTAGGGGATGGCATTTAATGCAAGAAAAATCCTAGATGGTAATATGCCAGAGATTGCAGTTGTAATGAATGGGGACAAAGATTCATGACTTGAGGTAGAAAAGCTTTTAGAAGATGAAAAGAGGAGGCAAGTTCAGTTACTTCAAAGGAAGGGAGACATGAGTTAGAGAGGGTTGCGAGTAAAAAAAGGGAGAGAAGAAAAAAAAAAGTAAATAAGGAAGGAAGTGGCTAGGAAGGGGAGCATTTTTGGAGTAGAGGCAAAAAATATTCAAACCATGTCTTAGGCACTTTGTAAATATTTATGTAGGTATGGGAGTCTATCTTAGTAGGTTGTAAACATACCCACCTTGTATTTTGTGCATATAGATGCATTTTCTTGTTGGACCCTATCATGTGCATTGAGGATGTTGGCTATATATTTTACGTATTATCAGAGGGGTGGTAATAGATAGGGGTTTATGTTTATACATATATTGTACCTATGAGTGTTCTAGGACTATGTTAAAAATTTTGGCTTCCATCGACCATTGCATTGGTCTCAAGCTAAAACCTTGTCCATAAGCCTTTGTATGGAAATTTTAATGTTTTCCCTAAAAGAATAGAGCTAGGGTTTTGACATCCTTCTTGGTCTTCAAATGTGAGTAAAAATAATTTATATATATAATAATTGATGCATAATAACTAGTAAGAATAATGAATGTTCGAATGTTGTATCTAAAAAAATTCAAGCATCACACTCAAGGTACTTCTTGATAATTATTTAGATAAATCTTGTCTTGAAATGCCATTTTATATTATTTGTATGTAATACTCCATTGCATCATCATGGGGCTAAAATATTTCTTGTTTAGTGGTTTGGCTAGATCTCATGAGGCTTCATGACACCAATATAGTAGGGTGGAGAGAAAGATTGATTTTTTTTGGTAAAAGGTGATATTCGATATGTGTGTGTGTGTGGGGGGGGGAAATGAAAAATGTATCCCTTTACTTTTCCATGCTCGTTTGGGCCCTCCTTGTTTGAGCATAATGCTACCTTCAATTAGTGTTGTAATTTGTTTGACACATGCATATTAGGTCTTGGGCCCTTGTGATATGAATGAACTTAATTGTGCCTTATTTAGAGTGTTGTAAAGTGTTGTAACAAACCTTCACACTTTTCTAGGGTTTTCATAATTAATTGGGCTTCTTTATGTCTTATTTTTCCTTATTTTACATCCATAAGCCTCATTTAATGCATATTTTTGAGGATAATCCCAACATAAATCGGCATCAAATCATAATTCAAGTGTTTTTGGGTTGTGTCACCCATATTTAGTGATTTGAGACTCATACACCACCTTGGGTGTATGAGTCCCACCTAGGTTTTTGGAACCCAATTTGGATTTTACATCATTCTAAGCATTTTTAAAAATGTGTCCCATAATTATGCCTAATGGGACTCATACACCATTTTTGGTGCATGAGTCCTATGTGGACCAAAACTAAATTTAATTCAAATTCTTGGTGGAATTTCAGCCTCCTAGATTTGATGTTAGCTTGTAGTGTTGTAATTTCAAGAAATTTTGCATAAACAAGTATAAATACAAGTTTCTTTCACTCATTTTTTACCTAAAAAGCAATCGAGTGACCAAGCAAGTTGAATGAGCATCCTTATACCAAATTTGAGTTCACAAAAGCCAAGTGATTTATAACATTATTCAAGTATCAAGCATCATGCATCATGTTTGTTTTTGAGCTAATAATGGTGATGTAGGGTTTTATGATTCAAGCTAGCATTCAATTCAAGATCTATCATATTCAAGCAAGAGTATTAAAGATCTACATCCATTGGAGCCACTTCATACATGTTTGCATGATTATATGGCTAAGGTCTGGTGAGTTACAACATTACATTTTGTTCATTCATCATTTTCTTTTCCTGTTTCATTTGATTTCAAGGTTTGATTACCAAAAAAGGATTTGGCCAAGGAAAACCCCTTTCCATTAACAAATCAACATTTTTCCCTCTCTTTAGTGTGTGATTTGCAGATCTAGGTTGAAGAAACATTGAAGAGAAAGTTTTGAGTGTGAGCACCATAAATCTACACATAGCCTAAACCTCCATACTCATTAGCAATGGGTTAGTTCAAGTTATGCAAACCTACAAATACTCCCATGAAATAATAAATAATTCCTCCCAAACAAGACTAAAAATAAAATAATTGGAAGCATATAAGAAGAACAATGTATACCTATTCCATAGTGGATTGGTGTCACTTTGATGTGAAAAATGACCCTTTCCCAACCCTTGACAAGCCAATGATGAAGATGTAATGCTATGACAATGAAGTGGAAAAACTTGGCTCTCAATGTAAAACGAGTAACTTTGCATGAAGATTGTGGATGATTGTGGATGATCAAAATGAAGGATAACCTCTCTATTTATAGAAGAGTTTGATGAGAGAAGAATCCAAATGGATGAATGTGGGATTAAAACACAACCAATAGGAAGGAGCCACTTGTCACCATGTGAATGGGCCAAGGATGTGCATGTTTTGATGAAAGTGCCAATAAATGACATTAGGTGGCCTTTCAAATTTGAAATTTGGCTTGTTGGAGGGAGAAGAAGGGGTCTTAAATTCCAAGTGGGGGACATGTAAGAGGGGAGTTAATGCTATGTTGGAAGGAACAAGTCATTTGAGAGGGAGATTTGAAATGGGGGAATATTCCACTTTTTGATGCCTTGTTGATGGAAATTAGAAGATTTAATAAATCAATTAAATGATTTATTTGTGCAAGTGGCAAAAGCTAGAGGATGTGACATATATTAAAATTAACATTAATCATGATTTAGTTAACTTAAGTGAATATTAGGTGATTTGACTTTTTGACTTAGATTTATGGATTAAAATAAATCAAAAGGAGATGTAAAATGATTTAGACTTAGTTAAATAAATATTTTGATTTATTTAACTAAAGGGGATGATGATAGTGTTAAAGATGAATTTATTTAATTTAAATGGAGGAATTTGGAGATTAATTAAATAAGATTGGTTTATTTAATTAAAGATAAACTTTAGGATTAAATAAATAAAATGATTTATTTAATCAAAAGAGGATAATGATTTAAGTATGTTTGATTGATTAACAAAGGAATTTAGATGAATTAATTAAATGGTTAATAGAGGGGTGATTAAAGAAGAATCAAAGTTAGTTGATCAAGATATTTTTCATGTTTACATTTTGCCCCTCTTTGAAGCAATGCACTTGCTGCATTGGTTCAAAGAATAAATTTATCGTGATGGAAATTTTAAAAAAACCTATTTTTTTAGCATGCCCCAACAGAAAGAAGTACCCTCGTACATTTCCCCCTCGAGAGATTAAGCAAAAATATTCGATTTGAGGGTCAATCTCGCGATAAGGAGGTTCAAGATGGATGTATGGATGGTTGTGATGATAATGCAAATGAAATTGTTTTAAGATGCTTAGAATAACCAATCTATATTATCTTAAGCAAATTAAATGATGATATGATGTGATGATGCCTATATGATTATGCAATGTATGTTTTATGCAAATGTATGGTTTATGAGATGCTTAGACTAACAAATCTATATGATGATGATGAACATGCATGTGAGATGATTAGTGTTTCTTATATGATATGATATGATATGCAATATGTTGATGGTTTGTGAATGCAAGATGGATGCATTAGTGATGATGATTACCTGATCATGACATGATGTTAGTGTGGAAAAGAAGAAAGAAGAAATGAGATGATGACAAGAGGATCCAACAAGCCAACTTTATGAGAGATGATGATGAGAACTGGATTATTTTCTTATTAGGAATTGGGATTTTAAAAGGGCCACTTACCTTATGTTTGATAACACACATAAGTACGATGCGTCAAGGTATAAAGAACCAGGATGGCATTGTACCTAGTGTGATGGAATTTGACTCAACAATAAGATAGAAGTATTTATATTCATACCTAGCATACAAAACCTTATTAAGAAATGTAGTTCAGATATTTGAAACATCTTGGAGAAAAACATAGGAAGGAAAGCCTTTCCATGTGGTCAACAAGATACCTAAAACATCCTCCCTACATCTAAACAAAGCACACATGACCGAGGTTATATTACAAGAACATCCCACAAGCGCATTAGATAAAAAGATAATGATCGTTGCCCCATTCCTATCTCTCTAAACCCTTTTTCTTGGATATCACCGAGAGGTCCTTGGAATGAGTGCAATAAGATAAATCGAAAGAAAAAGATAATGTAAACAAACAAGCTGACGTTCTTCATACCGCTAGCCAAGAATAAACTATGGCGATCCCTGATGTTGATGTCCATTGTAGGAAGGATACATCCTAGGACATGAAAATATTAGATGATTTGATATGGGATTGATTGGATGATAGGATATTGAAATGAAGAGTTGACCAACTTGTTTATGTACTGGCCTAAACCTTAAACTCTGATGTTTTGAGTTTTTACTTTCAATCTACTAGACTTGCTTTCGAGTGTTTTACCAAAGGTTGGGGATGACGATTGTTTATTATGAGTGATGTTTATTGTGGGTGAAAGCAAGATGAAATAGATGGATTTTTCAAGTATTTGGATGTTTTTGATGTTTTTTGAAATGTTTTGAGGCTGTTTTTAGTATTTTTGAGATATTGTAAATGTTTTGATTTTCTAATTTTCTACTGTTTTGGGGTTTTCTAAGATTTTGACCAAGAGACTAACCTAAGGACCTATCCTAGGGGCCTCAGGGGCTGATCAATAGATTAGCCTTTCGTACATTATACATGTAAAGACTACATAGTTCGACTAACACAAACTCAATTATTGATGAGATATGAACAAATGGATTGCCAGTTTATTATGACAGACTCCTAAGGGACTGACCTAAGTGTCTCGGGGGATGAACAAAGATCAACCTTGCCTACGTTCAAGGCTTAGAGACCTATAGTTCGACAAGAAGACCTTGTTTTTGATTTTTTGATTGAATTTTTGACCTATTTTTGGATTTTGATATGTTTTGTATATTTTTGGATTTTCTTGGTTTTCTGATGTTTTTGGAATTTTTTATTTTAGGATCTCAAGAACATACACGAATCTGATCCAATGAGAACATGCCCCTAGTATGGTGTAATAGACTACTCCGATAAAGGCAAGACAAATAGACCTTGAGGATGGGCCAAGTAGTACTAGGAGGGATCATGACACAAACATAGGACCAAGCTATGGTGCTAATGCGGGTGGATGATGGGGAGTGTAATGGATGAATGAATGATTCAGGATGAGTGACCAAGATTATGGTGGATGGAAAGTGCTTATTTATAGAAGGTGTTTTTTTTCCAGGTTTTCACCAAGGTACTTTCCCAAAGTGCAATTGAAGTGGTTTTCATTAGAGGATGATTTTTTCTCTTTACTGTTTTTAATCCTTTTTATGATTTTTTAGATTTTTGTATTTTTGTATTTTTTTTGTTATCACCAAGATGCCTATTTGCCAGGTTTTTATTAGGATGACTATTTTTTTAGGACATTTAAAAAAAAAATTGGTTCTATACCTTGAAAGATTAGGCATAAAACTTTTTGAGATGGGAGTTATTCATGGGATCCTACAGAGGTTCCCCTTTGGGTGTTGATAACTAATATGCCCTTGAATTGTAGCTTGCTATGATAACAAATGGTCCCACCGAGTTGGGTTCAAATTTTCCTTTGCTATTTAGATTTGGGATGTTCTTTTGATTTTCCTTTAGGAAAAGTTCTCCAACTTGGAAAGTCCTGCTTCTAATCTTCTTGTTATAGCTCCTCTTGAGTCTGTTTTGCTAGAGTTGCAAATGATTCAATACTTCTGAATGTTGCTCATCCAATAGCTCCAACTCATTCAGTCTTGATACTCAGTATTCTTTATCCCTGGTGAGGTTTTGCAGTGATATTCTTAGTGACGAGAGCTTGATCTCAATGGGTAATATTGCATTTGATCTGTAGACCAAGGAGAAGGAGGTGGCACTTGTTGGTGTGTGGATGATGGTTCGATAGGCTCAAAGGGTGGGATTTAGCTATAGATGCCAATCACGACCTGCGTAATTGACTTTCTTTTTCACCATAAATCTTCACACAACCTAAACCTAAATACTCATTAGCAATGGGTTAGTTCAAGTTATGCAAACCTACAAACACTCCTATGAAATAATACATAATTCCTCTCAAACAAGATAACAAAATAAAATAATTGGAAGCATAAAAGAAGCACAATGTATACCTATTCCATTGTGGATTGGTGTCACTTTGATGTGAAAAGTGACCCTTTCCCAATTCTTGACAAGCCAATGATGAATATGCAATGCTATCACAATGAAGTGGAAAAAATTAGCTCTCAATGTGAATAGAGTAACTTTTTATGAAGATTTTGGATAATCAAAATGAAGGATAGCCTCTCCATTTATAGAATAATTTGATGAGAGAAGAGGCAAAAGTGATGAATGTGGGACAAAAACTTGACTAGTAGGAAGGAGCCACTTGTCACCATGTGAATGGGCCAAGGATGTGTATGTTTTGATGAATGTGCCAATAAATGACATTAGGTGGCTTTTCAAATTTGAAATTTGGCTTGTTGGAGGGAGAAGAAAGGGTCTGCAATGCCAAGTGGGGGACATGTAAGAGGGGAGTTAATGCTATGTTGGAAGGGAAAATTCATTTGAGAGGGTGATTTGAAATGGGGGAATGTTCCACTTTTATGACATGTTGATGGAAATTAGAAGATTTAATAAATCAATTAAATGATTTATTTGTGCAAGTGGGAAAAGCTAGAGGATGTGACATGAGTTTAGATTAGATTTAATCATGATTTGATTAAATGAGAGGAGGTTAAGTGATTTGACCCATTTGATTTAGATTTACGGATTAAAATAAATCAAAATGAGATGGAAAATGATTTAGACTTAGTTAAATAAATATTTTTATTTATTTAGCTAAAGGGGATGATGTTAGTGTTAATGATGAATTTATTCAATTTAAATGGAGGACTTTAGAGATTAATTAAAGAAGATTGGTTTATTTAATTAAAGATGAAATTTAGGATTAAATAAATAAAATGATTTATTTAATTCAAAAAAGGATAATGCTTTAATCAAATAAAATGATTTAGATTTATTTTATTAATTGAGGAAATAAGCTGAGTTAATTAAATGGTTAATAGAGGGGTGATTAAAGAAGAATCAAAGTTAGTTGATTAGGATATTTTTCATGTTTACATTTTTCCCCTCTTTGACGCAATGTACTTGTTGTGTCGGTTCAAATAATAAACTTACCACAATCAAAATTTAAATTTTTTTCTAGTTTTTTTGGATACCCCAGTGGAAAGTACACTAGTACATTGCCCCCTCAAGAGATCGAGTGGAAAGATTCAATTTGAGGGTCGATCTTGCGATAAAGAGGTTCAAGATGGATGTATGGATGGTTGTGATGATGATGAAAATGAGATGGTTTTAAGATGCTTAGAATAACTAATCTATATTACCCTAAACAACTTAAATGATGGTATGATGTGATGATGCCTATATGATCATGCAATGGATATTTTATGCAAATGTATGGTTTTATGAGATTGTTAGACTAATAGATCTATATTATGATGATGAATATGCATATGAGATGATTAGTGTTTCCTGTATGATATGATATGATTTGCAGTATGCTGATGGTTTGTGGATGTAAGATGGATGAATTAGTGATGATGATTACCTGAACATGACATGATGTTAGTGCGAAAAAGAAGAAAGAAGAAATGAGATGGTGACAAGAGGATCCAACAAGTCAACTTTATGAGAGGTGATGACTAGAAATGGATGATTTTCTTATCAGGAATTGGGATTTTAAAAGGGCCACTTACCTTATGTTTGATAGCACACATAAGTACGATGCATCAAGGTATAAAGAACCAAGATGGAATTGTACCTAGTGTGATGGAATTTGACTCGACAATTAGATAGGAGAATTTCTATTCACACCTGGCATACAAAACCTTATTTAGAAATGTAGTTCAAATATTCAAAACATCTCAGAGGAAAACATATTAAATAAAGCCTTCCTATTTGGTCAACAATAAACCTAAACCACCCTCCCTACAAACCAAACAAAGCACAAATCTACACACAACCTAAATCTCCATAATCATTAGCAATGGGTTAGTTCAAGTTATGGAAACCTACAAATACTCCTATAAAATAATACATAATGCCTCTCAAACAAGATAACAAAACAAAATAATTGGAAGAATAAAAGAAGCACAAAGTATGCCTATTCCATAGTAGATTGGTGTCACTTTGATGTGAAAAGTGACCCTTTCCCAACCCTTGATAAGCCAATGATGAAGATGTAATGCTATGACAATGAAGTGGACAAAATTAGCTCTCAATGTGAAGAGAGTAACTTTGCATGAAGATTGTGGATGATTGTGGATGATCAAAATAAAGGATATCCTTTCTATTTATAGAAGAGTTTGAGGAGAGAAGAGGCCAAAGGGATGAATATGGGAAAAAAACCCAACCAATAGGAAGGAGCCACTAGTCACCATGTGAATGGGCCAAGGAGGTGCATGTTTTGATGAATGTGCCAATAAATGACATTAGGTGGCCTTTCAAATTTGAAATTTGGCTTGTTGGAGGGAGAAGAAGGATTCTTAAATGCCAAGTGGGGGACATGTAAGATGGGAGTTAATGCTATGTTGGAAGGGACAAGTCATTTGAGAGGAGGATTTGAAATGGGGGAATATTCCATTTTTTGATGCCTTGTTAATGAAAATTAGCCTCTATTAATCAAATAAATATAAATTATTTTATTTGATTAAAGCATTATCCTCTTTTGATCAAATAAATCATTTTATTTATTTAATCCTAAAGTTTATCTTTAATTAAATAAAGATCATCCCCTTTAGCTTAATAAATCAAAATATTTATTTAACTAAGTCTAAATCATTTTCCATATTCTTTTGATTTATTTTAATCCATAAATCTAAATCAAATGGGTCAAATCACCTAACCTCTTCTCATTTAATCAAATCATGATTAAATCTAATCTAAACTCATGGCACATCGTCTATCTTTTCCCACTTGCACAAATAAATCATTTAATTGATTTATTAAATCTTCTAATATCCATCAACATGGCATAAAAGTGGAATATTCCCCCATTTCAAATATCCCTCTCAAATGACTTGTACCCTCAAACATAACATTAAATCCCCTCTTACATGTCCCCCACTTGGAAGTTATGACCTTTTCTTCTCCCTCCAACAAGCCAAATTTCAAATTTGAAAATTCACCTAATGTCATTTATTGGCACATTCATCAAAACATGCACATCCTTGGTCCATTCACATGGTGACAAGTGGCTCCTTCCTATTGGTCAGGTTTTTGTCCCACATTCATCCCTTTTGCCTCTTCTCTCATAAAATTCTTCTATAAATGGAGAGGCTATCCTTCATATTTATTTTCTACAATCTTCTTGCAAAGTTACTCTCTTCACATTGAGAGCTAATTTTGTCCACTTCATTGTCATAGCATTACATATTCATCATTGGCTTGTCAAGGGTTAGGAAAGGGTCACTTTTCACATCAAAGTGACACCAAACCACTATGGAATAGGTATACATTGTGCTTCTTTTATGCTTCCAATTAGTTTGTTTTGTTATCTTGTTTGAGAGGCATTATGTATTATTTCCTAAGAGTATTTGTAGGTTTGCATAACTTGAACTAACCCATTGCTAATGAGTATGGAGGTTTAGGCTATGTGCAGATTTATGGTGCTCACATAGGAAAAGCAAGGAGGAAGGATTTTTGTTCAAAGGAGTTATAACATTGGAAGATAAAAGGCGATCTTGGATGAATCTTGGAGTTGAAGAAAATAGAGCATTAACACTTAAAGTCTACAAAGAATTTTTAAATTCTTTAAAGAGCTTACATTCTATTCTTTAGTTTTTTGTTTTAAATCAACTTACATCTTTTTAGTGCTCTAAAAAGAACATTTCAATTTTCACAACAAAGGGCTTAAAATGAACTTTAGAAAAAACTTACTAGAGTTGGTTTTTGGATTTAAAAATTGAACAAAAAAATCTTCACATTTCCTTTGGTGCTTAAAACAAAGTCATTATTGCTTTGTGGTTTTATAAAGAATATGTGCTACTTTGTTTTGTGGTTGCTTACTCATACTAACACCATTAAAAAGACGTATGTGCTTCTCTTGTACCTCACAACGATCTTGAGAATGAAAATTATTTTTGGTGGTCTTAGGTTGGGATAAAGTGATTTCCTCCACACTTCATTTTGGGAAATAAAATTGAACCAAAAATATTGCAAGTGTGAGCCAAACCTATCACATGTATTCTCTCTTTTTTGTCAACAAAGATTGATTGAGTTATGGATATGGTTGCTCACTTTTGCTTATCTTAGAGGGCCTGTCTTGGGGAAAAAGTACTCACCCAAGGTAATGAATCAACTGGTAACACTCTAAATCCAAGAGTATTTCCAGTCATGATATAAAAGTGGGTATGGAGCAAATGACAGTATCAGGCTGTTGGCTCTGACGAGAAGGGCATCAATTGTCTCTCGCCTCGATGGGTCAACTCCTATGAACGAAAAGTATAAACTAAAACCCTTGTTATAGAAAGGCTAAAATCCTTATCTATTTGTTGGTGCAAGAATGGTCGTTCTGAAGCTTCCCCCACACTTTTATAGTTTTTAGTAGAAATGGAAAGTATGCCATGGGAATTTCATGGGTTCTAATGCTTGGCTTCCCTAAGAAGAGAGTGTCATGGAGGGGATCCAATGGGTTCAAGTATCTAACCATTCGCTAAAAATACGTGTAGCTAGACTTGTCCATGTGGGGACTCAAAAAATATAGTCTTACCCTTTAGGAAGCAAATACAATTGACCAAATTCATGTGTTATTGTTTGCCCTTGGGATCTCATCCTTAGAGGTTTCTAAACACTTGGATTTATATCTCAATTTTCTTACTAAAGTGGCAACCCTTGCCTTGATCTCAGCAAAGTTCCACATGATATATTTTGTGGAATGAGAAGAAGTTGAAACATTGTACATCTAGTTTGAAAAGATAATCAATAAGTGTTTGTGGTAAAACAAAGTAATTAAGAAAAGACTAAAACAAATTATACCCCACACATGTGTCTCTAATGATTTCATGTAAAATCAAGATCAAGAAACCAAAGGTAAAAGCTCTTAGTCTAAAAGATCACCAAAAGCATCTCTCAATGCTATACAAATTCAAATGAAGACTACCTTTTAACTTTTACAGAAAATTCAAGAAACAATCTTGGTTTGTACTCGTTCTATTATTGTCAAAATCGAGGTCTAGTAAGCAAGTCTTTTTAGGTAAACATAGGATCAAAATTAAACCTTCATCCATCTTTGAACATCAAAACCAAAATCATTTCATCATCATCTCTTTGAAAATCTTGGAAAAATCCTTCATGTTAAACTTTGGGCAAATCATTTGAAACCAATCCAAAATCATCTTGTTTGATTAGATATGTGTAGATGCATCCTTCTCCACATATTTAGTCAAATTATCAAACCTTGTGGAAAAATTTATCCCTTGATAAACATCCAACATCTTGGGATTTAGGAGTTCGTAATCCAAAATAAAAACCCAATAAAAAAACCATCTTATTTGGTTAGGTGTGTTTAGATGAATCCTTCTTCTCAGATAGTCAAATTAGCATCTTGAGGGAAAATTTTTTCTAGGACAACATCCAACCTCTTAGAGTTTATGATCTCACAATCCAAATCCAAATCAAATCAAATCTAATCCTAAATCAAAATCAAACATCAAATCAAAGTCGTAAAGTTTAACATCTCCTTCAAGATTTCTCAAGAGTTCTAATCATCCATATCATCCATCCTTCATTTCACCATCATCCTTTTGATCCTTAAATCATCCTAAATTTTCTCTTTTTGTACCTAAAGTTAGATCAATCCAAAGAATTAGAGATTCATCTACCACATTCTTGAAAATTGATCCCTATTTTATGGTGCAAACAAGATCTCAACACAAGAGGAACATGGAAGCCAACAAAGAAACATCTACTTTGAGTGGCTTGAGTCAAACCGCTCCTAAAATGAATCCCATTGGGTCTAGTAGTCTCATGATTAATCTTCCTCCATTTTCACAAGACCATCAAGAGGAAGGTGTCCAAGTAGAAGATCTTACCAATAATCCCTTTAGAATGTCAAAAGAGGAAATCACCAAAATAGTTCAAAATCCAAAGAATTATAAGATTATCAACATCATGATGAGACTCAATCCCTCATTATACATGCTTGAATTAGCAAAGCAAGGGTCTAAACTCCCTTCCGATTTCAATGTGAGCACTATTGTGGAACCATATTTTGGGTTCATGCCCACAATTTCATCCACACTCCCCATCTCATCTACACCTCCATATCAAAACATCACTCAAAACATCCCACAAATCACATCATCTATTGCTCCAACTCAACCAATTGTTAACAAGGGAAGCACATTTCTCAATGCATTACAAACACACCCCCTTGTAAATAATAAGGATTTGGATGCAAACACCATATTGGGACAATTTGTACCCAAAAATCCATCACATCCATATGTCCCTCTCACCTTTCATGATCTAAATGACCCGTTGTCATCATTCTGTGCAACACCCTAAACCTCTCTCCCCATAACCTCGCAAGGAGAGGGTGATATATTTGGACCATGGGGAATTTTTGACACTACACCATTTTCTCAAGAGATTATACCCCCAAAATTTCAACCACTTTGACCATTTTCCATCAATATCCACATCACCTCTTGGTTTAGGACTTCCCCCTTTACCAAGCATCAATCAACAAAATCAAATCAACCCACCAAGCATCAATTATAGAACATCATTCCAAATACTTCCCCCTTGCCATTGATATCGCAACAATTCATGGCAACCATCTCAATAACACAAAACACCACCGCCACATCATCAACCATTCCCCAAATATCTCAAAATGTGGTCTTGCAAGGACCAAACACATTAATTCCACCATCCACCACTAAAACCCCAAACATCAACAGAACATTGCCTCTCATCACCACAAAAAGCACCATTCCAAATCCACCTCCACCACCACCTCCTCCAAACTCGAACACATCAAGCCAATATGGTATTGCATTGCAAGCCGCTCAGTGGGTTGCTCATCAAAAGGCATTACAACAACACCAAAACTAAAAAACTACACAGCTAGCTGCTCAACAAGCCACCCAAGCTACACATGCCCAAGCCCTATTGCAACAACAAAAACAAGCCACTCAGGTTGCATAGGCAATTTAAGCTACTCAAACTGCACATATTGCACAAGCTACCACTCAAGTACAAGCATTGGCTCAAGACCAAGCACAAGCACAAGTGCAAGCACAGGCACAAACACAATATCTCACACAACAACAAGCAACCCAACAACAAGCATATAAGAAAGCACTAAAAAAATACAAAGAGAAGGAAGAAGGAGCCCGATTAACAGCCCAACAAAGAGTTTTGGTGCAAAAAAAAGCACAACAACAAGCTCAACAACAGGCACTAATAGCACAATAACAACAAGATCAACAACAAGCGTTGTTGGTACAATAGTAATTGCAACATATTTGGTGCAATAGAGTGTGAAAACACCATACATCAACATACCAACCAATCCACCCATCCCACCAATAGTTGAACCCCATCAGAACACTTTCATCCCACCCCCTTATCCGTGAAACGATGCCACATTACAAATCAAGTTGCTTTCGCAAAAAGTGCTTGACCTTCAATCAAGGTGAACCACGAAAACACCTAGCAACTTGTGTCCTTATCTATTCGACAAGAGCCTTGTAATGAAACCATTCCCAAAGGGATTGAGATCCCTAAATTTGATAAATACCATGGGACAGGAAACCCTAAAGATCACATGAGGGAATTTCATATTCATTTCATGGAAGTCCCATATGATGATACCTATTTGATGCAGTTGTTTCCTAGAAGTTTGGTAGGCCACGCCATGGAATGGTTCTATCACCTTCCTCCTAGCATTAAGAAGTTCCAAGAAATAGTGGATGCATTCATAAAAAAGTATGCATTCAACATCAGAATGGATGTCATTCTAGAGGAACTATCAACTTTGAAACAAGGGAAGAATGAATCATTTGTTCATTCCTACAATGATGTTGATCCAAGGCCAATTAGAGAAAATGGGTCATGCTGAGGAACAACAAGTGTGAACTATCATATCCAACCTCGATGGAGCCTTGGTATTCCATCTCAAAGTACAAGGTATCACAACATATGACCAGTTGATCTCCAAGGAACTCAACATCAAATGATCCCTTATGAAAAAACCTGTGGGATCAACTGCATATCTTGAACAGTAGAGCAATCGCCCATTCACTAGTTACAATGACAATCGATGCACATGGGAAAGAACCAAAACATTAATAATGATGGTATTTTCAATTCCAAAGTTGTCATCAGTGCCCCTTGACAAAACATACCTACACCACAACAACAACCTCAAAACCATTTTTAAAATAACCATCAAGCTAACACAACACAACAACCAAACAATTAAGTGATCAACAATGTCAATGATCAAAGGGGACCACCCTAGTGAAATAAGAACTCCCCCAAGTGGAAGTACACTACCCTTGGGGAACCACTCAAGGTCATCATGAAGAAACTAATAAATGAAAACCTCATCAAGGCTCCCACATATGAGAATTACCAAGAACCAGATGTCAAACCACCCTAGTACAATGAAAATTAGCTTTATGACTTCTACAAAATCAAAGGGCACACCACTACCAGTTGCATGAGGTTGAAAAACCCAATCCAAGGCCTCATTGATAAAAAAAAATCATAAATGTGGAGTAGCCAATAGGAAATTAGAACCTCAAAATATACACGAATCCAATGCCTAACCATAACAATAAAGGGAACAATAACATTGATAAAGGGAAAGGTACCTTCAAGAGTGTAAATCATGTGTACAACCATGTCATCACATCCCTAGATGACTATTGTGCTACCATCACTGTCAAAGGAGCCCATGCCAACTATGGAGTCACCACAAGAGGTGGAAAAATTATATTTGTAGGATCATTTTAGCCAAACAGAGCACCCATGCCCAACCCAAGATCTATTCCCAGTGGCTACAATGTCCTTGATAAACTAAAAAGAATCCTAGCAAAAATATCCATCATAGAGTTGCTAAAAATTTCATCCTCCCACAAGAAAATCCTTGAGGAAGCATTAGCTTAATCCACTGTCCCTGCAAATCTTGATGGAGAACAATTCCAAGCTATGGTCGGAAACATCGTCACTCTGAATCACCTTACATTCTTTGATCGAGACTTTCCTGCTCAACCATCTCACAATTGTGCACTTCATTTAGAGGTCCTAGTGCATAAAAATAAAGTCAAGCGCATCTTGGTGGATGGAGGTGCAGGTTTGAATATATGTTCCCTCAAGCTCATTCAGAACTTGAAAATCTCATAGGATTCCACTGACAAAGGAAAAGGTATTACAATCAGAGCATATGATGATCAAGAAAGAGCGTCCCAAGGCACAATCCAAATCCCTATTCAAGTAGGGCCAGCTATCACGGAAACTACCTATCAGGTCTTGGACCTCAACTTGCCTTATAAAATTCTCCTAGGATGTCCATGGATCCATGCAATGCAAGCAGTAGCATCAACCTTCCATCAATGTGTCAAATTCACATATGAAGGAAAAGAGGTCACCATCCATGGAGATCCTGAATCATTCTCTTACTGAAAGAACCTAGAGGAAAAATACTACAAAATACCTCAAGTGCCTAAAAATGATGGAGGCCCATCAACACCATACATTGATCCAACCACTCTCGCTTCCACTTCTATGACAGATACACCCACCACTCCCACTATCTCCACCATCTCTGATATCAAAGTCAAAATCAAGGAAAATGGTTGTAGAAACTATAGGATTCCCAAAAATTCTTGTGGTAGTAGAGTTACCAGAATCTCCTAGATCATGAGGATGAACACAATCAAATGAATCCTCCACATCCAAAACATCTCCTAAAGGTTATACAAACTTTAGAAGTTGGGGAGATCTCAACCGAGAAGTAAGACAGGAGGGCCCATCCCACCTCCTATACCAAGACAATAGACTAGTAACCGATCTACCAATGGATGACAACAACAAAGGTCTACAAATGATGCTTGCAATGGGCTATGATAGAAACCAAAAACTTGGACAAAATGACAATGGGATACTAATACCCATCATTTTGGAGATGCAAATGAGAAATCTTGGCCTTGGATGTACCCATTTGAGTATAACCATACGTGGCTGAAATCCCCTAGTTAGGAAAGTTACAACTCCTCAGCAAATGGAAGTTGAACTTCACTTACCCGTATCTACAAGACGAGTCATACACAACTTCACATTTGACATAATTGACCTCTGTAGTAGTAGTGATGATGAAGATCCCATAACCAACCTACCCATGCTCTTTGAGGATACCACTCTTCTCATGATTATTAATATGACATTTGAGCCCATTGACCATCAAAACCATGAAATCTTCCTAGTCTACCCACAACTCATCGATTATGACCAACGAGGACCACCAATTCTTGACACATTCAAAAATAATGAGGCGCTCTCAGAATTCATGGGACTGTGGGATAATATCCCATGTGGGGATCATAAAGTAGGATTTATTAGTGAGCTAGATACACATGCATACTATGGGAAAATGATTGAATCCCTCAGTCACAAAAGTGAAAAATTGAGAATCTCTAGGTCCTTGAGTGAAAACCACACTGTGGCACTCTCTGACTCAGAAAATAGTAAAAAGAAGGGATGCATCCAATGGTGAAAACCTCTCTAAGGCACCCAAGGATGTGGGATTCAATCTTCTTCTCAGAGCTCTACACCAGGAAAAATTAGCGGTCCTAGTTGAAAAAGCAATCCAGTTAACTTGGGAATAGAGCAGACACCACACATCGCATTTTATGTAGAGTCATTACTATAAGAGGAAGAAGAGCTCCTAGCAGCCTTCTTGAGAGAAAGACAAGTTAACTTTGCATGGAGCTATGTACACATGCCTAGGCTTGATTCAAAGATTATGGTCCATCATCTAGCAGTGTATCCTAAAGAAAAGCTTGTCCGACAAAAAATGTAAAAAATGCATCCTCGGATTGCCCTACTATTCAAAATGGAATTATAGAAGCTACTTGATGCATGATTCATATGACCAATTGACTACCCTGAGTGGGTATCAAATTTGGTTCCTATTTCAAAACAAGATGGGACTATCTGAATCTGCACAAATTTTAGATACCTAAACAAAGCATGTTTGAAAGATGATTTCCCATTGCTTAACATTGGCATGATGGCAGGACATGAGATGCTTTCTCTAATGGATGATTTCTCTAGGTACAACCAAATAATGATCGCCAAATAAGACCAACATAAAATGGCCTTCACTTGTCCATGGGGGACCTACTGTTGGAATATGATGCCATTCGGGCTAAAGAATGTTGGAGCCACCTACCAAAGAGCCATGAAATTAATCTTTCATGAAATGATTCACAAAACTATCAAAGATTATGTCGATGACATACTAAAAAAATATAGGAAGAGGAGAGATCACATAGAAACTTTGAGTACCATTTTTTATAGGATGGAGGAACATAAATTCAGACTCAACCCAAAGAAGTGCATCTTTGGCATACAATCAAGAAAACTACTGGGATACATCGTGTTAATGAGGGGTATTGAAATAGATCCTACAAAAGTGAAATCAATCCTAGAGATGGAGGCACACAAAATATTGAAACAATTAAGAGGTTTCCAAGGTAGGCTTTAGTCCATCTGTAGATTCATAGCACAACTACCAAACAAGTAAATCCCTTATTATCACCTAATCCACAAGGGGGTAGCATACAAATAGGATGACAAGTGTGAGGAAGCCTTCAACAAAATCAAAGAATGTCTACTCACACCTCTATTCCTTATGCCACTGATCCTAAGAAAGCCATTAATCCTCTATATCAGCAATAGTAGGAGCCCTTGGAGCTCTCCTAGCTCAACACGATGAAAATGGGACAAAAAGGGTCATCTATTATATCAGTAGAACAATGGTTGAGCATGAGTTAAACTAATCATTCATTGAAAAAGCATGTCTAGCAGTAGTTTTTTCTTGATAGAAATTCAGAGATTACATGTTGGCACACAAAATCAAACTCATCACCAAAATTGACCACCTAAAGTACCTACTATCAAAAGCAATGCTCACAAGAAGGATGGCTAAGTGAGCCATGATACTATCAGAGTATGAAATTGAATATGTGGACTAGAAATAAGTCAAAGGCCAAGTCATCACAGACCAACTCGCAAAAGCACCAATCTATTTAGAGAACCCAGTCATATAAGATTTTCTAGATAAATATATCTTCAATCTTAGCATAGCCAACCATTGGAAACTCTACTTTGATGGCTCCTATATGAAACATGGATCAAGAGCCGGTGTTTTCTTCATCATCCCACAGGGGGATTGTATACCTAGATCCTAGAAACTAGCATTCCCCTACACTAACAACATTGTAGAGTATGAGGCTTTAACCATAGGTCTCAGAATAGTAGTGTAGTGGCACATCATGACCCTCAAAGTATATGGAGACTCTCAACTGATAATAAATCAAGTGAATGATGAGTACCAAAAAAAGGATGATAATTTGACTCCATACAAAAAGTTAGTAGAGAGCCTCAAAAAATCATTCATTCATATCACATTTGAGTAGATTCCCAGAGCCAACAATAGAGTAGCAGATGCTATGGAAATAATTGGATCTCTACTGGACATCCCTCACAACATCTGAAAACATTAATTCTTGGTAGAGAAGCTTCTCATACCTGCATTTGAGGTACTTGATTCAGAATATGTGTGTGAAATCGTTGGTCCCTGTGATCCTTGGTACCATGACATTTATACCTACTTGCAAATAGGGGTCCTACCTACTGACTTACCCTTAAGCTTGAAAAGAACCTTTGTCAAGAAAGCATCCTGGTTTGTCATCCTAGGAAATACCTTTCATCGTAAGAGCATAGAAGGAACCTTATTACACTACCTAAATGCTGAGGAGGCATTAACTACCTTAACTGAGGTACATAATGGTATTTATGGTTCACACTCAAGCAGAATGACCTTGACCAAGAAATTGCCGAGGATAGGGTATTATTGGCCTACAATGGAAAGAGAAGCACATGATTATGTCAAAAGGTGCCTACAATGTCAACAACATTGGGATCTCATCCTTCCTCTAGCTCAAGAACTTCATCCCATCATCACACCATGGCCCTTTTTGCAGTGGGGGCTCGATCTCATTGGGAAGATAACCCCCACCTCATCTAATGGCCACAAGTTCATCATAACTGCAACTAAGTACTTTACCAAGTGGGTGGAAGCCATCCCCATGACATACATCACTGGAAAGAAGATATCAAAGTTCATCTTGAGCTACTTAATATGTCGATACGGTGTTCCCCATGTTATTATCTTAGATAATGGGACACCTTTCAAGAATCAAGATGTTACTGACCTATGTGAAAAATTCAAAATCCAACATCATTTTTCCACTCTGTATTATCCCTAAGGAAATGGCCAAGTAGAAGCTACCAATAAAACCATTCTAAAAATCCTGAAAAAGACAGTCAATAACATAGGTCGTGACTTGCATTTGTAGCTAAATCCTTACTTTTTCCTATGAAATAATATGTCATGCCCTCCTTCTAGTGCCATATGTGAGCACCATAAATCTGCACATATCCTAAACCTCCATACTTATTAACAATGGGTTAGTTCAAGTTATGAAAACCTACAAATACTCCTATGAAATAATACATAATGCCTTTCAAACAAGGTAACAAAACAAACTAATTGGAAGCATAAAAGATGCACAATATATACCTATTCCATAGTGGATTGGTGTCACTTTAATGTGAAAAGTGACCCTTTCCCAACCCTTGACGAGCCAATGATGAAGATCTAATGCTATGACAATGAAGTGGACAAAATTAGCTCTTAATGCGAAGAGAGTAACTTTGCATAAATATTGTGGATGATTGTGGATGATCAAAATGAAGGATAGCCTCTCTATTTATAGAATATTTTGATGAGAGAAGAGGCCAAAGAGATGAATGTGGGACAAAAAATCAACCAATATGAAGGAGCCACTTGTCACCATGTGAATGGGCCAAGGATGTGCATGTTTTGATGAATGTGCCAATAAATGACATTAGGTGGCATTTCAAATTTGAAATTTGGCTTGTTGGAGGGAGAAGAAGGGGTCTTAAATGCCAAGTGGGGGACATGTATGATAGAAGTTAATGCTATGTTGGAAGGGAGAAGTCATTTGAGAGGGATATTTGAAATGGGGGGATATTCCACTTTTATGCCTTGTTGGGAGAAAATGAAGATTTAATAAATCAATTAAATGATTTATTTGTGCAAGTGGGAAAATCTAGAGGATGTGACATGGATTAGATTAGCATTAACCATGATTTGATTAACTTAAGTTAAGATTAGGTGATTTAACTTTTTGACTTAGATTTATGGATTAAATTAAATCAAAAGGAGATTGAAAATTATTTAGACTTAGTTAAATAAATATTTTGATTTATTTAACTAAAGGGGATGGTGTTAGTGTTAAAGATGAATTTATTTAATTTAAATGGAGGACTTTAGAGATTAATTAAATAATATTGGTTTATTTAATTAAAGATGAACTTTAGGATTAAATAAATAAGGTGATTTATTTAATCAAAAGAGGATAATGATTTAATTAAATAAATTTGATTTATTTGATTAACACAGGAATTAAGATGAGTTGATTAAATGGTTAATAGAGGGGTGATTAAAGAAGAATCAAAGCTAGTTGATCAAGATATTTTTCATGTCTACATTTTTCCCCTCTTTGAAGCAATGCACTTGCTGCATTAGTTCAAAGAATAAATTTACCGTGATCAAAATTCAAAAAAAATTCTGATTTTCTTAGATGCCCTAGCAGAAAGAAGTACACTGGTACATGGCCCCCTCGAGAGATCGAACGAAAAGATTTGATTTGAGGGTCGATCTCATGATAAAGAGGTTCAATATGGATGTATGGATGGTTGTGATGATGATGCAAATGAGATGGTTTTAAGATGCTTAGAATAACCAATCTATATTATCCAAAACAACTTAAATGATGATATGATGTGATGATGCCTATATGATTATGCAATGGATGTTTTATGCAAATGTATGATTTATGAGATACTTAGACTAACAGATCTATATTATGATGATGAACATGCATGTGAGATTATTAGTGTTTCTTATATTATATAATATGATATACAATATGATGATGGTTTGTGGATGCAAGATGGATGCATTAGTGATGATGATTACTTGATCATGACATGACGTTAGTGTGGAAAAGGAGAAAGAAGGAATGAGATGATGATAAGAGGATTCAACAAGAAAAATTTATGAGAGATGATGATGAGAGATGGATGATTTTCTTATCAAGAATTGGGACTTTAAAAGGGCCACTTACCTTATGTTTGATAACACAATAAGCATGATGCATCAAGGTATAAAGAACCAGGATGGCGTTGCACCTAGTGTGATGGAATTTGACTCAACAATCATATAGGAGTACTCCTGTTCACACTTGACATACGAAACCTCATTTATAATATAGTTTAGATATTTCAAATATCTCAGACCAAAACATAGAAAAGAAATTCTTCTTATGTGGTCAACAAGAAACCTAAAACACCCTCCCTACAAACCAAACAAAGCATGAGTGACTAAGATTATATTACAAGACTATCCAACAAGCACAATAGATAAAAAGATAATGATCATTGCCCCATTCCTATCTCTCTAAATCCTTTTGTTTGGACATCATCAAGAGGTCATTGGAATGAGTGCAATAAGATAAGCCAAAAGACAAAGATAAAGTAAACAAACATGCTAATGTTCTTCAATACCGCTAGCCAAGACTAAACTACGGTGATGCTTGATGTTGATGTCCATTGTAGGAAGGATGCATCCTAGGACATGATGATATCAGATGATTTGATATGGGACTAATTGGATGATAGGCTATTGACATCAAGAGTTGACCAACTTGTTTATGTACTGACCTAGACTTGAGACTTTGATGATTAAGTTTTCATTTTCTAACCTGTTAGACTTGTTTCTGACTATTTCACCAAAGGTTGGGGATGATGATTGTATATTGTGAGTGATGTTTATTGTGGGTGAAATCGAGATGAGACAGATGAATTTTTTCAAATATTTGGATGTTTTTGATGTTTTGCATTGTTTTGAGGTTGTTTTTGGTATTTTCAAGATTTTACAGATGTTTTGGGGTTTTATGAGATTTTTACCAAGAGACTAACCTAAATACCTATTCTAGGAGCCTTGAGGGCTCATCAATAGATTAGCGTTGCCTACGTTATACACGTAGAGATCACATAGTTCAACTGACACAAACTTGATTATTGATGAGATATGAATAAATGGATTGTCAGTTTATTATGATGGACTCCTAAAGGACTAACCTAAGTGTCTTGAGGCATGATCATAGATCAACCTTTCCTACGTTCAAGGCTCAGAGACCCGTAGTTCGGCAAGACGACTCTATTTTTTGGTATGTACAGGATCATGATGGGCCAAAAAGTGGCGATATGATAGGTATGTGTAGGATATGTGGTTGATGAAATTTTTTTACCCAAAATTTATGAAATGAAAAGGGTTTTTAAAGGAGATTCTTAGCTTTCCACCAATATGAATTATGTTATACTTTGAATTTAATAAATAATAATTATTTTTTTTCTATTTGAATTATGACTAAAGTCCTAATTGATATGCTGATTGAAAAAAATCTATAGCTTTCAAAAGGTATCACAGTTTTTGAGTCTGAAATGTGCATCACATTCTATGTTTCACATACTATAGGATTAAAATAAAAAATTAATTTCATGAAGTTTTGACCAAGTTAAGGTGGTTAGACATATGAGTTTTTATATTTTTTAAAAGTTGTAATAAAAAAATCATAATTAATTATTTACTTGGACAAAAATTACCAAAAAATATGTATCACATCCAGACATGAGTCCTCTACTTATATCTAAAATCTTATAAAAAAATATTATCATTTTATTGTGGTTAGGGTGGTTAGATAGACACCTAGTTCTTCTTTTTTCCTTGAAATTTAAGTACTACTGCATTGAGATTTCAAATTTCCACCAAATAGATTTTTTCTATTTTTAAATAAACCTAGTAGTTTAGAAACTACATTCAATTTTCTAAAGATTCTATTCTTAAATATTTTTGAAATAATATAGATAACTTTTTCAAATTTTTACGTCAAGTTGCCTAACACTAATTTTTCTAAATTTTTTGTAACTTAAGGGCTTGTTTTTTCCATGATGATCCTGCACATACCCTTTTGACTTTTTGATCTATTTTTAGATATTTATATGTTTTGAATGTTTTTGGATTTTGGTGTTTAAAGATTTTTTTTTCATTTTCTGATGTTTTTAGATTTTTAGATTTTCTAATGTTTTTAGATTTTTAGATTTTTTTATGTTTTTAGATTTTCTAATTTTCTGATGTTTTTTGATTTTGGGATTTTTTGATGTTTTTGGATTTTGAATTTTGATGTTTTTGGATTTTGGATTTTTTTTATGTTTTTGGATTGTTTGAATTTTTTGATGTTTTTGGATTTTTTGGACTTTTTTTTATGTTTTTGGATTTTCTAGATTTTTAGGGACCTTACGAACATGCACAAATCTGATCCAATGAGAACATGGCCCCCAGTGTGATGCAATAGACTACTCCGATAAAGGTAGGACAAACTAACCTTGTGAATGGGCCAAGTAGTGATAGCAGGGGTCATGACATGAACAGAGGACCAATCTATGATGTAGATGTTGAATGGATGGGTGATTGATGGATGGATGATGCAGAATCAGTCACAAAGATCCTAGTGAATGGAAAGTGCTTATTTACACAAGGCGCCTGTTTGCCAGGTTTTCACCAAGGTACTTGCCCAAAGTTCCACTAAAGTGGTTTTCACTAGAGGATGAGTTTTTTCTTTATTGTTTTTTATTCTTTTTCTTATTTTACTTTTTTTTTTTTTTAAATTCTTAAAATTTTTTTGTTGTCACCAAGATGCTTGTTTTCCAAGTTTTCATCAAGGTACCATTTTTTAAGGACATATTTTTATTTTTTTAATTTTTTGGTTCTATACCTTGAAAGATTAGGCATAAATTTTTTTGAGATGGGAGTTGTTCATGGGATCTTATAGAGGTTCCTCTTCAGGTGTTGATAATTGATATGCCCCTAACTTGTAGCTTTTTGTGATAACAAATGGTCCCACCCAGTTGGGTTAAAATTTTCCTTTGCTCTTTGGATTTGGGATGTTCTTTTGATTTTCCTTTAGGAGAAGCTCTCTGCCTTGGAAAGTCCTACTTCTCATCTTCTTGTTATAGCTCATCTTGAGTCTGTTTTGATAGACTTGTAAATGATTCAATGCTTTTGTACGTCGCCCATGTAATAGCTCCAACTCATTTAGTCTTTGATACTTGGTATTCTTCATCCTTGATGAGGTTTTGTAGTGATATTATTAGTGATGAGAGCTCAATATCAATGGAAAATATGGCTTTTGATCCATAGACTAGGGAGAATGGGGTGGCACAGATGGGTGTGCGGATGTTGGTTTGATAGGCCCAGAGGGAGAGATTTAGCTATAGATGACAGTCACGACCTACATCATTGACTGTCTTTTTGAGTATTTTTAGAATGGTTTTGTTGGTGGCTTTTGCTTGGCCATTGCCTTGGGGATAATATGGAGTGGAAAAGTGATGTTGGATTTTGAAAATTTCACATCACGAACATCCTGATTCTTAAAAGGTGTCCCATTATCTGAGATAAAAGCTTGGGGAAGACTGTATTGGCATATTAAGTAGTTCAGGATGAACTTGGATATTTTCTTTCTATTGATGTATCTCATGGGGATGGCTTCCACCCACTTGGTAGAGTACTCAGTGGAAGTTATGATGAACTTGTGGCCATTGGATGAGGTGGGGGTTATCTTTCTAATGAGATTGAGCCCCAACTGCGAAAAGGGCCATGGTGTGATGATGGGATGAAGTTCTTGAGTTGGAGCATGGATGAGGTCCCCATGTTGTTGACATTGTAGGCACCTTTTGACATAATCATGTGCTTCTCTTTCAATTGTAGGCCAATAATACCATGTCTTCAACAATTTCTTGGCCAAGGTCATTCTGCTCGAGTGTGAACCAAAAATACTATTATGTACCTTAGTTAAGGTAGTCAATGCCTCCTTAGCATTTAGGAAGTGTAATAAGGTTCCTTCTATGCTCCTACAGTAAAGGGTATTTCCTAGGATGACAAACTAAGATGCTTTCTTGACAAAGGTTCTTTTTAGGCTTGAGGGTAAGTCAACTGGTATGACCCCTATTCGCAAATAGGTATAAATGTCATGGTACTAGTGATCATTAGGATCAATGATTTTGCACACATAGTCTAACTCAGGTACCTCAAATGCGGGCATGAGAAGTTGCTCTACCGAGAATTCATGTTTTGGGACATTGTGAGGGATGCCCATTAGGGATCTAATCATTTCCATGGCATCTATTGCTCTGTTCTTGGCTCTAGGAATCTACTCAAATGTGATATCAATGAATGATTCTTTCTCTCTACTAACTTTTTGTAAGGATCCAACTTATCATCCTTTGTTTGGTACTCATCATTCACCTGATTTGGTATCAGCTAGGAGTCTCCATATACTTTGAGGGTCATGATGTGCCATTGCACTACTATTTTGAGACCAATGGTTAAAGCCTCATACTTTTCAATGTTGTTAGTGCACAGGAATGCCAGTTTATAGGATCTAGGGATACAATCCCCCTATGGGGTGATGAAGGAAACACTAGCTCTTGATCCATGTTGTGTATGGGAGCCATCAAGGTAGAGTTTCCAATGGTTGGCTATGCTGAGAATGAAGATAGATTCATCTAGAAACTATGATATGAATGGGTTCTCTGAATAGATTGGTGCTTCTTCAAGTTGTTCTATGATGACTTGGCCTTTGATTTCTTTCCACTCCACATATTCAATGTGATATTCTAATAGTATCATGACCCACTTAGCCATCCTTCATGTGAGCATTGCTTTTGATAGTAGGTACTTTAGGGGGTCAATTTTGGTGATGAGTTTTATTTCATGTGCCAACATGTAATGTCTAAATTTTTGTGAAGCAAACACTACTGCTAGACAAGATTTTTCAATGAATGAGTAGTTTAAATCATGCTCACCATTGTTATGCTGATATAATAGATGGCCCTTTCTATCCCATTTTCATCGTATTGAGGTAGGAGAGCTCCAAGGGTTGTTGTTGTTGCTGACACATAGAGGATTAATGTTTTTCTTGGGATCGATTGCATAAGGACAAAAGATGTGAATAGATATTCTTTGATTTTGTTGAAGGCTTCCTCGCACTTGTCATCCCATTTGTATAATACTGTCATGCCCAAAATTTACGCATACGACAGAAACACAACTATTTTTTTTTTTGAACTCCATACTTGCAACAAGCCTTATCATGTTTCACATGATAACTAAGCTACATGTAACGGGAGACATTGCTCATGCAATGTTGACACACCGCCCATAAATGGGGAGTGGGGGTTGATGAATGAGTCGGTGTGCATAACCCATCATGCACATCCTCAAGCGATGAAGAGAAGGATCCTAGTATTTATATCACATAAAATGTCAGATATTTACTACTAGGGATGAATTTGATTTTTTTATATTTTTTTTATTCATTTATTTATTTTAAACATTGATGACACATAATTACCTCATCTTAAAATTTTCTAATTTGATTCACGATCTAAATTATTATTCCCACATACTACTAATGTTCATATATTTTTCTTCCATGCAAGGTTAAGTTTGATCTTGATACCAAAGCTACTTCTAATGCAATTATCAACATCACTTGTTGAAACCAATTTAATGTTAACTCTAATTCCGCTCACAACATTAATATTATGGCATATATGTATATATATAACCCCTAGATATATGTGTTAGTGCTACCCTTATTTATTACTATTATCCATACCCATAATATTTCTAACAAAGAAATTGCTGATACTAATGTTCCTCTAATCCCGAAGGATAGAATAAATTATTATTGTTTTATCTATCTCTTTAGTTGTCCATTATCATTTATTTATATATTCATATATGAAAAATAAATATCTTCTTTATACACATAATTCTATTTACTTTATAGAATAATTTAAAATTAAAATAATAATGATTATCCTTTTTCAACTAATTAAATTATTTCCTACATGAATATTCTATATATATTCTTTTACCTTAAAACAAAGTAGCCTAGAATAAACAAGAGAATATTCCCTTCTCTCTTTTTTTTTTTTTAAATGTGTAAAATTACTAAATCAAATACTTTACCTTTATTCAATCTTTTATTTTTAGATTAACATGATACTTGTCTATCTAAGGGAGTGGGGGATATACCTCTCTTCCTTTATAGAGATATTATTTATACGTGAGAGTTAAGTTGACTTCTTAAAACTAAAATGTGTGGAATCAACGTGGAGCCCCAAAATGCGAATTTCCAATGCCACCACCGTTACATTAAACTTGCTAATGAAAATTTCTTCGTGGTTTGTTTTCCCTTTATTTTTACCAAACTTTATTTCATCCCTTCAACGTTGCGGTATAACAATATTATTTTCTTTACTCATACTCTTATTTCAATTAACATACTCTCTCTTTATTTTATTTTCCTAAACAAAATTACAGGGAATATATTCTCATTCCTTTATTTAAGGAATTCTTAAATCTTAAAGAATACGTGAAATCAGTTAAAAGGTAAGGTTGGCAAGCTATTGTTTTATTTAATTTATAAGAAGCCTTACTACTACTGGAAGCGCCAATAAATAAGACATGGTGCTAAATAAGACATGGTGCTATTCACCGTAGGGCGCAGTAGGCTATTGATTGAAAACGTGACTGTGATAAACATACTGGTACGAGTTACATCGATGCAGAGGGAAATAATTATGGGATTAAATTCCTCCCTCCACACCGTTCATCTAGAACAGAAATACGCTGTGGAAAAATTCAAGTAGAGACCTCTTGTTCCAGTAAGTCTCTAATCAGAGGAAGAAGAGCAATAGTGACCTAAGATATTAACCAGATCTACTTTTTATTTTTTAATTTTTTTTTGCGTAGACTCTACTCATTGTCTAAGCCTATAGAATGACAGAAAATGAACGACTGACTTCATTTAATCGTATTGCATTGATATGGACGTGAGATAGCCGTTTGAAGGGCGCCTAAAGGAGTCCAAAGGATAAGGCTGAACGAAACATTTAGGTTTCCCAGCTGAAACTCTGATGGATGACATTGCAAGAACTATCAAAACTTTCCAAGTACTATTAACTAAAAATCTGTTTAGTGTCACTTCAAATCTGTCAGGCAGATATATGCGACTGTGGAGATAATGAGAGGTGATGGAAAAGTGAGGGGAATAGTTTGAGAAGAAAGCATTCGATCGTAGAGTTAGATATCCATGCCTCTTTCAAGCCTGTACTCTTATCTGCCGCTCTCCCTGACTCCACCTAATATTGATATGGTTATTAATGTTTTCGTACAAGGTCTGATTCGAAGCTTCAAAGCACATGAAAAACAATAAGGCGTCTCAGTTGAGAGAGCTAAATGCGCCAGACTCTGAAACCGTATTGCTTGGACCAGAAAGCATTATTTTTCTTTTGATCATTTGTGACAAGATGCAACTTGAATCATATACTTCTGATGTCTACACGAACTAGTCAAGGGTAGAAGTCATGGAGATAATATTTCTGTTTTCATATTATTTATCTGAACAAGGGTCTTAAAGTTCAGTTTTGTAAAAAGTAATTGCAGATGAAGAAGACTCTGCTCTACAGAATAAGCGCCACTAGAATGGCAGGGATATTTTGAGGGGAGTTTCTTGAAAAGGCCCTACCTTGTTTGGTTTTCTTTATTTATTTTTTTATTTTTTTTAAATTTAGAGGACGAGGGCTTGAGTCTAGCGCCTCAGTCCACCCAACCTTCTGGCACTCCCCGCTGTGCTCACTCACTTTACCTCTACCACATTATTCACAACAGGAGACTGCATATGGATAGCGATTAGAGACTATTATTGACAGTATCCCTTCTACCAGTTTGAATCTAATGAATGTTCCCATTATCATAAGGACAGAGGAGCCATCGGAAGATGTCTGTATTTCAATATCTTATTTTATTTTTTATTTTTATTTTTATTTTTGGTTTATCAAATCCTGAAGTCTATTCTGTGTATATGAATCGGTTCAAATACCATTTTATATATAGGTATATATTTGTTGCAGCCACTTGCATGGGTGGGTTAAAGCCCTCAACATTTTGTCCTAAATTGTGTGTATTTAAGACATTAGTTTATATATACATTACTCGTGCAATAAGCCAATCCCATTAAGTTTTATTTCATTATCTTAAACTTATGTAACCTTTTTTTTTTAATGAATTTATTTGTTTCTTTATCTTTCCTATCTTATCACAGTGAGTAAAACCTGAAAATGAATAGATATAACTAGTATAGTTTTATTACGCATAATATGAATAGTTGTAGATGCCTAACCAAAATATAAGAATATTTTGTGCAGTATCATGAAACATTTTGTATTCTATGGTACATATTTATTGAATGAGTTGTCTCCTTTCTTTTGAGAGATTCATACTAAATCATTCTATTTACTTATTTATTTTAGGAGAACCATTCATTTATAAATCTGCCTACACTTAGTCTATGCATTTTTATTTTTATTTTTATTTTTTTTTATTTTTCCTTTACACAGATATGGTTTGAAACTATCACTGAACTGCAATTATTTCATCTCCATTTAACTCTACGATCGTTGTCGATACAATGCCCTATAAGAATAAAAATATCCCTTATTTGCAAGGCTGGATACTGCAACCTTAATATGCTATTGTTTATACAACAAAAGAGAGTGCAAAACCTGAAGTTTATCATTTGGCATAGTATCTATTCAAATGCCCATCCCTTCAACATTTCTACCAAAAAATAGTACAAGTAAGATAAGTCAATAACATAGCACAAATAGAAACTTGATTTGCACAATCTCTCTCTTCTCCATTTTAGCGAGCATATAACCCTTTAGTTTTGCAATAATGCAGAAATAAATAATAATTCCAAGAAATCTACACAAAAACTAGTATGGGAAAAACTAACAATCCACATGCCCAAGAAATAAATTTGGTCTCTCTTTTTTTTTTACTTTTCTTTCATTCTTTTCCATGCTACATTAGTCACTAGCTCTTCATATTACAACCAAGTTTAAGAAGCACAAAGTATGTTATATAGCTGAACTAGGCTTGCTCTCCACCCTACCGTAATGGCGTCATGGAGCCTCATGGGCTCTAGCCATACCCCCGAGCAAGAAATCTACTAACCCCAAGATGATAGATGGAGTTTTCTCAATTTTTAGTCAAAAGATCAAAACAACATGACATCAAATTTCATATATATAGGCTCTCCACACACCATATTAAACAAGATCCACACAACTACTTACCCCCCCTACAACAAATAACAAGGATGATGAAGGTAGGGAAACTTATCTTTTTGTTTAGATGAGGGGATTGAGCTCCTCCTTCATCCTTTCCTCTCCAAGCCAATCTATCTTTGGAACCATATCCTAAGAGGGAGACTCCTCTCCTCCTCTCCTCTTCTCTTCCATCTACACCAAATTTCTCCAAAAGGAGAAGTGGGTAACATCCATTTCCTCTTTTCCATCCAAGTATATAGGAATTCAACTTGAATTCACCTGAATGAGAGAGAGACACTTGTCACTCTCTCATTTGATCTTTCAACACACATCCCCACAAGTTCTCACACATGTGTGAGACTTTTGGGGAGATGGGGAATGTACTATGACACTCTACCCAACAACCCTTACAGGGTGGCTCCACACATGTGAGAGATTTGATGCTCTTTCCAAGTTCATTAATGAACTTTGGGGAGTGTGGTGGGGAAGTGATAAGTCACTTCTCCCAACTCCCAAAGACTCAAATTCGTCACTCCCTTTCAAGTGGACTTTTGAAGGGTCAAATCATGTCCTTGGGACCCTATTGCATGCCCACTTGTCCCCTACAACTATGGTATAGACCCTAGGGGGTTTATCTTTGTACCCCAACTAAAGAAATTGACCAACAACCCTCTTTAAAGTCCCACTTAAGGTTCTATCCGAGTTTCACACTTGGATAAGGGTTCATAAACCTTAACCCCAACTTATATCTCACATGACACAATTAAATAACCTTTCAACCCAAAAGAATAAACATAGCAACTATTTTCCTTCGGCTCCAAAATAAGGAAATCAAGTACATAAGCACAAAATGGTGTCTTTCAATTTGTTCTCATTGGTTCTGTGTTCTCGTTTTAGCACCTCTTTTCTTTCCTGCACATTACCAATGAAATCATAAGCAACAAACATATATCACATAAATTTGGTAACTAAAATAAGATTTAACTGTGCAACCATTTCATTAAAATTCCAATTCACATTCATAGTTTACAAGTGCCTAATACTTCCATGGAAATGATAATAAAACATTTCAAAATAAAATACAAGCACATTTTCATGAAATCACACTATACATTGCCTGAAATATATCTAAGCATCTATAAGTATATAACAAAATTAAGATTGTATTATTCACATGCAAAGCAGGGTCTTACATCCCCCTCCCCTTAGATTAGACTTCCTCCTGGAAGTCGTTAAGGTCTAAAACATAATCTTCATATAACAACGCACATAAATATATTAAAAGTGTTAATTTTTTTTTTATTTTTTTTTATTTTATTTATTTTTCTTTCTTGACGAGTCAATGAAACTATTCAGCTATAAGTGCACATTAAAGACATCCTTTCCATGAATTAAATATCTAAATACTTAGAGAAAAATTTCTCCCCAAAGAACATTTATTTGATATATGAATAATTTAGCAACTGCTAACAACAATCCATGTAGCTCTAATTTATTAACAATGTAATCGACTTCAATTAAATTATGCAAAACTATATCTAAATGAATTCATAACCTTTTATACACCTCCAAAACTTCTTTGCATCATAAACATCACTCATGATGTTAGGAAATATTTTTGTTTCATTGACCAATCATGTCTCAGAATTTATTAGCTTCACATTTTGTCAAAATATATGCTTAAGAGAACATTCTACCTTGTAATTATGGCACTCATACCATGTCTCAAATAATATTAACTTTGCATCACATGTTACTATTTTTCTCACATAGCTCACAGGTATGCCACATCACATTTATTTGTAATTTCACATGTACACACAACAATAGCAAGGATGCTCTTCCCAATTGGATGCGCCTGCCCTCATATAAAGGGTGCTCTTCCCAATAGGTGCGCCTGTCCTCATACAATCACATAATTTACAACACAAGGCTCACATAATGGGGTTTACAAGGATGGATATTCTTGGATACCACTTGAGGCCCTTCTCAAAGGACTCCTTCATACGGATAAGAATAATCATAATATGAGGGGAAGAATGGATTAATGACCGTCCCATACCGGTCCCATTCACAACCCCTTTCAAATAATTCCCCAACGCATCTACTCCCCTATACGACCTGCCAGGGAACCTCCCAGGATATGGCAATTTACATATGTCACATTACACCACGCGTACCAGCAGTTAGAAAACATTCAGAAGCCTCAAGCCAAGAAGTAATAAGATCATAAACCAACGTTTCAATAAAACATAAAATTATAAAATCAAGAGAAAAACCAAATAAAGATCAATTGTAGCTACATTTCAACATTCCAATCTTAATTCAAAAATGAAATTAAATAAGTCCTTGAGGCAATTTGGACTATAATAATCTTCAAGTGGCTAAATAGCCTAATACAATAAATAGAAAAGTCCACATTGCTAGCACAGAATAAAATAAAACATCAATCAAGAATTACCAAAAATTCATATTCCAACAATAAAAACTACACATTACGAGCACCATGTGACTTGATAAGCCACCTAAGGGGAGGAGGGGAATGGTGGTTCTCTAACCACATAAGTATAATAGCATGCAATAACTGGTGGTCCCTGACCACATAACATGAATAACTGGTGGTCCCTGACCACATAAATATGACTAATTGGTGGTCCCCGACCACATAAATATAAATCACTAGTGGTCCCCGACCACATAATTATAAGTAACTGGTGGTCCATAAAATTCCATCCTTTACCCATGGGTTATAACATCAAGGAATAGGTTTGCACTATGAACCAACAAGTGTGGCTCTCATATGTGGGGGAGTAGGCCACGGTCAACATCCATGGAAGGATTACAATGACTCGACATAGATCCTTTGTCAGGATTAGGGACAATGCCCTGAGCTCATAATTTCCCGATGGGAGAACATGTGCCTCTCAACCCCTATTTACACTAGCTGGCATCGCACTCCCATAAGGGGGGAACCAAACGCTAGGGGTACACATTTACCATACAAATAAGACTAACACAAGGGAATACATCATATTTCATTTGATAAATACACATCCGCACATTTAACACATTTACATAAACACACAACTAGCTAACTTACATAAGGTCCATCACAAAGGGTACTCATAAGGAATCGTATTCGAACTCCCTCACCCTTATTCCAAGTCAGATACCCTATATCCTATACTTGGGGTACAATACATTTACTGGTTTCACTTTACATGACCTAACACAACACACTTTACAGAATTCACCATAGAACAAGAGCAGTGCACTTACACATATTCTATTTGTATAAACAATATTCACTTTTTATTTCAATTTTGGAAATATCTACTCACTTTGCATAAGTACAAGAAATCACTAGAAGATATGCAACTATAGCTTAGGTATATCAACCCATCTCCTAGAACTTAACAATGCATGGTTTCATCACATTATTAACACAAATGTTGATACACCCATACCCACTTTATTTTCTTTACACAATGTTCACTTTGTTAACATCTATCCATTGCGTACTTGTAAAAATAAATTTCCATATAATTCACCATTGTAATTTAGGTAATACTCATTTTTTCTACAATTAGCAATACATGGTACACCATACTTCCTATCTTACTATCAACACATTTATGATCGAAATTGTTTTTCTATATATATCCATACCATTCTTCCCTTTTTACTCAACTACATTTGTTATGTTCACCGACATATCAATATGGGTAATTCCATGATATTTTCTCAAACATGCTAAAAAAAAAACTTCCTACTTAATAAGGAGTAGAGTAACCCATTTTCATTTGAAACATTATAGTATGAGAAAAGAAGGCACACTCAATGCATAAAACGCATGATAATTCATAAAATAGTGATTCTTACTAGGCATTAATATCCTTTTACAAGACTTACATTTTTCTATCCGGGTTTGAACCATTTAATCAGATGTTATAATCATCGTTTTTACAATCACAGTTCTATCTAACCTTATAAAGGTGCACAATGAGTAAAAGTCTTAAAAGTTTGACCTACTATGAGGTTTTCTCCGTTACATTTGGGTGTAAATGTTTTTCGTTAAAGAGTAAGCATAGTCAATGGTTTAGAATACACAACATTAGTTGGAGGTTTTACAAGTCTACTTTAGTGTCTCTTATCTATATATTTTAGCTTTCCCATCACATAATACACAAGTCTACTTTAGTGTCTCTTATCTATATATTTTAACTTTCCCATCACATAATACATCGTGAACCACACATAATTCATCACTTAATTTATAACTTCATACAATTGATTATTCAATAATGATGATGTGCACACAACCTTCAAGTTCAACATGTAGTTGAGTGTGTCATTACTTCATATGCATGGCATGCATCCTTTCTTATTTGGGAAGCAACAAGTCTCCTAAGGCAGTAGTAATATCATGAGTTCAAGATAATGTTTTAACTCCAATTCCTCATTTGACAAGGTATTAAGTCACAACTCTTTTTAATGTTTACTTATTATAAGGGAATAGTTTCAATAACATATTTATTGGTCCTCAACAATCTTATCTTAATTGTATCCTTCTATTGTCTTCACGTTTGACTTAAATCATAGAAACCCTATTATTTCATTTACTATTTAATCTCTAAACAATAGAACATAATAGTTTGATAGTTATAGTTACATTAAGTGAACTAGGTCACCATTTACTTGCAAAAGTGCTTAGTTAGCTCTAAGGTTTCATCATCTTAATTCAAGGTAGAATTTATTTATTTATTTATTTTTGTTCACTCTCTTTATCATTTTGATTTAATCCATTTAGGGTTTAGAACTTTAGGATCATTCAATTACAACCCTTAACGCATTACTCCTTTTATGGTCATATAATTATTTTCTCTTGACTAGTTACATGTTTCCATATGTAGTTATGATGTTCCCTCCTCAATTCATACCATAATTTGCATAAGAAAATATGTTGCTCCTACACACCCCAAATTTTAAGAAGTTATGACATTACTATATTTAAGAATTATGGTCCTAAGAAGTCAACAAAGGTAGTGTTCCTCTAATAATACACAATACGTAATGCCCAATTTATTCCCAGAGCTCCCTAGAGTTGCAACCTAGGGCTCTGATACCAAGTATGTCATGCCCAAAATTTACGCATACGACAGAAACACAACTATTTTTTTTTTTTGAACTCCATACTTGCAACAAGCCTTATCATGTTTCACATGATAACTAAGCTACATGTAACGGGAGACATTGCTCATGCAATGTTGACACACCGCCCATAAATGGGGAGTGGGGGTTGATGAATGAGTCGGTGTGCATAACCCATCATGCACATCCTCAAGCGATGAAGAGAAGGATCCTAGTATTTATATCACATAAAATGTCAGATATTTACTACTAGGGATGAATTTGATTTTTTTATATTTTTTTTATTCATTTATTTATTTTAAACATTGATGACACATAATTACCTCATCTTAAAATTTTCTAATTTGATTCACGATCTAAATTATTATTCCCACATACTACTAATGTTCATATATTTTTCTTCCATGCAAGGTTAAGTTCGATCTTGATACCAAAGCTACTTCTAATGCAATTATCAACATCACTTGTTGAAACCAATTTAATGTTAACTCTAATTCCGCTCACAACATTAATATTATGGCATATATGTATATATATAACCCCTAGATATTTGTGTTAGTGCTACCCTTATTTATTACTATTATCCATACCCATAATATTTCTAACAAAGAAATTGCTGATACTAATGTTCCTCTAATCCCGAAGGATAGAATAAATTATTATTGTTTTATCTATCTCTTTAGTTGTCCATTATCATTTATTTATATATTCATATATGAAAAATAAATATCTTCTTTATACACATAATTCTATTTACTTTATAGAATAATTTAAAATTAAAATAATAATGATTATCCTTTTTCAACTAATTAAATTATTTCCTACATGAATATTCTATATATATTCTTTTACCTTAAAACAAAGTAGCCTAGAATAAACAAGAGAATATTCCCTTCTCTCTTTTTTTTTTTTTAAATGTGTAAAATTACTAAATCAAATACTTTACCTTTATTCAATCTTTTATTTTTAGATTAACATGATACTTGTCTATCTAAGGGAGTGGGGGATATACCTCTCTTCCTTTATAGAGATATTATTTATACGTGAGAGTTAAGTTGACTTCTTAAAACTAAAATGTGTGGAATCAACGTGGAGCCCTCAAAATGGGAATTTCCAATGCCACCACCGTTACATTAAACTTGCCAATGAAAATTTCTTCGTGGTTTGTTTTCCCTTTATTTCATCCCTTCAACGTTGCGGTATAACAATATTATTTTCTTTACTCATACTCTTATTTCAATTAACATACTCTCTCTTTATTTTATTTTCCTAAACAAAATTACAGGGAATATATTCTCATTCCTTTATTTAAGGAATTCTTAAATCTTAAAGAATACGTGAAATCAGTTAAAAGGTAAGGTTGGCAAGCTATTGTTTTATTTAATTTATAAGAAGCCTTACTACTACTGGAAGCGCCAATAAATAAGACATGGTGCTAAATAAGACATGGTGCTATTCACCGTAGGGCGCAGTAGGCTATTGATTGAAAACGTGACTGTGATAAACATACTGGTACGAGTTACATCGATGCAGAGGGAAATAATTATGGGATTAAATTCCTCCCTCCACACCGTTCATCTAGAACAGAAATACGTTGTGGAAAAATTCAAGTAGAGACCTCTTGTTCCAGTAAGTCTCTAATCAGAGGAAGAAGAGCAATAGTGACCTAAGATATTAACCAGATCTACTTTTTATTTTTTAATTTTTTTTTGCGTAGACTCTACTCATTGTCTAAGCCTATAGAATGATAGAAAATGAACGACTGACTTCATTTAATCATATTGCATTGATATGGACGTGAGATAGCCGTTTGAAGGGCGCCTAAAGGAGTCCAAAGGATAAGGCTGAACGGAACATTTAGGTTTCCCAGCTGAAACTCTGATGGATGACATTGCAAGAACTATCAAAACTTTCCAAGTACTATTAACTAAAAATCTGTTTAGTGTCACTTCAAATCTGTCAGGCAGAGATATGCGACTGTGGAGATAATGAGAGGTGATGGAAAAGTGAGGGGAATAGTTTGAGAAGAAAGCATTCGATCCTAGAGTTAGATATACATGCCTCTTTCAAGCCTGTACTCTTATCTGCTGCTCTCCCTGACTCCACCTAATATTGATATGGTTATTAATGTTTTCGTACAAGGTCTGATTCGAAGCTTCAAAAGCACATGAAAAACAATAAGGCGTCTCAGTTGAGAGAGCTAAATGCGCCAGACTCTGAAACCGTATTGCTTGGACCAGAAAGCATTCTTTTTCTTTTGATCATTTGTGACAAGATGCAACTTGAATCATATACTTCTGATGTCTACACGAACTAGTCAAGGGTAGAAGTCATGGAGATAATATTTCTGTTTTCATATTATTTATCTGAACAAGGGTCTTAAAGTTCAGTTTTGTAAAAAGTAATTGCAGATGAAGAAGACTCTGCTCTACAGAATAAGCGCCACTAGAATGGCAGGGATATTTTGAGGGGAGTTTCTTGAAAAGGCCCTACCTTGTTTGGTTTTCTTTATTTTATTTTATTTTATTTTAAATTTAGAGGACGAGGGCTTGAGTCTAGCGCCTCAGTCCACCCAACCTTCTGGCACTCCCCACTGTGCTCACTCACTTTACCTCTACCACATTATTCACAACAGGAGACTGCATATGGATAGCGATTAGAGACTATTATTGACAGTATCCCTTCTACCAGTTTGAATCTAATGAATGTTCCCATTATCATAAGGACAGAGGAGCCATCGGAAGATGTCCGTATTTCAATATCTTATTTTATTTTTTATTTTTATTTTTATTTTTGGTTTATCAAATCCTGAAGTCTATTCTGTGTATATGAATCGGTTCAAATACCATTTTATATATAGGTATATATTTGTTGCAGCCACTTGCATGGGTGGGTTAAAGCCCTCAACATTTTGTCCTAAATTGTGTGTATTTAAGACATTAGTTTATATATACATTACTCGTGCAATAAGCCAATCCCATTAAGTTTTATTTCATTATCTTAAACTTATGTAACCTTTTTTTTTTTTTAATGAATTTATTTGTTTCTTTATCTTTCCTATCTTATCACAGTGAGTAAAACCTGAAAATGAATAGATATAACTAGTATAGTTTTATTACGCATAATATGAATAGTTGTAGATGCCTAACCAAAATATAAGAATATTTTGTGCAGTATCATGAAACATTTTGTATTCTATGGTACATATTTATTGAATGAGTTGTCTCCTTTCTTTTGAGAGATTCATACTAAATCATTCTATTTACTTATTTATTTTAGGAGAACCATTCATTTATAAATCTGCCTACACTTAGTCTATGCATTTTTATTTTTATTTTTCCTTTACACAGATATGGTTTGAAACTATCACTGAACTGCAATTATTTCATCTCCATTTAACTCTACGATCGTTGTCGATACAATGCCCTACAAGAATAAAAATATCCCTTATTTGCAAGGCTGGATACTGCAACCTTAATATGCTATTGTTTATACAACAAAAGAGAGTGCAAAACCTGAAGTTTATCATTTGGCATAGTATCTATTCAAATGCCCATCCCTTCAACATTTCTACCAAAAAATAGTACAAGTAAGATAAGTCAATAACATAGCACAAATAGAAACTTGATTTGCACAATCTCTCTCTTCTCCATTTTAGCGAGCATATAACCCTTTAGTTTTGCAATAATGCAGAAATAAATAATAATTCCAAGAAATCTACACAAAAACTAGTATGGGAAAAACTAACAATCCACATGCCCAAGAAATAAATTTGGTCTCTCTTTTTTTTTTTTCTTTTCTTTCATTCTTTTCCATGCTACATTAGTCACTAGCTCTTCATATTACAACCAAGTTTAAGAAGCACAAAGTATGTTATATAGCTGAACTAGGCTTGCTGTCCACCCTACCGTAATGGCGTCATGGAGCCTCATGGGCTCTAGCCATACCCCCGAGCAAGAAATCTACTAACCCCAAGATGATAGATGGAGTTTTCTCAATTTTTAGTCAAAAGATCAAAACAACATGACATCAAATTTCATATATATAGGCTCTCCACACACCATATTAAACAAGATCCACACAACTACTTACCCCCCCTACAACAAATAACAAGGATGATGAAGGTAGGGAAACTTATCTTTTTGTTTAGATGAGGGGATTGAGCTCCTCCTTCATCCTTTCCTCTCCAAGCCAATCTATCTTTGGAACCATATCCTAAGAGGGAGACTCCTCTCCTCCTCTCCTCTTCTCTTCCATCTACACCAAAGTTCTCCAAAAAGAGAAGTGGGTAACCTCCATTTCCTCTTTTCCATCCAAGTATATAGGAATTCAACTTGAATTCACCTGAATGAGAGAGAGACACTTGTCACTCTCTCATTTGATCTTTCAACACACATCCCCACAAGTTCTCACACACGTGTGAGACTTTTGGGGAGATGGGGAATGTACTATGACACTCTACCCAACAACCCTTACAGGGTGGCTCCACACATGTGAGAGATTTGATGCTCTTTCCAAGTTCATTAATGAACTTTGGGGAGTGTGGTGGGGAAGTGATAAGTCACTTCTCCCAACTCCCAAAGACTCAAATTCGTCACTCCCTTTCAAGTGGACTTTTGAAGGGTCAAATCATGTCCTTGGGACCCTATTGCATGCCCACTTGTCCCCTACAACTATGGTATAGACCCTAGGGGGTTTATCTTTGTACCCCAACTAAAGAAATTGACCAACAACCCTCTTTAAAGTCCCACTTAAGGTTCTATCCGAGTTTCACACTTGGATAAGGGTTCATAAACCTTAACCCCAACTTATATCTCACATGACACAATTAAATAACCTTTCAACCCAAAAGAATAAACATAGCAACTATTTTCCTTCGGCTCCAAAATAAGGAAATCAAGTACATAAGCACAAAATGGTGTCTTTCAATTTGTTCTCATTGGTTCTGTGTTCTCGTTTTAGCACCTCTTTTCTTTCCTGCACATTACCAATGAAATCATAAGCAACAAACATATGTCACATAAATTTGGTAACTAAAATAAGATTTAACTGTGCAACCATTTCATTAAATTCCAATTCACATTCATAGTTTACAAGTGCCTAATACTTCCATGGAAATGATAATAAAACATTTCAAAATAAAATACAAGCACATTTTCATGAAATCACACTATACATTGCCTGAAATATATCTAAGCATCTATAAGTATATAACAAAATTAAGATTGTATTATTCACATGCAAAGCGGGGTCTTACAAATACCCCCTTGTGGAGTAGGTGAGAATAAGGGATTTTCTTGTTTGCCAGTTGTGCTATGTATCTATGGATGGATTCAACCCTTCCTTAGAGGCCTCTTAACTATTTCAATGTTTTTGGTACCTCTATATCTAGGATTGCTTTCACTTTTGTTGGATCTATTTCAATACCCCTCATTGACACAATGTATCCCAGTATTTTTCCTCATTGTATGCCAAAGAAACACTTCTTTGGGTTGAGTCTGAATTTATATTCCTCTAGCCTATCAAAAATGGCACTCAAAATTGCTATGTGATCTCTCCTCTTCCTAAATTTTTCTAGTATGTCATTGACATAATCTTCGATATTTTTGTGAATCATGTGATGGAAGATTATTGTCACAGCTCTTTGGTAGGTGGCTCCAGCATTCTTGAGCCTAAATGGCATCATGTTCTAGCAGTAGGTCCCCCATGGACAAGTGATGGATGTTTTATGTTGGTCTTCTTTGGCGATCATTATTTGGTTGTACCTAGAGAAACCATCCATCAGAGAAAGTATCTTGTGTCCCACTATCATGTATACAATCATGTCAATGTTAGGCAATGGGAAACCATTTTTAGACATGCTTTGTTTAGGTCTCTGAAATCCATGCAGATTTAGATTCTCCCATCTAGTTTTGAAATAGGAACCAGATTTGATACACTCAGGATATTTAATTGGTCATATGAATCTTGCATCCATTAGTTTCTTCAATTCCGTTTTGACCAATAAAGTAATATGAGGATGCATTTTTTCTCATTTTTTTCAGAAAGGCTTTGCTTTAGGATATATTGCTAGGTGATGGACCACAATCTTTGGATTCAGTCCAGGCATGTCCACATAGCTCCATGCAAAATTAACTTGTCCTTCTCTCAAGAAGGCTGCTAGGAGCTCTTGTTCCTCTGATAGTAATGAATATACATAGAATGTGATGTGTGGGGCTCATCTTTTCCCAAGTTAACCAGATTGCATTTTTTGGCTAGGATCGTTGATTTTTCTTGATGGAGAGCTTTGAGAGGAAGATTGAATCCCCCATCCTCGAGAAACTCAAAAGGTTTTCATCGTCAGATGCATCTTTTCTTTTTACTATTTTCAGGTCAGAGAGTGCCACAGTATGATTTTCACTCAAGGACCTAGAGATTATTCTTAGTTTTTCGCTTTTGCGACTAAGGGATTCAATCATTTCCAAATAATATGCATGTGTATCTATCTCGATGATGAATCCTACTTTGTGATCCCCACATGGAATATTATCCCATAGTCCCATGAATTTTGATAGTGCCTCATCATTTTTTAATGTGTCAAGAATTAGTGGTCCTCGTTGGTCATAATCGATGACTTGTGGGTTGACTAGACAAATTTCATGGTTTTGATGCTTAGCAGACTCAAATGACATAGTGCTAATCATGAGAAGGGTAGTGTCCTCAAAGAGCATTGGTAGGTTGGTTATGGGATCCTCTTCATCACTACTACTATAGAAGTCAATTATGTCAAATGTGAAGTTGTTTATGACTCAACTTGTAGATATGGGTAAGAAAAGTTTGGCTACCGTTTACTAAGGAGTTTTGACTTTCCTAATTGGAGGACTTCGGCCATGTATGGTTATACTCGGAGGGGTACATCCAAGGCCAAGAATTCTAATTTTCATCTCTAGAATGATGGGTATTAGAAGCCCATTGTCATTTTGTCCTAGTTTTTGGTTTATGTGATAGCCCATTGTGAGCATCATTTGTAAACCTTTGCTACTGTCATCCATTGGTAGATCGGCTATTGGTCTATTTTCTTGGTATAGGAGATGGGATGGGTCATCCTCTATTACTTCTTGGCCAAGGTCTCCCCATATTATGAAGTTGGAAAATCCTACAGTGGGTGTTTGGGATGTGGAGGCTTCATTTGATTGCAGACGCCCTCGTGATCTAGGAGATTGTGGTAACTCTCTTACCACTAAAGCATTTTTTGGAATTGTATAGTTTTCGTAACCATTATCTTAGATCATTACTTTGATATCATAGATGGTGGGAATGGGGAGTGTGGTAGATGTCTCTATCATAGAAGTGGAAGTCAGAGTGGCTAGATCAATGTATGGTGTTGATGGGCCTTCATCATTTTTAGGCACTTGAGGTATTTTGTAGTATTTTTCCTCTAAGTTCTTGCAATAGGAGAATGGTTTAGGATCTCCATGTATGGTGACCTCTTGTACTTCATATGTGAATTTGACACATTGATGGAAGGTTGGTGCTACTACTTGCATTGCATGGATCCACCAATGTCCCAGGAGAATGTTATAAGGCAAGTCAAGGTCCAAGTCCTGACAAGTAGTTTCCATGATAGTTGGCCCTACTTGGATAGGAAGTTGAATTGTTCCTTGGGACACTCTTTCTTGATCATCATACTCTCAGATTATAATACCAATCTTTTTCAATGGAATCCTCTGATATTTTTAGGTTCTTAATGAGCTTGAGGAAACATATATTTAAACTTGCACCTCCATCCCCCAAGACTCGCTTGACTTTATTTTTATGCACTAGGACCTCTAAATGGAGTGCATGGTTGTGAGATGGTTGAGCAGGAAAGTCCTGATCGGAGAATAAAAGGAGATTTAGAGTGATGATGTTTTTGACCATAGCTTGGAATTGTTTTGTACCAAGATCTGCGGGGACAGTGGATGAAGCCAATGCTTCCTCAAGGATTTTCTTGTGGGCGGATGAATTTTTTAGCAACTCCATGATGGACATTTGTGTTAGGGTTCTTTTTAGTTGATCAAGGAAATTGTAGCCACTAGGAACAGATCTTGGGTTGGGCACGGGTGCTCTGTTTGGCTAAGATGATCCTGGAATTGTAATTTTTTCGCCTCTTGTGGTGACTCCACAGTTGGCATGGGCTCTTTTGATGGTGATGGTAGCATAGTAGTCATCCAGGGATGCGACGACATGGTCATACACATTATTTATGCTCTTGAACATACCTTTCCCTTCATCATTGTTATTGCTCCCTTTATTGTTATGGTTAGGCATCAGATTCGTGTATATTTGAGGTTATGATTTCGTGATGGCTATTCCACATTTATAATTTTTTTATCAATCAGCTCTTGGATTAGGTTTTTCAACCTCATGCAACTATTAGTGGTGTGCCCTTTGATTTTTTGGAAGTCACAGAGCTAATTTTCATTGTACTAGGGTGGTTTTATATCTGGTTCTTAGTAATTCTCATATGTGGGAGCCTTGATGACGTTTTTTTATTAGTTTCTTCATGATGACCTTGAGTGGTTCCCCAAGGGAAGTGTACTTCTGCTTGGGGGTATTCTTGTTTCGTTGGGGTGGTCCCCTTTGATCATTGATGTTGTTGATCACTTGATTGTTTGGTTGTGTTGTTGTGTTAGCTTGATGGTTTTTTTGATGATTGTTTTGAGGTTGTTGTTGTGGTGTGGGTGTGTTTTTTTGAGGGGCATTGATGAAAACTTTGGCATCGACAACACCATCATTGGTACTATTTCAATTCTTTTCCCATGTGCACATTTTGTCATTATAACTGGTGGATGGGTGATTTCTCTGCTATTCAAGATATGTGGTTGATCCGCTAGGTTGTGTCATAAGGGTGCATTAAATGTTGAGTGCTTTGGAGATCAACTTGTCATATGTTGTGATGTTTAGTGCACACTTGTTGTTCCTCAATCCTGACCCATTTTCTCTAATTGGCCTTGTATAACCATCGTTGTAGGAATGAAATAAATGATTCATTCCTCCCTTGTTTTAGAGCTAATAGTTCCTCTAGACTGAAATCCATTCCGATGTTGAATGTGTCCACTATTTCTTGGAACTTCTTGATGCTAGGAGGAAGGAGATTGAGCCATTCCATGGCATGGCCAGCTAAACTTCTAGGAAATAGCCACATCAAATAAGTATCATCATACACGACTTCCATGCAATGAACTTGGAATTCCCTGATTTGTTCTTTAGGGTTTCCCATCCCACAATATTTATCAAATTTAGGGATCTGAAATCCCTTTGGGAATGGTTTCATTACAAGGCTCCTATCAAATGGATAAGGACACAAGTTGCTGGGTGTTTTTCATGGTTCGCCCTAATTGAAGGTCAAGAATTTGTTGTGAAAGAAAATTGATCAAGGGGTGGGATGAAAGTGTTATGAGGTGGTTCAACTATTGGTGGGATGGGTGGATCTGTTTGTATGTTGATGGATGGTGTTTGCACATTCTATTGTGCCAAATATGCTTGCAGTTGTTGCTATACCAATAATGCTTGTTGTTGATCTTGTTGTTGCTATACTATTAGTACCTATTGCTAAGCTTGCTATTCCACTTGTTGTTGCACCAACAATGCTTGTTGTTAGGCTACTAATTGGGCTACTTCTTGATACTCTTGGTATTGTTTTAGTACTTGCTTATATTCTTGTTGTTGGATTGCTTATTATTGTGTGAGATATTGTGTTTGTGCATATTCTTGCACTTACACTTGTTCTTGTTCTTGTTAGGCTTGGTATTGGGCTTGTGCCTGAGCTTGAGCTTGCACTTGGGCTTGAGCCAATGCTTATGCTTGAGTGATAGCTTGTGCAATAAATGTGGCTTGAGTAGCTTGTGTTTCCTGTACAACCTACGCGGCTTGTTGTTTTTGTTGCAATAGGGCTTGGGCTTGTGCAGCCTACTGTGCTTCTTGTGCAGCTTGAGCAGCTTGGGTGGCTTGCTCAATGGCTAGTTGTGTAGTTTGTTATTTTCAGATTTTTTGTAATGCTTTTTGATAAGCAACCCATTGAGTAGCTGGCAACACAATATTGTATTGGCTTGATGTGTTCGAGTTTGGTGGTGGTGGTGGTGGAGGTTGGTTTGGAATGGCACTTGTTGTGACGAGAGGCACCATCATGTTGATGATTGGAATTTGAGTGGTAGATGGTGTGATTGATATGGTTGATTCTTAAGAGACCATGTTTTGAGATTTTTGGGGGATGGTTGATGATGTGATAGTGGTTGTTTGCATTATCAGGATGGTTTCCATCTATTGTTGTGATATTGATGGCAAGGTGTAAGTATTTGGAATGATGCTTTGATTGATGCTTGGTAAAGGGGGAAATCCTAAACCGAGAGGTGATGTGGATATTGATGGCAATGGTGGAAGTGGTGGAAATGTGGGGGGTGTAATCTCTTGAGGAAATGGTGTAGTGTCAAAAATGCCCCCTGGTCCAAATATGTCACCCTCTCCTTGCGTGGTTATGGAGAGAGAGGTTTGGTGTGTTGTATGGAATGATGGAGATGGGTCATTTGGATTGTGAAAGGTGAGAGGGACATATGGATGTGATGGATTTTGGGGTACGGATTGTCCCAAGATGGTGTTTGCGTCTAAATGTTGATTGTTCACAAGGGGGTGTGTTTGCAATTTATTGAGAAATGTGCTTCCCTTTAACAATGGGTTGAGTTGGAGAAATAGATGATGTGATTTGCGGGATGTTTTGAGTGATGTTTTGAAATGAAGGTGTAGATGAGATGGGGAGTGTGGATGAAATTGGGGGCATGACCCCAAAAGATGGTTCCACAATAGTGCTCACATCAAAATTGGAAGGGAGTTTAGCCCCTTGCTTTGCTAATTCGAGCATGTATAGTGAGGGATTTCCAAAGGGATTATTGGTAAGATCCTCTACTTTGACAACTTCCTCTTAATGGTCTTGTGAAAATGGAGGAAGGTTAATAATGAAACTCCCAAACCCAATGGGATTCATTTTTGGAGTGGTCTGACTCAAGTCACTCAAATTAGATGTTTCTTTGTTGGCTTCCATGTTACTCTTGTGTTGTGATCTAGTTTGCACCATAAAATATGGATCAATTTTCAAGAATGTAAGAGATGAATTTCTAATTCTTTAGATTGATCTAACTTTTAGGTACAAAAGAGAAAATTTAGGATTATTTAAGGATCAAAGGTATGATGGTGAAAAGTGTGAAAGGTGGATGATATGGATGATTAGAACTCTTGAGAAATCTTGAAGGAGATGTTAAAATTTAGGACTTGGATTTGATGTTTGATTTTGATTTGGGATTAGATTTGATTTGATTTGGATTTGGATTGTGAACTTATAAAATCTAAGAGGTTAGATGTTGTCCTAGAGTGAATTTGTCCTCAAGATGCTAATTTGACTAAGTGTGAGAAGAATGATTCATCTAACACACCTAACCAAACAAGATGATTTTTTATTGGTTTTTTATTTTATTTTGGATTATGAACTCCTAAACCCTAAGATGTTGGATGTTATCAAGTGATAAATTTTTCCACAAGGTTTGATAATTTGAATAAACACGTGGAGAAGGATGAATCTACACACATCTAATCAAACAAGATGATTTGGATTTGTTTCAAATGATTTTCCCAAAGTTTAACATGAAGGATTTTTATAAGATTATAAAAGATTTGTTGATGAGATGAGTTTGGTTTTGATGTTTAATGATGGATGAAGGTTTGATTTTGATCCTATGTTTACCTAAAAAGACACTTACTTACTAGACCTTGGTTTTGAAGAACATGCTTTTCTCTAGACAAGGTGCTCAAACTCCCTAAAAAGATTTGGGTTTTGACAATAATAGAATGAGTACAAACCATGATTTTTTATTGAAGATTTTCTATAAATGTTAAAAAGTAGTCTTTATCTTCGTATAGCATTGAGAGACGCTTTTGGTGATCTTTTGGACTAATAGCTTTTACATTTGGTTTCTTGATCTTGATTTCACATGAAATAATTTGAGACACATTTGTGGGGTCCAATTGTTTTTAGTCTTTGCTTAATGATTTGTTTTTACCACAAACACTTCTTGATTAGCTTTTTATTTAACTAGATGTCCAGTGTCTCAACTTCTTCTCATTCCATAAAATATATCATGTGGAACTTTGATGAGATTAAGGAAAGGGTTACCTATTGTTAACTTTAGTAAGAAAATTGAGATATAAATCCAAGTGTTTAGAAACTCTAAGGATGAGATCCCAAGGGAAAGTAATAACACATGAATTTGGTCAATTGTATTTCCTTCCTAAAGGGTTTGAATTTTTGATGACAATGTTAAATGTTTGTTTCCAAATGTTTTTGAACAAGCAAAGTGTTTTGTAACCAAGAAAAAAAACAATCTTGTGGATATGAAAGACTATGTTTGTTGAGTCCTCACTTGGAAAAGTACAGCTACACTTATTTTTAGTGAATAGTTAGATGCTTGACCCCACTAGCTCCCCTCCACAACACTCACTTCTCAGGGAAGCCAAGCATCAGTACCCATGAAACTCCCATGGAATACTTTCCATTTCTACTAAAAACCATAAAAGTGTGGGGAGGCTTTAGAATGGTTGTTCTTGCACCAACAAATAGATAGGGATTTTGGCCTTTCTACAACAAGGGTTTTAGTTTATACTTTCTATCTGTAGGAGTTGACCTATCAAGGTGAGAGACCATTGTTGCCCCTCTCGTTAGAGCCAAACACATGATACTGGCCTTTTTACCAGTACCTACTTTTATATCCCAACTTGAAATACTCTTGGATTTAGAGTGTTACCGGTTGATTTGTTTGCTTGGATGAGTACTTTTTCCCCAAGGTAGGCCCTCTAAGATAAAAAAAAGAAAGATAACATATCCATAACTTGATCGATCTTTGTTGAAAAACAAAGAGAGAATACATGTGATAGGTTTGGCTCACACTCGAAAGATGTTTTGTTAAATTTTAGTTCCCAAAATGGAGTGTGGAGGCAATCACTTTATCCCAACCTAAGACCACCAAAAATCCTTTTGATTCTCAAGATCACTATGAGGCACGAGAGAAGTGCATACATCTTTTCAATGGTGTTAGTTTGAGTAAGCAATCACAAAAAAAAGTAGCACATGTTCATTTTAAGACCTAGAAGGAAATAATGGCTTATTTTTAAGCACCAAAGGAAATTTGAAAATTTTCCTTGTTCAATTGTTAAATCCAAAAAAAAAAAACTCTAGTAAGTTTGCATCCTAATGTTCATTTTAAGCCCTTTTGTAACAAAAATTGAAATGTTCTTTTTAGAGCCCCAAAAAGATGTGAGTTTATTTAAAATAGAAAATTAAAGCATGTAATTGAAGCTCTAAGTATTTAAAAACGCTTTGTGAGTTTTAAGTTTCAATGCCCAATTTTCTCTTTAACTCCAATCTTGCTTTGTTTTCACTCAATTCCAATGCTTGATTTCAATGCCAACATTCACCTCTTTCCTATAAGATAAAAAGACAATCATGTGAGGATCAAAAAATATTAAATTCATTTTTTAAGCATTAATTGAAATGATTTCAAATAATGAAGCATTAGTAAGGATCTTGATTCCAAAGACTTTAAAGAAAATATTAGTCAAAACTAGACAATTTGCAAAGAAAAAGCTTCTCTTGCTAATAATTCATTTTTTCCAAACTAAATCCCTTGAATATATCTTTATTATTAAGACCAAACAAGAATGAGCTCCTTAATCCTCAAGTAATTGACTTCTTAATGCTAATTCCATTCTTTAATGAGGTATATTATATATAAGATAAAAAAATATATATGAACCTATTTAATATAGATTATATATCTAAGATATATAAAACCTATAAACGTACCACATTAAATCTTTATACATACAATTGCTACTAATTGTGCTAGCAAACATAGCGTGGAATAAATCATAGACAAACGAATAGTTATTCTAACTCGAAGTTACTAGGGTCGCATTTAACATCCAAGATATTTTTGCAACCATTTAATATTAAATCATAGCTTTTTCATGTACCTGAAAAATAGGCTGGTAGATGAAAAATGCTAGTTCCAAAGGGGAAATCATAGCTACTTTCATTTGTTGTAATGCCTTTGTTATTAGTGTATAGTTATTCCTTGATGAAGCCCTTAAAGAAAAACCCTCCTAATGGTGACTAAGAAAAACATGAACCTTTACTTTTGATAATGATTTTTTTTTCTATGGCCCAATAGAGAACCCTATACAATCAAGCCATAGCTCCCATTGTTAATGAAATTCTTGATGGGTATAACTGCACCATTTTTTCCTATGGCCAGACAGGCATATGAATATATATATATATATATATATATATATATATATATATATATATATATATATATATATATATATATATATATATATATAATGGAAGGAGCAGGAAGGAAGAAAAAGAATGGAGATCTCCTTAGTGATGCTAGAGTCATACCCTAAGTCATTTGCCAAATAATTGGAACATTGGAATCTCAGAGTGTTGACTACAGTATGAAGGTCACATTCTTGGAGCTACACAATGAAGAAATTAAAAATTTATTGGAAACTGAGGACTCTCCTAAGTACTCATATAACAAATAAAAAAAGGATCGCTTTATTGGAAGATGGTAAAGGTGGAGTGTTGGTAATTTAGAAACTTTGTTAAGTAAGTAGAGCAGCTTCTCACACTCTATATTCTCTATCACTATTCACATCAAAGAAGTTCAAAATTGTTGCAAAGTGTGCAATATAGAGAAAATACCAGCAGCGCACACCAATCCAAAAGAAAGCAAAGACCTGCCGACAATAGTTAATCAATATGTAATAGGAAATGAATTCGTGGGACCCTAATAATTAACAAAAGGTGCTCCAATAATGTGCCAAATTCATTTCACCAATCGTATCTAATTAGGTACCTACTGGGACTCCATGCAAAGAAACAAACTAATTATAGTGTGAGGGTATACTGGTTGCATTTCAGTGTAGATTGAAGACTCTACCATTAAAATAGCATTACCTTAGATATAAAAAATGCATACAATTACTTTTATTGTCTAAAATAACATGATTCGGGTATGCAGAAGCATTAGATGAGGAAAGAAAATAATTCCAATCACTATAATAAATCTGCAACAATAGCATTATACCTATAGCAAGATGTAACAATCCTACAAAATTTCAATTAAGTGAAAACAAAAGATAGACTATATGTCACACCCTCCTTCTAGTGCCATTTGTGAGCACCATAAATTTGCACACAGCCTAAACCTCCATACTCATTAGCAATGGGTTAGTTCAAGTTATGCAAACCTACAAATACTCCTATGAAATAATACATAATGCCTCTCAAACAATATAAAAAAACTAACTAATTGGAAGCATAAAAGAAGCACAATGTATACCTATTCCATAGTGGATTGGTGTCACTTTGATGTGAAAAGTGACCCTTTCCCAAACCTTGACAAGCCAATGATGAAGATGCAATGCTATGACAATGAAGTGGACAAAATTAGCTCTCAATGTGAAGAGAGTAACTTTGCATGAAGATTCTGGATGATTGTGGACGATCAAAATGAAAGATCTAGCCTCTCTATTTATAGAAAATTTGGATGAGAGAAGAGGCCAAAGGGATGAATGTGGGACAAAAACCCAACCAATAGGAAGCAGCCACTAGTCACCATGTGAATGGGCCAAGGATGTGCATGTTTTGATGAATGTGCCAATAAATGACATTAGGTGGCATTTCAAATTTGAAATTTGGCTTGTTGGAGGGATAAGAAGGGGTCTTAAATGCCAAGTGGGGACATGTAAGATGGGATTTAATGCTATGTTGGAAGGGACAAGTCATTTGAGAGGGAGATTTGAAATGGGGGAATATTCCACTTTTATGCCTTGTTGGGAGAAAATGAAGATTTAATAAATCAATTAAATTATTTATTTGTGCAAGTGGGAAAAGCTAGAGGATGTGACATGGATTAGATTAGCATTAACCATTATTTGATTACCTTAAGTGAAGATTAGGAAATTTGACTTTTTGACTTAGATTTATGGATTAAAATAAATCAAAAGGAGATGGAAAATGATTTAGACTTAGTTAAATAAATAGTTTAATTTATTTAATTTAAATGGAGGATTTTAGAGATTAATTAAATAAGATTGGTTTATTTAATTAAAGATGAACTTTAGGATTAAATAAATAAAATTATTTATTTAATCAAAAGAGGATAATGATTTAATCAAATAAATTTGATTTATTTTATTAACAGATGAATTAAGATGAGTTGATTAAATGGTTAATAGAGGGGTAATTAAAGAAGAATCGAAGTTAGTTGATCAAGATATTTTTCACGTCTATATTTTTTGAAAGCTTAAAGAAACATGAAGTATACCTATTCCATAGTGGATTGGTATCACTTTGATATGAAAATTTACCCTTTCCCAACACTTGACAAGCCAATGATGAAGATGCAATGCTATGACAATGAAGTGGAAAAAATTAGCTCTCAATATGAAGAAAGTAACTTTGCATGAAGATTGTGGATGATGAAAAGATTATAGATGATCAAAATGAAGGATGGCCTCTCTATTTATAGAAGAGTTTGATGATATAAGATGCCAAAGGGATTAATGTGGGACAAAAACCTAACCAATAGGAAGGAGCCACCTGTCACCATATGAATGGGCCAAGGATGTGCATGTTTTGATGAATGTGTCAATAAATGACATTAGGTGGCCTTTGAAATTTGAAATTTGGCTTATTGGAGGGAGAAGAAGGGATCTTTAATTCCAAGTGGGGAACATGTAAGAGGGGAGTTAATGCTATGTTGGAAGGGGCAAGTCATTTGAGGGGGTGATTTGAAATGGGGGAATATTCCACTTTTTGATGCCTTGTTGATGGAAACTAGAAGATTTAATAAATCAATTAAATTATTTATTTGTGCAAGTGGGAAAAACTAGAGGATGTGACATAGATTAAGATTAACATTATTCATGATTTAGTTAACTTAAGTGAAGATTAGGTGATTTGACTTTTTGACTTAGATTTATGGATTAAACTAAATCAAAAGGAGATGGAAAATTATTTAGACTTAGTTAAATAAATATTTTGATTTATTTAACTAAAGGGGATGATGTTAGTGTTAAAGATGAATTTATTTAATTTAAATGGAGGAATTTAGAGATTAATTAAATAAGATTGGTTTATTTAATTAAAGATGAAATTTAGGATTAAATAAATAAAATGATTTATTTAATCAAAAGAGGATAATAATTTAAATATGCTTGATTGATTAATAGAGGAATTAAGATGAATTACTTAAATGGTTAATAAAGGGGTGATTAAAGAAGAATCAAAGTGAGTTGATCAGGATATTTTTCATGTCTACATGGAGAACATTGTCAAGTGCTTAAAGTTGTCAAAGTTGTCACCTGGCATTAGAGATCATTTGGGAACATCTATAGGTTGCAAATTGAAGATTCAGATTAGAAAATTAGGTGGAAAGGACAGAGTAGACATTGAACAGAATAATAAAACTCTGAGTTTCCAAAAAAATATAACTATAATGATACACCACTTTTTGAATTTGAACCCCATTCTAGTTAAATTTGTAGATTTCAGAAGTTTTAGAAACCTCTATGCTAGATTTTAGTTTCTACCCAGAAACCCTAATCTAGGACTAAATCGCCCAATTTGGCATATGAGTCCCAGTCAACATTAAAATCAAAATTTTCAACATTTTAGAGCTTCATCCATTCATCTTAAGATTTCCAAGTGCACACCTTTCATCTCTCAACTTTTTGTTTTGATTTACATGCAGTTTTAGGTCATTTAGAGAAGTTTTACATTGCACTCATTTTTTACATTAAATCTTGCATTTCATTAGTCTTTCCAAGCACTAGATTGGTTGTGAACCCCTCTTTAGTTTACAATAAGACCATAGGACAACCCTATTGCAAGATATATTTCTCCTTTACATACTTTAGATTGAGATATTTAGGGTTTCCCTTAAATGAAATGATTGTGAAATGTATTGTTTTATGTCCTAAACCATAAAGCAATCCAATTTTCATTGTTTCAATTTGGCGAACCTACATTTTAAACATCATAATTTTAATTTGGAGTGCATCATCATCCTATATCTTGCTTGTATTAACTTTGCATTAGGGTTTGCATTAGTTAATTGACATTCTAGAGTTTCTAAATATTGCATTAGTGAAAATGCATATAGGTTGCATTTTTTATCTCACATCATTGAAAATAATTTGAAATCTACATTTGCATTTAGTTTACAAATAATACAAACTAAAAATCTTAAAAATCACTTAGATTTATATGAAAATTTTGAAAAAATCCCTCATTGGGACTCATACACCCCTTTGGGAGATTTAGTCCTAATGTAGATTTTAAATTGCATTTTCCATAATTAAAAAATCTATTTCTGATCTTCTATTTTTTGTTGATAACTTATTGTTTCAATTTACATATTTTTTGTTATATTCATTTCATTACATTTAGCTTAAATTTCCTTTGCATTAATCTTGCATTTAGTATCCCTTGCATGATCATTTCTACTTGGTGTCCTATTGATAATACTATAGTGAGATGAAGTTCAAAACTCATGTCATTCAACAATAGTACAATTGACATGGATCTTGGGTTATCTAGCTCTCTCACTACTACTGTTGACACTAGTTCACTAGGTAGGGACCATACCCTTAACAATTCCATGCCCTCAAGTAGTGTGACACATGTTGAAACAATGGTTGCTATTATTCCACAAGAAAACATAATCCAAATTCATGAAGACCTAGAAACTTACAAAATAAAATAAGTACTGAGAATATTTCAACTACTTCCATCCTACCATAGATAAGATTCCTCTCATTCTTGAAAGTGAAGACATAGTTGACCTTGTGTATAACATAGTTCAAATCTTTGGAAAACACTTTACCTCAAGCCCTAGTTGTCCTTTACCTATGAACATTACAAGCCAAGGAGGAATCCAAATTCCTTCTCCCAAAACAATTACCTCTATTCCTACCTATACCAACTCTCAAGTTACAACAACAATGCAACCTACTAGCAATGTGATTCCTTCCTTGGGTATTTCTGCTAGCATCCCTAGTACCTTTTTGGCATCACATGTCATATCTCCTACCACTTTACCACCCATAAACATCCCATTAACTTGTCCTTCAAACACATAAAAACCTCCACCATATTCACCTCCATCTCATAAACCAGCTTGTCTAAATAATTTTATCCCTTCAAAAGAAAGTCTCCACTACCAACCAAAATCAAAATGGCCCACCCACATATTATGTCAAAATCAGTACCTTTTCCTTTGAGATATTGCAAACACTGATGCCACAAGGTGTAGAGGTTCCTAGATTTGAGAAATATTGGGGGGAAAGAGATCCTTCTAACCAATTTTCTACCTATACTACCTTATGTAGTGACTTTATCCTTGATGATAAAATATTAGCTATAATTTTCCCTAGATATTGGAAGGATACTGCCTTAGAATGGTTTTCTTCATTACCAAATAACTCAATTCATTCATTCAATGAACTTTTTGACGCATTTACAAACCATTTCCAAGTGCATATGACCCCTAAGATGACCTTGGCCAATTTAATGAAATGTAAGAAAAAAGAAGAAACGATTACTGACTTTATTTCATGCTACCAATCACTTTATTCCAAAAATTAATTTAAAGGTTCTCGATCCTCACCTTCAAAAGATGTTCATAGAGAATTTGCAAAGTAAGATACAAGATAATCTTACCATGATGAAATTCCCTTCCTTCATGCACTTATGTACTACCCTCCATGATTATCAAAAATCGGTTAGTAGTCATGATGTAAAATCCACATCTACCCAAACTAAGAAGTCCAATTCCATGAACAAAAATAATTACCAACCTTTCAGGAAGTTGAACCATAGATTTTTGGCACCACAAGACTCTAACTATTTTAGGGTTTTTCACCTAAAAGGAGAGAGGTAGGTCAAAATTCTAGCTAGGTTCACTCAAATTATGCAATGTATGATGTTATTAAGGCTTAATGAAATTAACTAAGTGAAATTAAGTGATCTATATGATTGATTATGTATGCAAAACCTATGATTTATGCAATGCTTGAAAACACAATGTTATTTGAAAAAGGCTTAAAATAATGAATAAAAATGCAAATTAGACCAAACAAAAAGCTATTCTTCATAATCTGTGCACCTGAAAAGTTGATGAATGTGAGAAACCAAGATTAGATTTGAAAACCAGAATATCCTTCCACAGAAGAGAAAAACAGAAAAAGTAGAGCTATTGCAAAAAGATGTGAAAAATTATTATTCGAGAATTCAATAATTGCATGATAATGATTTTCTTTATAAAAGTAAGATATGCATAGCCCTAATCTTATCTTGAGAAAAAAGATAGCTCAAAAGATAAAGATAAGAATTAATTAACCTAGGAAATAAATAATGCCTAAGTAAAGTTATGCAAAGTGTAATTAAATATTAATTACACCAACACCCCCCATAAGTGCAACTTAGGGAGAAGAAGATTATTATGAAAATATGAGTCCCAACAACAAAGCCTGATTAGGTACTCATTTACAAATGCAAAGATGAGGTATAGAAGAAAAACCCAGTGGGACAAAATCCCCCTACAATGAGATGACTGCTCCAAAGAAGCACTGGAAGAACACTATGGAGTAACACTAGAACCACAATTTGACAAGCAAGGAAAGATACCTCTGTCTACAATTGAAACCAAAACCAGAATCAAAATAATGTGACAGCAAACCCGATGCCATGGAACACTCGAAAAATCACAAACTAGAACAACCCTGGAATCGGTGAAGCAACAGTAGATGAGATGATGATAGAATCTGGAAGTCGTATATCTCGATGCCGATGCCAAACTGTGACTGAAACTCTTCCATGGGAAGGAGTACCAAAAAAAATACTCTGGAACATTAACCATAAAAACATGGCCCTCAAACTGAGAAGAATCTGAACCATTGAGGATCAAGAAACATAATCTCCCAACTGAAGTGTGAACTGATGAATTCGATATGTGTCAAGCGAGACAAGAAATGTGGCCAAAATAAAAAAGGATACCAAATAACCCATGTGAGTTTCCATAAAAACAAAATGGATATGGAGATCAAAGTGCATGCACAATCTAATCAGATTTATTATGCAAGAAACCCCCCTAAATGGAACTTTATCATAGTTCATTTATTATAATAACACAACGATTGTAAAAGGAGAGCATACTAAACATGCATAAACAAAAAAATAAAATAGATCTTAGATCTGTGTAGAGGACTGAATCAGATTTCCAATGCCACAAGAATGACGAAAAATAGATCACCGAGTCAAAAGATATGCCCTCTGGAGTGAAAACAGCAACATCTAAGTTCAAAGGCTTGCAAAATAAATCTAGAGTAAGATCTGGTAAAAAAACCAACACCACTGGATTGGCATCAGAATTAGTTTTCCAACAATATCTCATTTGTGAAAAATAGACATTGTACACAAAAATACACTTGATTTCATGAAAATAGCTCTAGAAGGGCCAATAAAGGCCTGTAGGCAGCCCAGGGGGCTAAAAAAAAGCCCCTGGTCCCATGCAGGACCAGGGGGCTGGCGGCTGGGGGCTAGGACAGAGCCCTTGGTCACCTATACGACCGCCAGAGTGCTTGAGGGTTTGGCTGGGGGCTGGGCGCATAGCGCCCGGTCCCCCATGTGACCATGACCAGGCAAGCAGAGCTTGTGGGCGCTGGAGGTCGGGCTCCTGGTCCTCCATAGGACCAGAGCAGAGCATTGAAAGCCCCGCGGGGGCTGGGTAGAGAGCGGTGGACCGGTGGAGATTCTTGGTGGTGGCGGTGGAGCGGTGGCCATTTGGTGGCCGCCGGGCAGCGGGTGTGTTTAAAACTGGCAACGGTGGCCCGGATTTCAAAAAAACGTGGTTTTTGAATTTTTTTAATTTCCTCGCCTCATAATGCGTGTTGGGGAGGTTGTACGGTCCCCTAGGAAATTTTTTTTTTCCTTCCGAATCAACTGCGCCAAAATTGACAAAATGAAGGGCGTTCATAGGGTTTTTGGCCATTGCGAACGTAGTGGTGACCTCCGTTTCTGCCCAAAATGCTCCAAAAATTTGGCTACCACAAGAGCTTGTAGAAAAACTCTGAGCTTGAAACCCTCACAGATCTAGCAAATGATGGCCAAAATCTGCAAAATAAAAGTCAATCCTAAATTTTTCTAGCGCTCTAAATCCAATGGTGAGGCCCGATCTTATCCAAATGCTTCATAGATGAGCTCAAGGCATGATATCCTCGAGGAATCCCCAATGAACCCTGTAATGATTTTCTCAAAAAATCTGAGAAGGGGTTGCAAATCAAGGTTTTGATACCATGTTAGAAACCAAGATCATATTTGCAAACCAGAATATCCTTCCACAGAAGAGAAAAATAGAAAAAGTAGAGCTGTTGCAAAAAGATGTGAAAATTTATTATTCAAGAATTCAATAATTGCATGATAATGATTTGCTTTATAAAAGAAAGATATGCATAACCCTAATCTTATCTTGAGCAAAAAGATAGCTCAAAAGATAAAGATAAGAATTAATTAACCTAGGAAATAAATAATACCTAAGTAAAGTTATGCAAAGTGTAATTAAATATTAATTACACCAACACCCCCCCATAAGTGCAACTTAGGGAGAAGAAGATGATTATGAAAATATGAGTCCCAACAACAAGGCCTGATTAGGTACTCATTTACAAAAGCAAAGATGAGGTAGAGAAGAAAAACCCAGTGGGACAAAACCCCCCTACAATGAGATGATTGCTGCAAAGAAGCACTGGAAGAACACTATGGAGTAACACTAGAACTGCAATCTGACAAGCAAGGAAAGATACCTTTGTCTACAATTGAAACCAAAACTGGAATCAAAATAATATGAGAGCAAACCCGATGCCATGGAACACTCGAAAAATCACAAACTGGAACAACCTTGGAATCAGTGAAGCAACAGTAGATGAGATGATGATAGAATCTGGAAGTCGTATATCTCGATGTCGATGCCAAATTGTGACTAAAACTCTTCCATGGGAAGTAGTACTAAAAAATAGACTCTGGAACATTAACCATAAAAAAGTTCCCTCAAACTGAGAAGAATCTGAACCATTGAGGATCAGGAAACATAATCTCCCACCTGAAGTGTTAACTGATAAATCTAATATGTGTCAAGCGAGACAAGAAATGTGGCCAAAAGAAACAAGGAAACCAAATAACCCATGCGATTTTCCATAAAAACAAAATGGATATGGAGATCAAAGTGCATGCACACTCTAATCAGATTTATTATGCAAGAAACCCCCCCTAAATGGAACTTTATCATAGTTCATTTATTACAATAACCCAATGATTGTAAAAGGAGAGCATACTAAACATTCATAAACAAAAAAATAAAATAGACCTTAGATCTGTGTAGAGGACTGAATTAGCTTTCCAACGCCATAAGAATGACGAAAAATAGATCACCGAGTCAAAAGATATGCCCTCTGGAGTGAAAACAGCAACATCTGAGTTCAAAGGCCTACAAAATAAATCTGGAGTAAGATCTGGTAAGAAAACCAACACCACTGGACTGGCGTCAGAATTAGTTTTCCAGCAGTATCTTGTTTGTGAAAAATAGACATCGTACACAAAAATACACCCGATTTCGTGAAAACAGCTCTAGAAGGGCTAATAAAGGCCTGCAGGCAGCCCAAGGGCCTAAAAAAAAGCCCCTGGTCCCATGCAAGACTAGGGGGCTGGCGGCTGGGGGCTGGGACGGAGCCCCTGGTCACCTATACGACCACCAGAGTGCTTGAGGGTTTGGCTGGGGGCTGGGTGCATAGCGCCCGGTCCCCCATGTGACCATGACCAAGCAAGCAGAGCCTACGGGGGCTGGAGGCCGAGCTCCTGGTCCTCCATAGGACCAGAGCGGAGCAGTGAAAAGCCTGCAGGGGCTAGGTAGAGAGCGGTGGACTGGTGGAGATTCCTTGCGGCAGCGGTGGAGGGGTGGCCACTTGGTGGCCGCTGGGCGGCGGGTGTGTTTAAAATTGGCAACGGTGGCTCGGATTTCAAAAAAACATGGTTTTTGAATTTTTTTCAATTTCCTAGCCTCATAATGCATGTTGGGGAGGCTGTACGACCCCCCAGGCAAATTTTTTTTCCTTCCGGATCAACTGCACCAAAATTGACAAAACAAAGTGTGTTCTTAGGGTTTTTGGCCGTTGCGAACGTAGTGGTGACCTCCGTTTCTGCCCAAAATGCTCCAAAAATTTGGCTACCACAAGAGCTTGCAGAAAAACTCTGAGCTTGAAACCCTCACAGATCTAGCAAATGATGGCCAAAATCTACAAAATAAAAGTCAATCTTGAATTTTTCCAGTGCTTTGAATCCATTGGTGAGGCCCGATCTGATCCAAATGCTTCATAGATGAACTCAAGGCATGATATCCTCGAGGAATCCCCAACGAACCCTGTAATTATTTTCTCAAAAAATCTGAGAAGGGGTTGCAAATCGAGGCTTTGATACCATGTTAGAAACCAAGATCATATTTGTGAACCGGAATATCCTTCCACAGAAGAGAAAAATAGAAAAAGCAGAGCTATTCAAAAAAGATGTGCAACATTATTATTCAAGAATTCAATAATTACATGATAATGATTTGCTTTATAAAAGCAAGATATGCATAACCCTAATCCTATCTTGAGCAACAAGATAGCTCAAAAGATAAAGATAAGAATTAATTAACCTAGGAAATAAATAATGCCTAAGTAGAGTTATGCAAAGTGTAATTAAATATTAATTACACCAACAATGAAGACTAAAAAGTAATCTGGAAATCTGATGAAGCTTGATTTTGACCTAATTAGGACTCATTCGCCACCCTGGGTGAACAAGTCCTAAGTCTCAGTTTTTCTGCACAAAAGTTGTTTACTGTCAACCGCGAGCCAAGATCTACATCTAACTCAAAATGACATCTCAGGAGGGACTCATTCTCCATGCATGGAAAATCAGTCCACTTTCAAATTTTTGTAACTTCAAATCTTTGTTCTACACCTTGACACCTACACAACAATTTTTGATGGAAACCCAACTAAGTATCTCAGAAAATTCCTACAAAATAGCTTAAAATTGTTTGTCTAATGGGGTGACTTCCTTAGTAAAACCCCTAGTTGGATAATTAAACCTTGAATGGAGAAAAATCTGCATAAAACCCTAGCCTTAGATGTGTTAAAGACTAGGAACATCTAAAATACGAAAAAAGCCCTATTCTATTGTGCTAGAATAAGAAATGCAAATATGATCTGTGTAATGCAAGATCTCAACCCTAGAAAATTTCTAACACATCAAAAATGGAAATGAAATGACATGAAAATGAAAAGTAAACAAAATACAAACCTTAATTTGAAGATAAAGTGAAAATGGAATATGGGATCAATTTGAAGCAAAGTCTTTAGGTGTCATTTGATGGCTAGTTGCATCTCCTGAACCTATATTTCTCCATGATTAACCATAGGAATCCATCATCAACCCTTTGCAATGTTGAATCTTGACCTAGAGAGTGAGCTTCAAGACTTGCAAAAAACCCTAGTTTGTTGCCATAAAACTTCAACTTTTACTAATGAAATTTGTTGTAGAAGACTTGACTTTAGAAATTGCTTTTGTGAAATGACTAAATATGTGTAAAATGACTTAAAATGAGTATTTATAAGCAACAACACCAAATTTTCTTGTTATTTAGACCTAAGATGACAACATCCACCAGAAATTCAAGTTGAATTAATCAAATTCCTGCTCTAAATTGATTTTTCCCTCAAAAGGGACTCATTTGCCACCCTTGGCAAATGGGTCCCACCAGAGGGGATTCATTCATCCAAGGTGGTGAATGGGTCCCACTACTAACTTTTGAAGGTGGGTTTTCAACATATAAAAGAATTAAGTTCTATTTGTCAGGTTTTAGGTGATTTCTCAAGTGAAACGGGCCTCTAGATCAAGAATAATTGGTCTTAGGGGCCTATAAATGTTTTTTTGAAGGCTAAATGATGCAAAGGGACTCAAAAGTGGGTCTACTTACATGTGAAATTATATCTTTTTTTAAGAGGGTCCAATTTTCTATAGTGCATTTAGCCCCCACTTTAGTGCCCATATGACTCTATGTGAAAATGTAAGTTAAGGGATTCTAAACAATGCACTTTATTACACAAAAGGATATTCATTTAGAAGATGGGAGAACGAAGTACAAAACTACAACATTAGGAACCGCATCCTTCAACACACATTCATTAGTCATATAAAAGTTCTTTTTTCTAACTCTTAGGAATCTAATTTGAGGGTAGATGTATGCCCCTCCTTGATTACACTTGCTTTACAGAGGTGGAATCAAGGTAGCAATCTAGCCACATCAAATAAGAAATGTCATATCATAGGGAATTTCCAAGTACCATGCCTCGTAACAATAGACGAAGGATGACATTGGGTGTGAAATCACAATTCCAATGCATCAAACAACATCAAAAATAGATTAACCTATCTCTCCTTATGTTGATTTGAAGAAGAGATACTTTATTAATTCTAAGAAGAAAGTAACCCTATTTGAATGCATAAGAGTAAAAAGAGATGAAAATGGATTAAAAGAGGTAAAGAGGAGTAATTTGTCACTTACTATTCATTTTACCTTCTTGTAGCTTGAGAGTGATAAGTGAGAAAACATAATTCTGAGTAGATGGGATTACATATCTTTGTGGTTGGATGAGCTTCGTGATCAGGTGGCACATGATGAGCTGTATTATGAGGTGAATCTATTCTGTAACATTTTCCTTGTGATTTTGTAATAGTTTAATGAGTTTAATACATGGATATGTTAATTTAGTGTCTTGGAAAGAAAGTTCACAAAGTGTCCCATTTGTTCACAAAGTGTTCCTTTTGTTCACAAAGTGTCTCATTTCTTCACAAAGTGTCCCATTTCTTTGCAAAATTTCCTAAAAGGGTTCTAAAGTGTCTAGGGATAGTAGGAAAGCACACTAGATGCACTTTAGCACATTTGCATGATGAAATTTTCTAAAATTGAAGAAATTAGATAGATTTTAGAGAATTTTATGATAATTTTAGTAGGTCCCTACTTGGTCGTGACAATGGCTAGGGGGAAGGAAGATCACATTTCTAAGAGATCATTTACCAACAATATCAATGGCAGAGACAAAGCATTTATAATCAATAGGTATCTATTGGGCATATCTTATGCCACCTATGAGATACCTTTGACATCATGCTTATGGCCTTGTGTGAGCATTGGGATGTTGATACTTGTACATTCATCTTCCCACTAGGGAAATGATCATCACTCTTAAGGACATCCACTACATTTTATGAGTTCCTATTTGGGGAGAGTGCGTATATTTCTGGGGGGATCGGTCATTCCGAGAGAAGAGGGACATGTAGTATTGTCTAGGTGGACCTGTACATGACGAGCAGGTTAGAGCATGGATCAAGCTCCCCATGCTACTATATTCATGAGCTCTTGTGGTTAGATGGATTATGATGCACATAGTGGCATTGGTTCTCAAAGTAAATTTTAATCGAGGAATGTATGAGTAGAGGATAGTTTATGCCTAGGGCCACTACATTTTAGCACACTTGTATTATGATCTTAGTCAGTTTGTATTTCAAGATATCAATAGTAGGGTGCATTGTACGCTTCTGAAGGTCTGGTTGCTTGAGCATATCACATGCACTAGGCCTTTCAGATTCCCTTTTGTTATAGTTGTAGGATATCCATGAGCATTCGACTATCCTTTGTGATGCTTGTGGTAGTATGGGGATTTACACTTTTGGAGGGTCAGATTTGACTGGCTAGAGGAGGATGAGATATTATGGAGATCCTATCTACTCACTCTACAGTTGCTAGATCCCATAGGATAGATGAGGAGGATGTAGATGGATAGGTATCTAGCTGGGAGGCATGACTATGTTGTATGATATTTCTACTATAGGTGAGTCATACGATAGTTTGGACAGGTGCAAACACCACCAAGGGCATACCCCTTCATTAGATGATTAGTACATAGTGCTTGAAGGCCAGGTGATACTATTCGTCTTACTATAGATCATGTGCATGAGAGTGATTCAGATGATTCAGATCATGATTAGCCACCAGCATCCAATGCTGATGATGTTGGCAACACAAATGAGCATAAGGAGTGGTGGTCATATGCATGACCAACTCCTATATTCCCCATGGATCTCCCTATAGATGATGTAAGACCAGCACCAGATGAGGGGGATGAACTAGATGATAGAGTAGAGGAGGTACGATATATGTCAACAGACATTTTTACCGATGATATTGATGATGAGTACCAGTTTGACGTTGATCCTGACTATGGGGATTAGGATGGAGGAGAGGATGATGAGGAGGATGATTATTACGAGGAGGATCTACCCTTGAGTGAAGGTGATTTGGTAGCTATTGAGGATCGGTACGAGCATGGGGAGTACTCACACACTTATAGTACTAGATCTCATGCAGTATCTACAATAGACATCAACACCTAGAGTTAGAGAGAGACTAGCACATCCTTGATGCCCCCCAAAGAGGATGGGGTGTAAATTCCTCATTTGACTGGACTCATAGGTGATTCCATTTTATTTGACGCATGTACATTAGTATTTTATGCTTTGTTTATGTATGTGTATCATCATGATGTTTATTGATTGTGTACATTGTCTATCTTATGGGAGTGACAAGAGACTGGTGAGAGTTCTATCATAGGCTATTGTGGAGATAGTTCCTACATCCATTGATGAGGAGGAGATCAACCCTAACTACGTTCCCCCACCAATTGTGGAGGAGGAACTAGAGTCGGTTAGACCTTTCACGAGGCTATACCTAGCATATGAGAGCATGAGGGGATGACTCTGTCGAGTAGAGAGTGTAGGACATACATCATAGACCTTAGGAGAGGTTGAAGATTGCATGCAGAGCTAGCACAAACATGAGTGAAGAGGGATCAGATGGCAAAGGAGTGGCTTTTGGCTGTTGGTTGAGTATAGGGTCTAGAGTTTGCACTTAGACTCAGAAATTCATGGTCACAATCACACACGACCGTCTCTCAATGTCTAGGGACCAAATCTCGAGTGCTACATTAAGAAGCTTTTCAAGCTCGACTTTAACATGCAAGGCTATGTTAGGGTGCATTTTTCTTATCTTTTGACGAATGAGTTTAGCATTTGCGGCAAGGAAAATGTTATGTGTTGTAATTTTTAGGTCAATTCCTAGCATATCATAATATTTCCAATCAAAATTTTTAGGAAAATCATGAAGTAAAGTAGTAGTTTCTTGTTATTCATCATCAAGGAACTTTCCAATCTTGATAACTTTGTCTTTAGATCATTGATGTCCATTGGAACATCAATTGTATCTCCTAAAGGGAGTGCATTAGATTTAGGAACTTCAGATTCATAAAGCTCTTCAATGATATCACTTTCTTCTTGTTTGGTAACAATCATAGCACGAGGAATTTTTTTCATGGAAGTGAGCGAGGATGTGTTATCATAAACTCCAAACATTTGTTTCAAAGTTTCATCACTATCAACATACTTCCATGATGGTGGTGAGTACATATCAGGAAATTTATGATGTTTAATTGTGAGTTGGTTTTTTGGTTGACATGTAATAGTGTTGATGTTCAAAGATGGTTGTTGAGTAGCTTTTATTTTTTTAGAAAAAGAATATCCCAGTCCAGTTTTTGTTTCTTGTGTATTAGGTTCAATAGGAACACGAATACCTTTCTCATGTTTTCCACATCCTTTTCCAATATATCCTAATTGTTTTACAAGCTCGAATCCTTTTCCATAAAGTCTTTCCATTTTGATGGGATTAGGATGGGATTGATAATCTATCTCAAAAAAATTTGTGTGTATGTTGCATTTTCATCTAGATTATAGGAGATAAATGTTTGAGAAGAGAGTTCAAAATTTTGAGTTGACATGATTGTTGGTTGTTCTTGTTTCTCATCTTTCTTTTGTTTGATTATGTATTCACCCATAAATGAAGGTGTGAATTCTAAAGATCCCCAGTCATCATCAAATAATTTAGATACCGATTCCTCAACATTGTGTTCAATTTCAAGAGGGTCTATGTTGGATGTTGGAATTAATGTTTTTAGAGGACTTGTAACTATTTTTTCAAGCTACAAGCAACTTTCAGGCTCAGGGTCTATTTCAACTTCATAAATGTTTTTTTTATGGAAATATTTCATGATGTGATGAAGGGTCACAGGCACTTCATTCATCTCATAAATCTATGGTCTTCCTAAAAGAAGATTATATGGAAGATCATACGGCATGACATGGATAAGAGTTTGTAAAGTAGCCACCCCAACCATAATAGGTAAAGTAATTATTTCAAGCGGTTGCTTTGTTGTATTGTCAAATCCTTGAATGGATATGGAATTAGGTATTATTTGTGACTTTTCAATGTGCAATAGATCAAGGAGATTCACACTACACACATTAAGAGAAGAACCATTATCAATGAGGGTTTGTTTGATACCTATGCGATTGTATTGAGCAATTATCATAAATGCTTTGAATTTTTTTTATGGAGCAAAGGAGGGAGATCATGTTGATTAAAAGTAATCTCAAGATTATTTTGATTCTTTTTGGGTATATGTAGGATCATCATGGAAAAAATAGGCCCTTAAGTGGCGAAAAATTCAGAAAAATCAAAGTTAGGCAACTTGACATAAAAATTTGAGTAAGTTATCTATATTATTTCAAAAATATGTAAGAATAAAATCTGTAGAAAATTGAATGTAGTTTCTAGACTACTAGGTTTATTTATTAAAAAAATAAAAATCTATTTGGTGAAAATTTGAAATTTCAATGCAGTAGTACTTAAATTTTAGGGAAAAAATAAGTAGGTGTCTATCTGACCACCCTAACCACAATAAAATGATAATAATTTTTTATAATATTTTAGATATAAGTAGAGGACTCATATCCTAATGTGATGCATATTTTTTTGTAATTTTTTTCCAAGTAAATAATTAATTATGAATTTTTTATTACAACTTTCAAAAAATAAAAAAACTCATATGTCTGACCACCTTAACTTGGTAAAAAATTCATGAAATTAAACTTTTTTTTTTCTAATCGTATAGTATGCGAAGCATAGAATGTGATGCATATTTCAAATTCAAAAAATGTGATACCATTTCAAAGCTATAGATGTTTTTCAATAAGCTTATCAATGAGGAATTTAATCATATTTCAAATAGAAAATGAATAAAAATTATTTACTAAATTAAAAATAAAACATAATTTATATTGGTGGAAAGTTGAGAATCTCCTTTGAAAACCATTTTCATTTCATTAATTTTGGGTAAAAAAACAGTCATGAGCCACATACCCTACATATACCCATCATATCACTACTTTTTGGCCCATCATGATCCTGCACATACCCTTTTATGGATTAGATCTGCCACATCATTCAAAGTGGTACCAAGAGGGATAACAATTTATTTTAAGGTTGTTTAAATAATTTTGTAATAGTTAGGTGAGTTTTGAAGTAAATCCCAAAGGGAAATCTTGGTAGGAGTATTCTTTAATTGTTCAACAAGATCATACTCCTTTGTGTGTAGGTTAAAGTGAGGAGCACTAGGTAAATTGGGAAATGGTAAAGAAGGTGGTGTTGGTTGTGGTCGTTATGGGTTGTTTTGGGTATTATATGTATGAGCAATAGTAACATTACTTGATTGTTGCAACACATTGGTTTTAGATGGGTAAAGATTTTACTGAGGTTGGTTAGAGGGATGAAGTTTATGTGAGGGTGGATAAAGAATAAGTTGAGGTTGAATGAAATTAACATACTTGGTTTTAGATGTCTCACAACAAACCTTAGCAGGTGATTTGAGTGAGATGAAGTCCTGAAGGGACTCATCTAACAAGTCCAAATCATTACCACTAAAAGGTTTGAGGGGTGAGTTATTGTCAGTTGGTTTAACGTGTTCAAGAGAAGCATTAGGGGTGTTAACGGTTGTTGTCATAAGTTTTTCACAACAAACCTTAGTGGATTACTCTTGCTGGATGAATTTGTGGAGTTATTCATCTAAAAAAATCAAAGTAATCACAAGAAAAAGGTTTGAGGGAGACTTTATCTTTAAGCAATTTAGGTTTTTCATTGCAAGCATTAGAGGATGAAGTGAGTGAGAGGAAGTCCTGAAGAACTTCATCTAACTTGTCAACATCATCACTACTAAGAGGCTTGTATGAGGTGTTATTTCTAACTTGAATCATGTGTTTGAAGGGTTGGTTTGATTTTTTGTGTTTTTGTGTTTTTATGTATTGATGAAGCTGATCTAAGAGAACTAGGAACAAATGCTGAAAAGAAAATTTGGAAAAATATAAAACTATCCATAAATACCATGAAAGAGAATAAAGTTTATGATAAGGAAACAAAAAAATAACTAAACTATACAAAAAAGAAACTGCAAAAAGTAGAAATGTGTAATGCAATAAACTAAAATCTAGAAATTCTGATTCAGAAACTGCAGTGGGACTAATTTTCCCAAGGTGGCGAATAAGTCCTAGGGGATGAATTTTTATGTGTTTTTATGATTTTTTTTATGTTTTATAAATGTTTTCAGGTCTTTACAATGCATTTACATATTGTAGATGCATATTTTTGGAATGTTATAATGAAATGAGATGCAACAATTAACTCTAAATGATGCTTTCATGAATGCAATTTTAAGAAGCCCTAAGATGCAAAACAATGCAAAATGACAAGGAACTTAATTCTAAGATAAAAATAGAAATTAAAATTAGAATGATATGATGCTAAATATGCAGGTTCACCAAAATGAACCATAGATTTTTGGCACCACAAGACTCTCTAACTCTTCTAGGGTTTTTTACCTAAAAGGAGAGAGGTAAACCAAAAATGCTAGCTAGGTTCACTCAAATTATGCAATGTATGATGTTATTAAGGATAAATGAAATTAAATAAGTGTTGTTAATTGATCTATATGACTGATTATGTATGCAAAACCTATGATTTATGCAATGTTTGAAAACACAGTGTTGTTTTCAAAAAGCTTAAGAGAACGAATAAGAATGCAAATTAGACAAAAAAAGAAGCTATTCTATAGAATGTGTGCACTTGAAAAGATGAAGAAGATTGAAAAGTAATCTGGAAATCTAATGAAGCTTGATTTTGAGCTGACTAGGAGTCATTCACCATCTTGGGTGAATCAGTCCCAGGTTTGGGTTTTATTGTACAGAAGCTATGTTTTGGAAATCGGGAGCTAGGATCTACATCTAACTCAAAAATGCATCTAAGGAGGGACTCATTCGCCATGCATGGAAAATCATTACAATTTCAAATTTTTACAACTTCAAGTCTCTATTCTGCACCTTAACACCTACACAACAATTTATGACGGAAACCCAACTTGGGATCTTAGAAAATTCCTACAAAATAGCCTAAAATTGTTTTTCTAATGGGTTTTTTTCCTTTTTCAAACCCCTAGTTGGGTAATTAAACATTGAATGGAGAAAAATATGCATAAAACCCTAGCCTTAGATGTGTTAAAGACTAGGAAAGTTTGAAAAATGACAAAAGCCCTATTCTATTGTGCTAGAATAAGAAATGTAAATATTATTTGTGTAATGCACAATCTCAACCCTAGAAACCTTAAAACACATCAAAAATGGAAATGAAATGACATGAAAAGGAAAAGTAAACAAATTTCAAACCTTAATCTAAAGATAACATGAAAATGGAAGATGGAATCACTTTGAAGCCAAGTCTTTACTTGTGATTTGATGGCTAGTTGCATCTCCTCAACCTATATTTCTCCATGATTCACCATAGGAATCCATCATAAACACATTTGCAATGTTGAATCTTGACCTACAGAGTGAGCTTCAATACCTACAAAAACTGTAGTTTGCTACCCTAAAACTTCAACTTTTACTAATGAAACTTGTTATAGAAGACTTGACTTTAGAAAATGCTTTTGTGAAATGACTAAAGATGTGTAAAATGACATATAATGAGTATTTATAAGAAACAACACCTAATTTTCTTTTTATTTAGACCTAAGAGGCTGACATCCATTGTAAATTCAAGTTGAATTAATCAAATTCCCACTCAAAATTGAATTTTCCCTCAAAAGGGACTCATTCGCCACCCTTGGTGAATGGGTCCCACCAGAGGAGACACATTCACCCAAGGTGGTGAATGGGTCCCACTACTAACTTTTGAAGGTGGGTTTTTGGGATGTGAAAAAATTAAGTGTTGTTTGTTGGGTTTTAGGTGATTTCTTAGGTGAAACAAGCCTCTAGACAAAAAAAAAAGGTATTAGGGAACTATAAATGCTATTTTGAATAATCAATGATTCTAAGGGACTCAAAAGTGGGCCTAATTACATGTGAATTTGTCTCTTTTTTCAAGAGGGTCCAAGTTTCTATGGTGCAGAAGCAAAATAAAGGGTTCCTTCAACTTTATTCCCCTCAACTAACAACTCAACATGTCGATAACCAAGTAGTGGCCATAACAGTAGCGATACTTTTTAGCTATGGGGAACCAAAAAGGAAATTTACTCCCTTGCCTGATACCCTTCATAACACAATGTCATAACTCCTAGAATAGAAGATGATTACCTTGCTTCCTGTTAAAACTCCCAATCCTAATAACCATTACCCATAAACTATAGACGAAATTATTACTATCATTATCACTGACAAAATGGACATGATACATAATATTGTAAGCATCTTAAACATCTAGTGCTAGACCTCATTAATTTAGATTAGCTTTCCTTTGGATGTGTTAGTGATCAAGAAAATAAGTTAGTTTCCCCTCCTAACCAAAAATTGCAAAAATTTACCAACCCTATGCCTAATCATAACATTTCATTTGTTAAAGCTGGTGAAAATACAAAGAATGATGTGATGAATGTCGACACAAATGATGACAACAATGATAGTATACAAAACGATCCTATAGATACTAATCCTATGGATGATATGGTTGAATTGATTGAAGTCATACCTCATAAGGGACAAACTAAAAATATTCTTAAGATTTCTTTCTCTTCACAAGACATACTTAAGCATGCACCCGATGGTCCTCTCTAGATAGTCAGAAAACCCCCATTCCATAATAAAACAAAATGTTTCCCTCTTGACGTGTGTTTGCAAATCTAGTTGAATTTAAGCTTGAAGATCATTTGAATGTAAAGTTGCAAAAGTTGTCAAAGTTGTCAAGAAGTTGTCATCTTCACAGAAACTCACCTACAAACCAAAATTCAAACTTTTAGACTTGAAGATTAGATAGAATGGAAGCTACAAAAGATCACTAGAGGCTACAAAAATATCAAACAAACCCTAGTAATGGGACTAAATCGTCCAATTGGGTGTATGAGTCCCAGTATATCCGTTTTTCCACCTTTCTATAGATCCTAATTAGTCCTCATGAGATCCAAGATTTTTCCCAAAAACCCTATAGTAGGACTAAATCACCTTGCCTAATGTATCAACCCCAGTGTATCTTTAAATAGCAGATTTTTAGAGTTGTGGACCCTGCTTTGATCCCATCATTCTTATAGATACTTTTATGTTCCATTCTGTTTGTTAATCTAATTGCATGCTTTCAAGTTTCTATGGTTTTTTGTATAAGTTTTTGCATTTCTCCTTTGAAGCTTCATTTAATGGTGAACCCCCATCCAATTATCCTAGGAATCCCATAATCCATACCTCAATTGTGTCACTTGGTTGAGAGATCTAGGTTCCTAATGAACTAAAGTGTGAAATAGGTCCAATTCCATCTGCCAAAAGGTGGAATACCTCACTTCCCTTTTGTTCATTTTGGTGAACCTAACGTTTGGATTCTTTTTCTAATTTGGAGAAAATTATAGTCCTAGATCTAGCTTACATTAACTTTACACTATATTTGTAATAGTTTAATTTCATTTAGGGATTCTAAATACCACATTAGTGAAAACTACATATAGGTTGCATTTTTGCATTTTTTGTCATTTAATTTCATTGGAAATTTGTAATTGTAAACAATCAATTGTGCATACAACCTAGACACCTTAGAATGTACTAAGAATTTGTTGATCCAGGATTAAAAACCCTAATTGGGACTCATTCACCCACTTGGGTGATTTAGTCCCTGTACATGTATTTTTTTGTAGATTTTTGGGTATTTTGTGCTCTCTATTTCTCACTATCTGAAACTACCAAAAAAAATAATTGGGACTCATTCATCCATTTGGGTGTACTAGACCCTGATTAGGTCTAAATTTTCATTTTTGTGGGACACTTTGCAAAAAAGTGGGACAAATACACCCATCTAGGAAAATGAGTCCTTGGAGGCCTACAAAAATAAACTTTTCTGAGCTTTTTGGTGATTTTTTGTACTTCCTAAGCTTGCTAGTAACCTATATTATTAGTCTTGAAAGTTTGAGGAACTTCTATTTTGTGCATCTAGGTTGCAAACATCCATTTAGTGAAGTCATTTTTGAATCATTCCAAAATCATTTTAGTAGTAAAAATCATCAAATCTAAAAATATTTACATTTATGAAATTTTATATTCTTGCATACACAATATTTATATTCATGAACCTTTTCATAATTTTGATAAAATTACTTTTCATGTTTGGATATACATTGTTTACATTCTTGAAGCATTGCATAAGATAGATAAAAATGCTTTTCATTTTTTAGCACACAATCTGAGTACCTTACCTTCCTAAGCATGCTAAGATAAAGTTAATCCCTCTTACTTGTGAGAACACTTTAGTCAAAGAGGATGCAAGCATAGAAAATCATGAAATTCTTCTTTTTCCCTCTCCTCCTCCCCATTGGAAATATATTATGAGACAATAATATAAGATCATTAACACATTTCTTAACATTACTTTACCTAGTGATAATTCTTTAGTGAAAAAGGATATGTTGGTGCTAAGTGATCCAATTATTGAGAGTTATAGCATTATTTATCTCCTTCCTAATGTCCCTAACATTTGGAAGGATCTATTTGAACAAAAGGATCCAATCATTGGTAATCATAAAAAACATAGGCAATATTCTCACGATGCCTGCCTTGTTTGTAATGAATCTACTTTACAAAATCTAACCATGAAATTTGATGAAACTCTTGTTTTCTTCTCTCCTAAAATATCTCCTACTAGGGTAGATATTATGGAAAAAAAATGGAGACCTTAGATAAAAAGGATGAAATCATGGATAATTATAAAAATAATTTTTTTCCTTCTAATATTCCTACTATTGGCGAAGATCTTGGTGTTAGAAGATCCAATTTATTAGAGTTATGAGAGTCCTATTTGTCTCTCTTCCTCTAGGAAAAATATTATTGAACAAGAGAATTCCATCATTTATAAACAAGACAACCCAACCATTAATGATTCCCCTACTTGTGATGAAGTTATTTTAGAATAAACAAACATTGAATTTCATAAACATCTAGTCTGTAACACTCCTAAAAACTCTCCTACTAGGGAAGATATCACAGTGGAAGAAAGTGAGAACATTGACACATGTCTTTCAAACAATAGTGATGAGGCTTCATTAGATGAAGATGATGAGGTGACATTAGAATCCCCTTCACTAAGAGATCATAAAAGTAAGGATTCGTTTGGTGAGGTTATGAACATTAGAACTCCCTTGAGTCCTCTAATTTTTAGATGTCCTAGAGATCATTTAATTATTTCACCTTGTGAGGCTAAAATCATCCTTTACCCACCCTCAAACCAACCACAAACTCAAAAAAACCTGTCCTCATCCTCAAACAAATTAAGAATAATATGTCATATAAATCGAGTTACAATATTTTTGCTCATACAAATAACACTAGAAACTATCCACAACCAAGAAAAACAACTTCACCATCCATCCCATTGCCTCAAACCATATTTCCTAGTTCTTCTCATTTTCCTTCACATAGTGGGAAGGAGTATGATCTTGTTGAAAAAATTCATAATACTCCTATTAAGATATCCCTATGGGACCTTATACAAGCCTCCCCTCATTATTATAACATGATTAAAAGTTAATTACAACAAGTTCCTACCCCACCTAATGTGCAATCAAATGATGTGGCAGCCCAAATTTAAGCTATAAATCTAGTCAACTTAGACATTACTTTCCATCTAGATTAGTTACCTCCCTTGGAAGTGAGAAAGAAAAATGAATCCTTCATGATAATAGCTATTTTTAATATGACAGGGATAAAACAAACCCTTGTTGAAAATGGCTCACCCTTAATGTGTGTAGTGTAACCCTTTTGGATAAGTTGGTGTAGATAAATCAAGAATTGAACATGATTCCTTATTGATTCAAGGATTTGAAAATGTAGGAAAACAACCACTTGGTGTGATTATTTTACCTATTATAGTTGGAAGCTACATTATAAACTCCTATCCATGTTATGCCTCATGATCTCTCATATAGTATCCTTTTAGGAAGACCATGGAATCATGAGATGCATGGAGTTCCTTCAACCCTTAATTTTATAATGGAGTATGTCTACAACAATAAAGTGTATACGATCAAAGCTGACCTTGAACTAGAAAGTTGTTTGAACATTGAGAAAAACAAGGAAAATCTATTGAAAACATTGACACCAACTATACAAGTGGAACCTATGCAAGATAAATGCAAAGAAAAGAATATTCAATAAGTCGCAAAGTTATTGGAATATGATTGGGGCTCCTTAGACTTCACACCTACATTCATGAGTGAAAACAAAAGCATAAAAAATGAGTCTTAAATGTAAAGAAAACCAACGATAATATCAACACAAAATTCAGGCGAACCTTTGAAAGCATCCACCTCAAGGGTATGTGTAGGATCATGATGGGCCAAAAAGTGGTGATATGATGGGTATGTGTAGGTTATGTGGCTGATGACTTTTTTGCACCCAAAATTGATGAAATGAAAAGGGTTTTTAAAGGAGATTCCCATCTTTGCACCAATATAAATTATGCTTTACTTTGAGTTTATTAAATAATTATTATTCATTTTCTATTTGAATTATGACTAAAGTCCTGATTGATAGGCTAATTTAAAAACATCTATAGCTTTCAAATGGTATTACATTTTCTGAATCTAAAACATGTGTCACATTCTATACTTCACATACTATAGGATTAAAAAAAAAATTGAATTTCATAAATTTTTTACCAAGTTAAGGTGGTTAGACATACAAGTTTTTATATTTTTTAAAAGTTGTAATAAAAAATTCATAATTAATTATTTACTTGGAAAAAAATTACAAAAAAATATGCATCACATCAGGACATGAGTCCTCTACCTATATCTAAAATCTTATAAAAAATATTATTATTTTATTGTGGTTAGGGTGGTCGACGGACACCTACTTCTTATTTTTTCCTTGAAATTTAAGTACTACTGCATTGAAATTTCAAATATTCACCAAAATTAAATATATATATATATTAAATAAACCTAGTAGTTTAGAAACTACATTCAATTTGCTATAGATTCTATTCTTATATATTTTTGAAATAATATAGTTAACTTATTCAAATTTTTACATCAAGTTGCCTAACTCTGATTTTTCTGAATTTTTCACCACTTAAGGGCCTATGTTTTCCATGATGATCCTGCACATACCCTCAACCACTTTAGAAGGAGGGGAAAATTACAGAACAAACTTTGATGAAGTTGATTACGAGAAACTATTGAATCTGAAAGAAGTGACAACACTTTATAGAAGAGGTTATGAACTTATGAAACAACTTGATTATAGTTGAAAAGGATGTGGTGCTAGAGAGAAAGGTATCTATGTCCCTATAGAGCCTAGCACACAAGGAATGACTAATGGTCTTGGTTATTTCCCTTTGAAATAAACAAAAGCATCAAAAATACCTTCACTTAATATCAACACTCATTATAATCAATAATATTAGTTCTTACGCCTTGCCATGTAATATTTGTAGGATTATAACACACTCACTATTACATGTTTAACATTCATTACAAATTGTTTTCTTTTTGGAAGGAGCAACATATCATCACACATCTTGTCTCATCTTTCTTTCACTAAGTGGGGGAAAGGGGTTTGTAGCCTTGTCCTCATATGCCACTTGTCGTTGTCTCTTTTGGATAGTTGAACACCCTCCATGTATATATAGGAGCGATCTTGGGATGTAGATGACATGCCTTAAATTTTCTCACATGTGATGTACTTTACTTTATATGTTTAGCATTACATTTTGGGGGCAACCCTTTATTCATGATGTAGTTTCATTCAGCATAGGGATTTCCAAATAAGCTCCCATGACCTCTTTATTGTTAGCATTTATCATTTTCCACTTTAAATTAATTTCTCACAACATGATGTTTAGCAATTTCTTTAAAGTGGAGTGCATTCCCTAAGTTTTGAATCTTCTATGCTTCGGTTGGTCCTCTCTTGGAGGAATTAGGCATGACGTTCCCTAAGTTGAGACCTTACATGAACTAAGAAAAACCCCTTTGCACGTACATTACACTATTTTTCATTTACAATAACTCTTATATGGCCACCTTGCATAACACACTTTACATTCCCGTGGAGCCATCCTATTTGGTCATGGCCATTAGCATACAAAGTTTTTCTTTCCTAATGAATTTCATTGTTAATGTTTTGTGGCACCTTATCAAAGTTATCAAGAGGTATTGGTTTGGTATTGGAGTTGACCATAGGCATGAATTTACCATATCCACTTGCTTGTGTGTGTGGGAATATACTAGTTGCATGCGTGTCTCACTAGGGGCTCACCTAGTGGATATTGGATTGCACTAGCTTGTGTGAACATGCATTTTGCTTTCCTAGTGGACATTGTGTTGCACTTGTAAATATTTTTTGATACAAACAATTTAGACCTGTTCCACATTGTGTTGGATAGAATGTTGAGTCTTGATCCACCCCTTTCTTTTGTTTTCTTTCTTCTTTAAGTCTTTAATAGTGTATGCTTGTACCTTGTTGTTGCTTCATACATCATTCACATGTGTGTTCTTTTGTGCCTATAGTAGTCTACCATAGGATCTTGATCCTGGGGGCTTGCACAACCCTCTTGATCATTGTCATCCTATCTCACTAGTATTGGTACACACAGACCCCTCTTAATGTAAATTTTTCTACTTGAGTGTGAGTTTGACACAAGGTCATCCTCTCACTAAAGTCAGAGGGTATGTGTAGGATCATGATGGGCCAAAAAGTGGTGATATGATGGGCATGTGGTTGAAAACTTTTTTTACCCAAAATTGATGAAACAAAAAGGGCTTTTTAGGGAGATTCTCAACTTTCCACCAATATAAATTATGCTTTACTTTCAATTTAATAAATAATTATTATTCATTTTCTATTTGAATTACGACTAAAGTCTCGATTGATAGGATGATTGAAAAACATTTGTAGCTTTCAAATGGTATCACATTTTTTGAATCTGAAACATGTGTCACATTATATGTTTTTCATACTATAGGATTAAAATAAATAAAAATGAATTTCATGAAGTTTTTACCAAGTTAAGGTGGTCAAACATATGAGTTTTTATATTTTTTAAAAGTTGTAATAAAAAATTCATAATTAATTATTTACTTGGAAAAAATAAAAAAAATATGCATCACATTGAGACATGATTCCTCCGCTTGTATCTAAAATATTATAAAAAAATATTATCATTTTATTGTGGTTAGGGTGGCCAGATAGACACCTATTTATTTTTTCCTTGAAATTTAAGTACTACTGCATTGAAATTTTAAGTTTTCTCAAAATAGATATAGTTTTTAAATAAACCTAGTAGTTTAGAAACTACATTTAATTTTCCATAGATTCTATTTTTAAATATTTTTGAAATAATATAGATAACTTATTCAAATTTTTATGTCAAGTTGCATAACTCTAATTTTTCTATTTTTTTTTTCCACTTAAGGGCTTGTTTTTTCTATGATGATCCTGCACATACCTCGGTGCTAAATTTAGTGTAGAAAAATGTATCCCTTTAAATTTTTATAGATGTTTAGGTCTTCCTTGTTAAAATTTGGCTTATTTTATGCCTTAATTGGTCCTATTTTGCATCCACAAGTCTAATTAATTAAATTTGTATTTTTCTAAAGATAATCTCAACACTTAATAAATGACAAATTATAATTTATTTATTTTGGTTACGTGTTCTAGATCTAGGGATCTAGGACTCAGATGTCCCTTTGGGAATATCGGTCCCACCTAGGTCTCAAGACCTGATTTCAAATGACACATGTAATGAACAAGACACTTCTTGAAATTTGTGTCCTGGGTTTAAGCCTCTAGAAATCATATGTACCCAACTTGACATATGAGTCCCACTTTAAGCTAGGACCTATTTTAATTCAAATTCTTGGTGGGATTTTACTATCCTTAGATTCAATTTCTAAATGTTAGCTTGTAGTGTTGTAATTTAAGGAAGTTAAAAATAAACAAGTATAAATACAAGTCCATTTCATTATGTTTGATCTAAGATTTTCAAGAGAGCATTCCTAAGGAAAGTTCACAAGATTAAGAGAATTCAAGAGAAATTTATCAAGCATTTGGAGCAAAATTCAAGATTCAAGCATCATGTTAAAGTCTACATGCATCATGTGTGTTTGTGAGCTAACATTTGTGATGTAGGTTTCATGATTCAAGCAAGCATTCAAGAAATGTTTTCAAGCACTCACAAAAGTTTACAACCTTTATTTCAATGGATTGGTGAGTTGCAACATTAAATTTGTTCATTCATCATTCCTTCATGCTTTTCTATTTCATTTCAAGGTTTAATTACCAAAATGGGCTTTGACCAAGGCAAACCCCCATTCCCTAACAAAACAACATTTTTCCCTCTTAATGTGTGTTTCCAGATCTAGGTGAATTGAAGCTTGAAGATCCTTTGAAGAAAATGTTACAAAATTTGTCAAGAAGTTGTCATCTTCACAGAAAATCATCTACAAACCAGAATTTATACTTCCAAACTTGAAAATTAGACAAGAAAAAAGCTACAAAAGATCACTAGAGGCTACAAAAATATTAGTCAAACCCTAGTAATGGGACAAAATCATCCAATTGGGTATATGAGTCTTAGTATAGCCCTTTTTCCACCTTTCTACATATCCTAATCAGTCATCATGAGATTCTAGATTTAGCTTAGAAACCTTGTAGCAAGACCAAATCGGCCTACCTAGAGTATTAGTCCTAGTGTACCTTAAACAATAGTTTTTCAGAGTTGCAAACCTTTCTTTGATCCAATCATTCTTCCAAGTATTTTTTTGTTCCATTCTATTTGTTAATTAATGTCATCCTTTCAAGTTTCTATTGTTTTGTGTATAAATGTTTGCATTTCTCCTTTGAAGCTTCATTTAATGGTGAACCCCCATCCAATTATCCTAGGAACTGACTAGTCCATCCCTCAATTGAGTGACTTAGTTGAGGGATCTAGGTTCCTAATGAACTAAAGTGTGAAATAGGTCAAAGTTCCATCTCTCAAATGCTAGAATACCTCATTCCCCTCTTTTTCAACTGATACTAATGTTATTCAGGTCCCTTGCATCCTATTAGACTAGGTAAACTAGCTACATTATGGGTTAATATCCCACAATTGATACATCTAGGTAATCCAACCATGAGATTAAGGATAATTTTTTAGGAGAGAGACCTCCTAACTAAGCAAAAATGAACTAAAGTTTATTAACTAACCATAGATTTCTTGATACTTGCCAATATATCATCCAACTAAGATTGATTTACCATTTCCACATCTACTAAGTTTTTGATTTTTAAGGAAACAATTTTATTCAAATTTCCTACTCTCTTGCCATCCTAAATTTTTGAAGTATAATTTTTTGTTTATTTCTTGGAACTTGATTGTCCTAAATTTTCTTACACCTTATGACAACTTAGAGGAATCTAGAGTTCTTTTGATTCTATAAGAGTTTTTGTAAGTCTCCTTTGAAATGGTAATCTTTGAAATCATTTCATTCTTATTAATCCCTACTTAGAAGTAAAATTGGATTTCTTTAGCTATTTATTCCTTACATAGGGAAGTGGAATTTTTTCTATCTTTAGATTTTTATTCTTCTAAGTTTATTTCTTCTTGGACTTCATGAAACCCTCATTGTCTCTATTATTTCCTTCTTTCTTCTCTTCCTTCTCAATATTTTCTTAAGTGGGGTCTAAGACATTCTTGAATTAGAGGACCATATTCATATCATCATTTACATCTAAAAGAAAGGATCTTGTAATCTAAATCTTAAATCCATTCAAATTAGCTAGAGCTCAAGGTAAATCATACTGGAAAATAGAATATATAATTAGTTCCACAAAACTCTTTACATATCTAGTGAGAGGCCTTTTCAATGATGTAGATTGATATATCAAAAATAGTCCGCATAGATTTTGCAATCATCTCAATGACACATAGAGGGAAAAACTCTTAGGGAAGAGTATACAAGTGAATCTAATCATAAGCTATTATAGGTACTTCCTCTATATAATTAGAACCAACATGATAATGCTTCATTAAAAGGTTGATGCTTGAAAAGGAGTAAGGCCCTTTACCCCCCAAAAAATATTTGATTTGTTGGAAAAGATGGCCATGCATTACCTTTTAGCACATGGGTGAAGTTCATATTCCCCTTTTATCTTGTAGGTTTGTGTTGTGCATAGAAATAATTCCTGCAAAGAGTGTTTCGTGTACATATATCTATTAATCAAGATCTTATGTTGGTAGCTAGAAATAGTCTTCTTGAATTCCAACACATCCAAATTCATGGTTGGCATGCATGGATTATGAGCTTTGTTTAGTTAATTTATCTTCCTTTTCCCATGTGTTTTCATTTCTTCATCTATTTTCTTCTTGCAAGAATTAGAATTAAATCTAATCACAGTGTCCCTAAAAGATAAGAGAGGGCATTGGGTTCCCCTCTACCTAATATCATTGGAAGAAAAGTAGAGGTTAGAATCTCCAAAAACAAATGTCAAACTCTTCACACTACAAAATCCAACTCAATGTTTAGTGTGGAGCCTAATTAGTCTCCAAATGGGAGACTGTTGGTATGTGGTAACTGATCATGCTATACTGTACACTCTTCATGTATCCTCATTGGGGTTTGGGGTTGGGTCCAACCTCGGGTGGGAGTTTGAGGGTGGAAGCCCTTGAAAAGTTGGGGTTCAGGGGCGACAACCTCTGAGAATTCATTTTTTCCCATTTTTCACGTCATCATTGAAAAAGGAAAAATCACCAAAAATGAAAAATTAACCAAGTTTGTAGAACCCTAACCTGGAAGCTTCTAAGCTTCTTACGAGTGGTTGGGATGGGAGTTATAGTATGTAGAATAAAATGATTATTCACGAGATTTTAATAATTTTTGTACTGAATAATAAAATCATTAGATGACTGAGGTTTTGTGGATGTAGCCTAGATTGGTAAAACCATATTAAATTCTCTGTGTTGTCTTGTTTCTGCTATAATTTTCTATGTGTTTTATTTCTCTATTTTATTAATCAAATCTGCATTTAACTATTAGATATCTCCCTTCTAACCCTAACACTCAAACACTAGAATATATATTTATGTAAATAAATTTATTAATTTTAATATAAAATTGAAATAAAGATTTCAATATATATAACAAAACACTTTATTTCAATTTTATATAAAAATATTATATTTATTTTATATTTATATTTTATGTGTTTATATATATATATATATATATATATATATATATATATATATATATATATATATATATATACTTCTTGCAAAAATCAACCATACTTAATTGCATTCTTAAAAAAAATTAAATGAAAAAAAAAGGCAAAAATCATCAAAACTTAAAGATTTGACCTTTGAAATGTATATTTTCTAATCTATTATTTTGATTTTAAGACATTTCATCTAGATGTCCCTTCTTGTCTGAAAGATGGACAAATAAAGATTTGTATTTTTTTAAAGAAAGTTTGAATTAAATATACGGTATTTCTATAATGTCTTATTTGAGAGGTGTACATCATTTATAGTAGTGGAGTTTAATAGTTCATGTTCAAAAAATCAAATTATAATTTTTTTATTTTTATTTTTTTTGTTTCATTATAATAATTTGAAATTAGAATATAACAAAATCAAATAATAAAAAAATTATCATTTTTTTGTTTAAAACAATTTCAAATTGTAATATAAAATTTGTTTCATTTGCTTTAAAGTAGCAATTTGAAATTGTAATATAAAATTTGCTTCATTTTCTTAAAAGTAAATTTCTTCAATTTTTTTTTATTATGTAAATATTCATTCAAAAATATTTGCAATTTGATCTGAAATTAAATAATATTTTATATCGGCAATTTATGTTTTCTTATCTTAAAAGATTGAAAAGTAAGTTTGAAAAATCTAATAATTATACTAATCTCGATGTCTATTTTCTTAGAGTTTATTTTTAAAAAAAAAATGTTGTAAAATAAACAATCAATTTAAATTAATTATAGAATTATGTAAAATTTTGAGTTCTAAGACTAATATAGATATCTTAAATACATTTATTTATAAAGATAGGAGATATTAATGTTTTCTATTAAGGTAAGTTGAGTTTTTGATAGTGCCCAAACCTTGTCACAAAAGAATAGAAAAATGACAAATACACAAAATAAAAGCAATCAAGTTTCCCAAGATAGAAAGTAACCAAAGAGATCAAGCCTAAAAAATGTTTGATCCAATCATATACACCCCAATCATCTTCCTTTGTTCAATTGTACATGAAGAGTTCACTTCAAAATCTATATAACTAGGAGAAGAGGGAGGGGATAAAATCCAAAGGACCCAACAAAGTGCACTACGTAGTTTGAGGAATAATGTGGAGTTGTTAATTGATAAACTTCTATCTCAGGAACAATCAAATAATAATCTAAGGTTGAAGGTAGAATTGGACAGTAGAAATACGTTTTTGATCTTTAAGAATATTAATCAAAGGATCAAAAGAAGCCTCACCAAGAATAGAGGGAGAATTTTTTGGAAAGGAAGAGAGCAACTCCAAATTGTCTAAAATATATATTGAATCTTTAAGAAACATTATAAGATGGCTAGGAAGAACACTTTTTCACCAAGTTCAAGAACACTATTTATGTAAACCATGGGAACAATGAAAGGTCAAGTGCCCAGTACAAAAGAAACACCTACATAAAAAGGGAATTCACTAATTATCAACCAACTAAGACCAAGACTAGTCATTAACCTACAAAATAACCTCACCTAATAAATATTTTGATGTGTCAAATTCCACTAAGACACATTCAAAAGAGGTGTGAGTAGAGTTCTTAGAAGTTGGGTCTAGATTTAGGAATCAACCAAGAACATTTCCAATTGCCTCATAGGTTGAAACACACTATATTTATAATGATAGATAAGGCATTCTCACCCAAATAGGTGTTATGTCAATTGGAATCTTTTAGGGAGTTGAAAGAGGGAGACCAAGAGTGAATTGAGAGAGAATGTGAATCCAATATCTACTTCTCATTATCTTACACAACCTATCTAGCATTAGAAGAATAAAAATAAACCACAAAATAACCTCTATACAAAGGTAAATTATTCCATGAATGAAAATTAGGTAGAGAATTCCATAGGTGGAAAGATCTGTAAATCAAACCATTACTCATGAACAAATTATTGAAATCAATCACTTTCTTCCTTAGATTCATCCACAAGAGAAGTTGTAGCATAATAAAGAGGAAATTATTTTTTCCTCCTATCATGTAAGGTATTAGAAGGTGAAAATTTCATTTTTAGAATTGTTGTTGTTCATTGCATCTTTATAAGATCTATAAGAAGGTAAGGCCCTATGTATAGTAAGAACAACCATTCCATTCAAAGATGAGAACCAATATATCCCCTAAAGTCCATCTACATGCACCATGGTCTCCACCCTTGGTCCACGTTGAAGATTAGAAACTCCAACAAATAAAGGGGTCTAATTTAGATTTGTTCATGATTGAAATTTCAAATCATTAAAATTATAGACCCATTGTGGGTAGTAGACACCCCATTAGGAGAGTTGAAACCATTCATGTGTAGCTAAAAATAATTCCCATGAAAAGGTGTACCAAACCAATCCACAACTAGATCACACCTAGATCCTATGACCAAAAGGGAAATTACTTTTTGAAATCATAGAGGTGAGTATTAGTCATTGGGAGGATGCCACATTTCTATAGAAAATTTATTTGGGCTCCCTTATGTTATATTCCTTAAATATTTTATCTGGTCAAATTCTTGAGATCCAAAACTATACATGGAATTTGTCATGTGAAATTAGGAATTACATATATATGAATGCTATTTTATTTAGTGAAGAGTACTTTTATTCTTATTTTGAATTATTTTATTTAATACATACATAGCGGCACATAAATTTTAATTGAATTAAGAGTAATTTTATTGAAAATTTGAGTGCTTCTAACTAATAGTGGGAGAGATTCAATGGATTTGACATGATGGAAAAAATAATAGCTTAAATTATGAAAAAATATTGGTATTAATTTTTTACTTGTACATAGATGCAATGTTTTTAAGTTAAGTATTTTTTATCTACACTTATGTGATCATGACATGAGACTTCTTGATGTCACTATAGAACACCTCTTAACATTGAAATAGCACATCAAATTCTTAATATTATTTTGAGGTTAAAAATACTTATATATAGAATAATTAGGATAACTAAATAAAACAAAGCATCAAACCATAAAGTAATCAAGATAAAATAGTTGGGATTATAATTAAACTGAAAAAAATTAATAATTAAATAGGAGGATATGATATAGTTTTAAGATTGATGACAAATCAATTATTTTGAATTTTTCAATCAATTTTTTACTAACGTCAAATTGTCTACCCTAGTATGGTAGTTATCTTAGAATATGAACTAGCACATAGGGTTTTGTAGATCTAAATTTAGAGTTTCTTGGGGTTGATAAAATGGTCGTAAGAACCTTAGAAGAGTTTCTCACTCAATAGGTAATTTTCTTCTTCAAGCTCAAAACCCTTCTAAGCCAAATTAATAATAATAATTGATATATAAAATAGTATTCACCAAGGTGTAGATTTTTCCTATATGTAGGCATGATTATTTTATCCCTTATTCTTTAAGGTCAAGCCCATTGTAGAAAAAATTAATTACAATGAGTAATATTTAAAATAGTCTTCATCAACATGTAAATTTGGCCTATATGATGGTGTCGTTATTTTGTCCATTTAGAAATTGAAGTGTGATCTAAAGATTTACTCTTCTCTCCATATGAACTAATTACACATTGAATTTATTTATATACTAAGACATAGTAGCTCATGCATTTGGCATAAAATTTTGACTTATAATGACCATTAAAAGGGTTAACAAAATTAGAATTAGAATTTGGGATAATTTGTTCTTGCATACCTTAAGGTCGAACTAGGTCAACCATGAGTCACATAGAAAATAATGTTGGGGGTAAATTGATAATCTTAAGGAAACAAGAAAATGTATAGAAGTATGAACTAGGGAGAAATAATTAGGAGTAAATGTGAATGTGTGGGATTTATTATAGCTACAAGTAAAAGGAGATGAATAGGGATGAAACTATTAGCGAAAACTAACATAAGATTATGCCACTTGTCAATATATTATTTTGTTAAGACATTCCCATTGAGCTAAGCACATGAGTAAATAATCTAATTGGAATGGGTACAATAATTTTACTATTGCATTTCCCCCACTTTTACATGCATGGAAACCTAACATGAGTATGCATTAATTTTTTTTTGGATATGCTTGAAACTAGAACAAAAATATATGACACTCATAAATTATTACCTTTTAAAAAAATGATAATGGATACAATAATTTTTCTTGTATACTGCTTGGCATAAGTACTCCATTGAAAACTAAGAACAAAAAATATATATATAAAGAATATCTTATATTGTATTTAATAAAAATAAACACAAAAAATAATCTTTTTAAACCTCCTATGAAAATAAAAGGATAATCCCATTAAGAAACTATGCATCTACAAAATTAGTATGAAGTTCTCAATATGATGTGCTAAATTGTGATAAGTTTCAGTACCATGCATGCAAGTGACAAACATCCATGTGACATAGTATTAATATAATGAAACTCTTTTTGATATAGCTAATATGATAAATCTCTATGGAATGTGGGAAAAAAGTGATCAAAATTAATGTGATGCAAGTAGAGTAAAAACTCTTCCAAATGGTGTGTTAATACAATAAATTTTCATATAATGTAAATGTGTAATGCAATGAATCTCCAGATGAAGTGGAAATGTGGTGGATCATCAAGCATATGAATATGTAATCCAATTAACATTCAAGGTATGTTCATGGAAATGGGGGACCAAAAGGGAGTTAAAAGTGGCCACTCCCCCCCTCTCCTAAAATCATTTTAAAAAGATCTTAGATGAGAAATTAAAGATAGCCACACTCAAAATTTGAATATGTGACAAGTAAAAGATTTTTAGTGCTTGTAATTTAGTTTCAAAACTACTAAGATACTTTTAAAATGGTGGATATTAAAATTTTCAAATAGGGGGAGCACACAAAGTGCTCATATTTTTGGCATAAAAAGTATAACATAGTGATGTTGGGTACTCCCCTTACAATCTAAAACTCTCACAAAAACAAAGAATTGCATAAACAAAATGCAAGGAAGCAAATATTTTCTATTATCACTAAAATGAAAATAAAATTACAATATTACAACTGACATCACATGGGATTTATGATTACATAAATCTATAAATGTGAAAATTAGAGCCACAATCTACTCTACTCTACCCTCCTTCTATAACCCCCATTCACATCCATTATCTAGAACTTGTAATTTCCCTAGAGTCTTCTAAAAAGTGTCATCCCCGCAAGAAGAAATTTTGAAATTTATTATATTTGGTAGTGTTATTGTTTTAATCAAAAAAATGATTAAGCTGAAAAAAAATAGAATAATGAACATAGAACACTTCATATATCCTGGGAAAACCCTCCTACTCAAGGGAGAAAAACCCAACAACAATATATATCTCCTATATATATTGAATAAATCAACAACACTAAGCTTTTACAATGAGGCCAATCACAGGGATGATTTGATATGTTGATAATAGCATCACACTTGATGCAAGTACACAAATAATGAAGAATATCAAACTCCAAAATATATTGATCTGTTGTAGCCATCAACCTTCTTCAAAATTTATGTGAACATATATTCTTGATAATAATTGGATGATCAAGAAGAATGAAATATCTTGTATATAAACACATTGAAGTGACTCTTGAGAAGAGTTAGCCTCCTTCAATGTAACTCATCTTTTCCAAGGGTGGAAAACCTTTATTTATGTTGGCTACATTAAATAAAATACAAATTAATGTGGGAGCCTCTTCACTTGGGACACATCCAAATAAATAAGAAGCCTACGACTTTATTTATTTGACCATCGATAAGGCGGGTGAAGGATGAGACCCGAAGCTAAACAACAACACTCTCTCTTAGCTAGGGAGGAATCCTTCCAAGTATCCGTGTCATAGAGTCTCTCAACATGAAACCCACAATGGCTACACCCATTTGTGGAAAAGAGTTCATCACATAGTCACTCAATGTGATATCGTCATGGAGTCACTCAACATGAAGTCCACCATGGCTACTCCCATGTGTGGAAAAGACATGTGCACAAGTTCCCATCACGGAGTCACTCAACATGATTTCATCATGGAGTCTCTCAACATGATGTCCACTACAGCTACTCCCATGAGTGGAAAAACACAAGTACAAAGAAATCATCATGGAGTCTCTCAATGTGATGTTTTCATGGAGTATCTCAACATGACGTCCACCATGGCTAATCCTCGAGGGTGGAAATAACCACATCTACGTCTCAAAGATGGACAAGGTCTTTCACCTCAAATTTCTTCATCTTAGAGAAAAATGCATTGACAAGGGCTTACACTTCAAATTTCTCTGTCTCAGAGAAAAATGCATTAACAAGGGCTTACACCTCAAATTTCTCTATCTCAGAGAAAAATTCATTAACAAGGGCTTACATCTCAAATTTCTCCATCTCAAAGAAAAATGCATTAACAAGGGCTTACACCTCAAATTTCTATGTCTCAAAGAAAAATGCATTAACAATAGATCTTCATGATGATGTGACTCCATTTGAAGCTCCAAGTACTTGCATCAACCTCCTGACCTCCTTGTTCAAGGTTGGTTCTAATGAATTGTCAGACTCCCTCTAAAATTTAATTCCTCCTCTTTGAAGAAAATGATCGCAATGACAACCTGAATAGGTTCTTCCTCTTCGAGAGATGTCTTTAGCCATCAACTTAGTCCCATGGTTGCAAGCTATGACTCCATTCTTTAGCTTGCATGACTTCCTCATAGGATGCCTCAAGCTCTTCGTGTCTATCCAATCTCTCATCACCCTCTTGCTCCTTGATTCGGCTTTGAAGCATTTTAGAGAGAGATTACTACCTCGAGGAAATATCAATGCTAGAAGCATACAAGATTCACCATCCTAATGTTATAGCATGAATTAATAACTACATAAAAATTCATGAACATTTCAACCATGAAATACTTATCTTGTTTGAAATTAGAATCTCCTTAAGTGTTGTACTTAAACACTTTTTGGGTCTACACTTATATTTCCTGAGATCTGCTCATATTAATTCTACTCTTGAAGCTGACTCTACTTAGTATAGCCTTAAAAAATTTCATAACAATAGATCCTTCTTTACTAAATGTTCCCTGGAAATGAACAATCGGCAAGTAGGCAATTGTTATGCTATAATTTGAGTAGTATTTCTAGGAATATTAATCACTCATTGATTTCCCTTCTTGAATGACTTAAAATAACTTCCATGTCACCCAACAGTGTTGTTTCGCAAGCCACAAAAGCAATCCAATTCTTTCCATGTGAAATGAACTTAGCTTGATAATTCAACTTAGGATTATTATAGTCGATTTATGTACTCTCGATTGGAAGTGATGACCATACTATGTCCATGGGTTATCTCTCTATTTCCTAAATCTAGACTTTGCACCTAAGTATCTTGATGGAGTATTGAATTTGCACTTCCTATTGTAGAATGGTATCAAATGATCCTTTGTTATTCTTCAGATACTTTGCTAAAGGTGATACTCCTATATTATGTGCATCACTAGTTCTTGTGAGAGATGATCTAATAACTACAATTTAGGCACCTTAGTCTTGATGTGTGGCCTGTGCGACAAGGGAGTAAAGATGCTTCATTTTCCAGAAGAAATGATGCTTGTGAATGAGGCTAGAGCTATGAGGCTTGGTCAAATTAATCTAGTGGTTTCCTTCTCAAGGATAATCATTCCCTCTAGTTGCAATCATTTCAAGCAAGGTCTCGACTTCCCATAATTTCTGAAGAGATATCTGATAACTTGAACTACTAGTGAATATTGTCTCAGTGGTTGTCTCAAGGTTTTTTTTCATATGACATCACTCCTCCATTTGTGACTCTTAGAGCTCAGATAATCTCTTGAAAGATTGTTCTCCATCAGTAATCTCTTCCATGAATTTGTCTAATGTCAGGTCTCCTGCTTGAGTTCACAACTCCTTAAAATCTTTGATATCCTTACATATTTGATGTTTCTACCAATATTAACACCCAATATATTCCACACTTAGCCAGAAGCCACTCTTCACTAGTACACAATGATCAATCAAGCAAGGATTACCTACAAACTTTAGGGGAATAGACTATCATCATTTTTCAGGCAAAGAGATCAAGAGACCATACCAAGTTTTTCCCAGACCAAAACACCTACAAACTACTTTACAATTTCTGAACATATCTTTTCTTACACCCACTATGATACCATGTTGTTTTAATCAAAAAATGAATAAGCAAAAAAAAAATAGAATAATGAACATCACAGTGAACAAAGAACACAACATATATCATGGGAAAACCCTCTTGCTAGAGGGAGAAAATCCCAACAAAAATATATCTCCTATATATTGAATAAATCAGAAGCACTAAGCTTTTATAATGAGGCCAATCATAGGGCCGATCTGATATGTTGATAATAGCATTAGACTTGATGCAAGTACACAAACAATGAAGAATATCGAACTCCAAAAGATATTGATCTGCTGTAGCCATCAACCTTCTTCAAAATTTATGCAAACATATATTCTTGATAATAATTAGATGATCAAGAAGAATGAAATGCCTTGTATATAAACACATTGAAGTGACTCTTGAGAAGAGTCTGCCTCCTTCAATGTAATCCATCTTTTCCAAGGGTGGTGAACCTTTATTTATGTCAGCTACATTAAATAAAATACAAATTAATGTGGGTGCCTCTTCACTTGGGACACATCCAAATAAACAAGAAGCCTACAACTTTATTTATTTGACCATCGATAAGGTGGGTGAAGGATGAGACCCAAAGCTAAAAAGCAATAGGTAGTGCAACTTTGTTGGTTATAACTTTTGATCTGACTATTGTATTTTCAATTATAATACCTTTTCAGAAAGATCTTGAGAATTATTTTCATATATTTCAACTGAAAATGTACATTGGTTCTTTAAAAAATAACATTTAACAAACTATTTTTCTTGAAGACTAAAATGTCAAGAATAAAGTTGAAGACAAGAGTATGTGCAGGATCATGATGGGCCAAAAAGTGGAGATATGATGGGTAGGTGTAGGATATGTGGCTGATGACATTTTCTTACCCAAAATTGATGAAATGAAAAAGATTTTTAAAGGATATTCTCAGCTTTCCACCAATATAAATTATTCTTTACTTTGAATTTAATAAATAATTATTATTCATTTTCTATTTGATATATGACTAAAGTCCTAATTGATAGGTTGATTGAAAAACATCTATAGCTTTCAAATAGTATCACATTTTTTGAATCTGAAACATGGGTCACATTCTATGCTTTGCATACTATAGGATTAAAATAAATAAATTTCATGAAGTTTTGACCAAGTTAAGGTGGTCATACATATGAGTTTTCTATATTTTTAAAAAGTTGTAATAAAAAAATCATAATTAATTTTTTACTTGGAAAAAAATTACAAAAACCTATGCATCACATTAGGAGATGAGTCCTCTACTTATATCTAAAATCTTATAAAAAAATATTATCATTTTTTGTGGTTAGGGTGGTCAGACAAACAACTACTTATTTTTTCCCTAAAATTTAAGTGCTACTACATTGAAATTTCAAATTTTCACTAAATAGAATTTTCTTTTTAAAATAAACCTAGGAGTTTAGAAACTACATTCAATTTTCTACAAATTATATATTCTTATATATTTTTGAAATAATATAGATAACTTATTCAAATTTTTACATCAAAGTTTAGAACTCTAATTTTTTTGAATTTCATCACCACTTAAGGGCCTATTTTTTCCATGATGATCTTACACATACCCACAAAGACTGCTTCAAGATTGTTGATGAAGATTTTCAACCTATTATTTTCCTTGCCATCAATCTTACTAGGATGTTGTTACTAAAAGGTGATGGTTGATATAAATGCAACTCAATGCCTATTCATAATTATTGTATTTTTCCATTCAAGATGCAAAAATATTTTTTGTAGGCCATTGAAATGCTAATACTTTAGGAATTCTTTCTAAGTGGAATTTATATCTTGCATCTAAAATTTCTTTAGCATCTTTAGTAAAATTATCTAGTTTTGATTCCAATTCAAATAATCCATGTAAAGCATTATTCAATTCAATAATTATTCTAATTCACCATTAACACAAATGAATGAAGAAATAGAGGGGAGACTATATTGAAACCACTCTTTCATCGATTGAGTGGCTTGATATTTCTATTTTTGTCCAAAATTCTTGGCACAATATTCTCTTCAATGTTTTCCAAAAAGTATAAATTTCCCCTAAAATACCATTCTAGTTTTTTCTAATATGAAAAACTTCTCCTATTGATCCCATCATTTGATGTGTTCAAAAATAACTTTCTAGAATATTGGGGTAAAACTTGGCACACTTGTAAGATTCTTTCATTAAGGTAGTCTTTGGAATCCATTTTCCTAAAATAGACTTCAAGCTATCATGGTGATACAAATATTGTACATAGGCATTCCTTAATATCGTGTATCCATTCCAAGTATGCTCAAGTCTTTTGACTATTTTTGATACCCTATACCAAATTAGGTCATCCACAAAATTAGTTAGTCATTTTCTCTTGTCCTCTTTGGATTTCTTAATTTCTCCTCCACCTCTTTAATTTTCAATGACAAAACATCATTGTCCTACATCTATACATCATTAGAGATTTATCGGTTAGTTACAATTGGAATATGAGCACTTTGTGGTGATTTAATAATTGGTGCAATAGTGGTCTATCAAGATAGAAGAAATGTTGCACCTTAATTTAATATGACATCAACCTTATTTTATTTGCAAGTATCTTGTCACAATCAACTTGGAGATTCTTTATAGTGGCTTCACTAAATAGCTAGGGTTTCATAACTTGTGTTGAAGCTAGAGCCAAAGTATATATATTCATTTTTCTCTTCAGTAGTAAAAGACTCTTCATCCTATCTTCTTATTGTTTTCAAGGCTATGGAGGAGGCTATATCCTAATATGGTAAAAGAAGTAAACCACCTTCTTGCACAATTTTCCTTCTTTCTACAAGAGAGATATTGTTGACTTTGAAGTCAACCTCTTTCAAAAATTTATTTGTTACCTAAAGTATATATTTGTTTAAATGGGTTTAGCTTGAGCCTTCAAATTTACTTAACCTTTATTAGAATTCTTTCCTCTTCTTCCTTAGAAAAAGATATTTTAATTTTTTTGACATGACAAAATTATCATGTGAGATAAATTGTATACAAGCCAAAGAACTTAAATCATTTTCTTCATCATCCCCATGTCTAAGATTGATAGAAAATCTACCTTGGGGTATTACCCATAATTTTCACCCTTTGGAGAGAAAGAATCGTCTGATTTAATTCTTCCTTCCCCATTATATTTTCCCCCATCTCTTCATTTTCCTCTATTTTCCCAACATATATGGAATATACCAATAGAGGCAGTTGCATAACCTTCATCCTTTTCTTATATTGCTTTGTAGGGAATAATAATGATTATTCGGGTCCTTCCTACATTTGTTGCATTTCCATAGTTATCTTGTCCTTTCTAGGTATGTGTAGGGTATGCGGCTGATGACTTTTTTTAATCCAAAATAAATGAAACGAAAAGGGTTTCTAAAGGAGATTCTCAGCTTTCCACCAATATAAATTATTCTTTACTTTGACTTTAATAAATAATTATTATTCATTTTCTATTTGAATTACAACTAAAGTCTTGATTGATAGGCTGATTGAAAAATATTTATAGCTTTCAAATTGTATCATATTTTTTGAATTTGAAACATGCGTCACATTCTATGCTTTGCATACTATAGGATTAAAAAGAAAAAAAATGAATTTAATGAAGTTTTGACAAAATTAAGATGGTCAAACACATGAGTTTTTTAAAATTTTAAAAGTTGTAATAAAAAATTCATAATTAATTATTTACTTAGAAAAAAATTATAAAAAAATATGCATCACATCAGGACATGAGTCCTCTACTTATATCTAAAATATTATAAAAAATTGTATCATTTTATTGTGGTTAGACACCTACTTCTTCTTTTTTCCATAAGATTTAAGTACTACTACATTGAAATTTCAAATTTTCACCAAATAGATTTTTTTTTTTGTTAAATAATCCTAATAGTTTAGAAACTACATTCAATTTGATACAGATTTGATTCTTACATATTTTTGAAATAATATAGATAACTTATTCAAATTTTTAGGTCAAGTTGCCTAACTCTGATTTTTCTAAATTTTTCACCACTTAAGGGCCTATTTTTTCCTTGTGATCCTGCACATACCATTCTACCAAGTTGATAAATCATAACAATTCTTTGTGGGTCTTCCTCATGATGTGGTCTCTCCAATTTTCTTTTTTGACACCATAAGAGGCTTGTAGGCTAAAGAATATGTATATTCCATCATAATTTTCATTCTAGCAATAGGATCTTTGATCTCATGGAAAGCCCATAGATAATTTGGATTTTATTTATTTCTTTGCTCCTCTTCCTTTAATATAAAACCCTTTTTTTTTTCTTTTTGTAGTGTCATAAATTGTCACCCTTGACAATTTCACACTACATTTTTCTCCCCTATGTGGTTGGACCTAATTGTTCTCCTAATTTCCTAATTATGCATATAATTTACCATTTTAAAACATTTATCAAAAAAAAAAAACATGGGCAATCAAAGTAGGTATTTAATGTTTTTCCCTTGACACTTTGGATCCCTAAAAAGTAGGAATCTAGTCTAGTGTGCCCTAGACTATCTGATTTTCCTCCAAATTTCAATACATCGATGTCAATTATCAACTATTGAGATTTATTTTTTGGAAATTAGACTAATTGCATATAAATACATAGTATTTTCACAATTTTAATAAATTAGAAATTTTGAGGAATATTCAATTGAACAAATCAATTGTCCTAAATCATTCAAGAGTATTCAAGAGCATAATTTCTATATTTTATATAATATTTTTTCATTCAAGCATGAAGTTAAGTTTTATGTAATTTTTGTTCATGTTTTGCACGCACTTTATTTTGGATTACTAATGGTTGTAGGTATTCAAAGAAAATCAAGTCAAGCAACAATTAATCCTTGAAGGTGATGAGTGTGAATTCAATCCATAAAGGAGATTAGATCTGAATGGTGAGTTGTAACAATTTTTTAATTCATCATTTGTATATCATTTATCCCATATCCCTCAAAAGGATAATCTCTCTTTTATTGTCAATTTTTCCTATAGAGGTAGAAATACTGACATGGGGTTTGATTGAGGAAAGCCCATATATGGAATAACCCTTATTTTCATTTTAAGTGTGTAGTTTATAGATCTAAAGAGGATTGGAGGAATATTCAAGATAATTTTCTCATTCATGCATCAAAACCCTACAAGTTGACAACTCATGGAATCTTCATTATCTCAATAATAGACAAAGATCTAACAACAAAATCTAGAAGACAAAGACTGAAAATTAGGGACCTTAAGCATGTGAAAAGATATTTAGGTTTCAAGTCCCTATTCTAGGGAATCCTTATGCCCTAGATTACCCACATATGGCTCAAACATCAATCATAGGTGAATCGATTTCTTCTCTTTACTTTTCTGGAACTAAAATTTACCCATTTTTTTAGTCTGGCACAATTTATATCAAAGAATTGTGTTTTCATAGTTTACCTAGTTATATTATAGCATCAAGTTTTAAATCCATCAACCCTACCACCACCAAAACAAAAAGGAATCTAGGTCTACGCCTGGGTTGAATTCACCTTCAAGTTGTAATTCAACCTCATATCCTTGTGGGTTTAGATTCCTTAGACCATTATTCTTAGAAAAGGTTGATGCTAGTGATTTATCCATTGGACCTAGGATCTTCCTTTTCAATGAATAATTTTGGTGAACCTCACTAATTTTGAATTATATACCTTTTGAAATCTAAAGTATATCATCCTATATCTAAGTTTAATCATATTCTTATTTTGCATTCATCATTTAGGAATCCATAATTTCGTGAAAATGCATTGAAAAAAAATAAAATTACATAGCATATTGCATTCAAAATTTAAATAGGGTTAATTTTAGTCATCATAAGTTAGATCTACATCATAATTATATTAAAAATCTACATTAAGATAATTATGTTTGAAACCAAATTTGAATTTGTTGGAAGAATTCATTTAGGCATATGCACATAGTGAAAAAAGTGAAAAAGTGCATTATTATTGTTGCAAAAAGACAAAAATCTTTAAATTTTCTAGATTTTAGTGAATTTCTACATTTTATAAATTTGAAAGTACCATTTTAAATCACATTTATTGATTGAACATTTTGAAAATTGCTTGCATACTTGCACTTTACATTTCAAAATAAAAAATCTATACAATTTTGGAAATTTATTTATAGTTAAATATATGGAGTAATAGAATAAGACACCTAAACACTATCAAACACATCCAAAATTTATTTTTTTATAAAATAAATTACCATTCTAGGACATCCTTGCACCCTAGACTAGCATAATTTAGATAAAATTTGAGTTATAGATATTTTTTTTGTTTTCTATGTGGCTTTGCTCTCTAATTTTGCACTCAATTTAGTTTTTTGTGATTGTCATAAACCTTTTCACAGATAATACACTTAGTCAACAATTGTGAAACTAATATGAGCTTCACTACATGGTACCCTACTACTAATACCCCTATGAAACAAATTTTCAAACTTATGGCATCTCGTTTTGTAACGACATCTCTTGTGGAGGTTGAGTCCTCTAAATTTTCACACAAGGTATGGGTATGTGCAGGATCATGATGGGTATGTGGCTAGCGCCTATTTTTTTACCCAAAATTGATGAAACAAAAAAGGTTTTTAAAGGAGATTCTCAACTTTCCACCAATATAAATTACACTTTACTTTGAATTTAATAAGTAATTATTATTCATTTTCTATTCAAATTATGACTTAAATCCTGATTGATAGGCTGATTGAAAGACATTTATAGCTTTAAAATAGTATCACATTTTTTGAATCCAAAATATGCGTCACATTCTATGCTTTGCATACTATAGGATTAAAAAAAAAAAAAAAGTGAATTTCATGAAGTTTTGACCAAGTTAAGGTGGTCAGACATATGAGTTTTAACTTAAAAAAAAAATTTCATAATTAATTATTTAAATTACAAAAAAATATGCATCACATTGAGGCATGAGTCCTCTACTTATATCTAAAATCTTATAAAAAAATATTATTATGTTATTGTGGTTAGGGCGGTCAGACAGACACCTACTTCTTATTTTTTCCCTGAAATTTAAGTACCATTGCATTAAAATTTCAAATTTTCACTAAATAGATTTTTTTTTTTAAACATACCTAGCAGTTTAGAAACTACATTCAATTTGCTATAGATTCTATTCTTACATATTTTTGAAATAATATAGATAACTTATTCAGTTTTTTACGCCAAGTTTCCTAACTCTTTTTTTTTTTGCCACTTCAGGGCCTGTTTCTTCTATGATGATCCTACACATACCCGTATGGCTTCAACCCAATCCATCTTGAATTGCATTTCTAACCACATATTACAAATCCACAATTTTTGTGGACTTAGAAGTTTCTATCACCCATGTTCTTGAAGATAAATTAAAACAATTGGATGAAGATTTAGAGGGTCTTAAAGATTACTTAAGAACTTAATCTTTAACAAGACAAATAATTCCTATTATGGATAACCTTATGAATTTGATAAATGATACTCAAATAATAGAAGTGTTTCATAGCCTATCTCACATAGTTGATGCTAATATCCCTATGATAGTTAGTTGTGCACAATTATTCACTAATGCTCAAAATTGAGGAAAACAAGTTTCCTTTCTCACAGCCATACCTTCTATTCCCACATTTACACCACCCACAGTAGCATCAACCATGCAATACACCAATGGATTATATCCAAGCTTAGGATTTTCTAGCGAGAATCCTTATAGTTTTTTCACCTCACCTATAACACCTCCATGTCCTTCACCCATCGTAAACATGAAACACGGTAGCCCATCAGTCACTTACACACTTCACTATATTCAACAAACTCTTAAATTTTTGGATATTGTGGATGTGTTGCTGATATGTGGTTTTCATTGATGTCAACACTATTAGCATTTAGTGTACTAGAGATTGTATATGTCGAGGATATTGAGAAAATTGTAAAAGAAGTGTTCAAAGTTCCCTATGGAACTGTGCAAGTCTTGAAGGTGTCTTGTTCTTTACGTTGAATTTTAGTTGTTGTGGACTAAAGGGTTTCCTGATGAGTTTATCTAGATCATCTACCAAATTTTTTTGAGGTCCGCGTATATATTTGATCATTTTGTGGCTTGAGAGTGTTTTTGTGGTCTCTATCTATGTTCATGAGTGAAGTTTGCATAATTATGGTAATTCTAGTTGATGTGGATGTTTCTCTATTGTTTCTTGGTGTTTTTAAATGTTTCTAGATCATTCTCTATCTTTGTGGTATGTCCACATTGATGAGTGTGTTCGTAGTTAGAAATTTTTCCTGCATATGTTTATTTTTCTTCTTCTTCACCAACATGTTGATGGTAGCGTGTTGTGGATCATTGAGGTGAAATTAATTGAAGTATTTTTGTGTTGGAGTTTTAGATTTAGGTCTCCAATATGTTGTGGCTGACCTTGGAGGATCCACATTAAAATTTTATTTGTAAATTTGGGAAAAAATTGCAAATATGTTTTATTTTCCTGGCCGACTAAGTTATTGATGAAATCTTATGTAGCGTATATTTAAGAGTGATTGTTTCATTGGTGTTGTTTGTTGGAAAGGTGTCGAGTGTGCTCTTATGTGTGTATGTGTGAATATCATTCAATTACAAAGCAGAGTGTGAAGAAGGTCGAGTGAAGTGTGAAGTAGTTTGTGAAGGAGTTTTTTATGCTTAATTGGAACTGTAATCAAGCTTGTGGAGAAGCTATTCTTTTAGTTCATACCCTTCATATTTTAATCCTATTCTATATTGTTGGGCAGTGAGCCCTTTTTGTATTTGAGCAGTGATCTCTAGGCAGTGTTCCTGAATGTATGTGCATTCCCCTTATTATTTCTCATTATAATTTTAATAGGGTATAATCTTGTGGACTAACATCCACCGTGGTTTTTCCCCTAACAGGGTTTCCACATAAAAAAAATCTTGGTGTTCTCTATCTCTCTGATGTGTTAATTGCTTATTCATCAGATCTGAGATTAAGTTAAGTAAAGTTTGAAAATTTTATTATTTTGGGACAACTAATTCACCCCCCTCTCATTTTCCTATCCTTATTTTGCAAACAATTGGTATCAGAGTAGGTTCCTCTAAAGAATTTTGAAAGCTTGAGGTGATCCAAGATGAAAACATTCAAGAAGGACAATCCAAGATTTGATGGAACTAACTACTCACTATGGAAAGTAAGGATGTGATGTCACCTAAGGTGTATTGGTGAAGCCTACTCGAAGATTACAAAAGATCCATATGTTATTCCTGAGAATGGTCCCTCCACTGCTAATGAGATCAAATATGCTAAAAAGTTTAGAAACCAAGATTAGACATGCAAACCAAAAAAACTTCCACAAAAGAGAAAAACAAAAAAAGAAAGAGCTTTGCATGAAGATGTGCAAATATTATTATTCCAGAATTCAATAAGTACATGAGATGATTTTCTTTATAAAATAAATGTATGCATAACCCTAATCTTATCTTGAGCAACAAGATAGCTCAAAGAGATAAGGATGACAACTATAAACCTAGGAATTAAAATATTACCTAAGTAAACTTATGCAAGTGTAATTAAATAATTAATTACATGAACACCCCCTATAAGTGCAACTTAGGGAGACTAAAAGAGAATTCACCTAAAACTAAGATGAATGGAAGAAAGCATGAATGGGTCCCAACAACAAGGTCGGATCAGGTACCCATGTACAAATGCAATGAAAGAGAAAGAGGAAAACCCAGTGGGACAAACCCCCCCTACAATGAGATGACCTGCTGCAAAGAAGCACTAGAAGAACAATGTGGAGTAACATTGGAACTAGAATATGGCAAGCAAGGAAAGGTACTTTTGTTTACAAGAAACAATAGTGGAATCATAATAATACAACAACAGACTCGATGCCACAAAACACTAGAAAACTCACAAATTGGAACAACCCTAGAATCTATGAAGCAATAGTAGATGAAATGATGATAGAATTTGGAAACTGTGTATCTTAATGTTGATGCCAAACCGTGACTAAAACTTTTCCATGGAAACAAATTTTGGACATCAAAATATGAAAATAGTTAAAAATATAACATACAAAAGCATGGTTAGTGTTTTTAAACAAAACAAACCTTCAACATCGATATGAAATAATACATCATGGTTCAAATAATGCAAAAATGACAAGATAACTAAAGAAAAAGCATATGAAAACATGATGCAAAGTCTATCTCATATTGGATTGGTGCTTTTGTGGAAAGAATCCCTTTCCCAATCCTTGCTAAGCTCTATGATATGTTGATGATATGTTGATGATCAAGATGATGAATTGTGGAGTAGACAAAATTAGCTCTCCATTGAAGAGAATAACTTTGCATGTGGATTGTGGATGATTTGTTGAAGAATGGACTTCCATTTATAGACTCTCAAGTTGAAAGAGTGCTCAAAAGAGAGCAATGTGGGATAATTTTTTAGCCAATGAGATGGAGCCACTTGTCACCTTGTGAGTGGATAGAGGATGTGCAAGTTTTGGTCAATGTGCCCATAAATGAGATTGTTTGGCCTTTCTCAAATTCAAATTTAGCTTGTTGGAGGGAGAAAAAGTGACTTTAATGCCAAGTGGGGGACATGTAAGAGGCGATTTATTGCCATGTTGGAAGGGACAAGTCAACTTTCTTTCAAATTCAAACTTGAGGAATATTCTCAAAAGATGCTTTGTTGAGGGAAAATGTTGATTTTAATAAATGAATTAAAATGCTTTATTGGTACAAGTAGGAAAAGCTAGAGGATGTGATGGGTGGTTAGATTAGTTTAATCAGGATTAGGTTAACTTAGATTATGTTTAGGTGTTTTGGATTTATTTGATTTAAATACTTTGATTTATTTAAATCAAAAGGGATGGAATATGGATTTGGGATTTACTTAAATAAATTTTGGTTTATTTAATTAAAAGTGTGATATGAGACTTAAATTAAACAAAGTTGATTTATTTAATTTAAAAGGATAACCTTAGGAGACTGAGTTTAATAAATTTGATTTACCTGATGAGTGGATGAATGTGAATTTGATTTATTTGATGATTGAATGAATATGAATTGAGTGTACGATGCTAATTTGACATGTCTACTTTTTACCCCTCTTTGAAGCAATGTACTTGCTACGTTGGTTCAAAGAATAAACTTGTTGCAATTAAAATTTAAAAAAATTCTGATTTTTTTGGATGCCCCAGTGGAAAGTACACTAGTACATTGCCCCCTCAAGAGCTCGAGTAAAAAGATTTGATTTGAGGGTCAATCTCATGACAAAGAGGTTCAAAATGGACTTATGGATGGTTATGATGATGATGCAAATGAGATGATTTTAAGATGCTTAGAATAACCAATCTATATTATCCTAAACAACTTAAAATGATGATGTAATGCATGTGAGATGAATGAGATTGATATACTATGATTATGTAATGGATGTTTTATACAAATGCATGATTTATGATATGCTTAGACTAATAGATCTATATGCATGTAAGATGATATGCAAAATGTTGATGGTTTGTGGATGTAGAATGGATGCACTGGTGATGATGATTAACTACTTATGAGGTGATGTTAGTGTAGAAGAAATGAGAAATGAGATGATGACAAGAGGATCCAAAAATCCAATTTTATGAGAAATGGATGATTTTCTTATCAAGAATTGGGATTTTAAAAGGGTCACTTACCTTATGTTTGATAACACACATAGATACAATGCATCAAGGTATAAAGAACTAGGATGGCATTGTACCTAGTGCGATGGAATTTGACTCAATAAATAGATAGGAGTGACTCAACAAATAGATAGGAGTATTCTTGTTCACACTTGACATACAAAAACCTTGCTAGGATGTACTTAATAGAGCAAGTATTCGCCAAGTTATATTACAAGAATGTCCAACAAGCACAATAGAGAAAAGGATAATGATTGTTGCCCCATTCCTATCTCTCTAAATCCCTCATTCAAATATCATCGAGAGGTCCTTGGAATGAGCGCAATAAGATAAATCAAAAGAAAATATCAAGTATGCAAACAAGCCAATGTTCTTCATACCTTGAGCCAAAGGGATGTGTTTTGTTTTTAGGATAAGAATCGAAACCATTTCCAAAAGACAATGCCCATTGTAGGAAGGATACATCTAGGACATGTTAGTGGATGGTGGAATGCCATTTCGTTTATCCAAAGTGTTTTTCCAAAAGATAATGCCCATTGTAGGAAGGATACATCCTAGGACATGTTAGTGGATGGTGGAAAGTTGATAGGTTTGTTTGAAAGGTTGTTGATATAAGATCAATTGACATGTTTGAAAATGATCAGGAGTTTGATTTTATGTTTAAAGTTTTTTTGTTTGCCTTTTGATTTTATGTTTGAAGTTTTCTTTTGCCAATTGTTGTGGTTGTTTCTATTTTTTTTTCCAAGGGATGAAGGTGATGATCAATTTATTATGGATGATTGATTATTTCAAGTGAAAGTGAGATGAGACGAATGGAATTTTTCAAATATTTGGATTGTTTTGACATTTTTGGAATGTTTTGAGGCTATTTTGGTATTTTCAAGATTTTACAAATGTTTTGGGGTTTTCTGAGATTTTATTAATGTTTTTGGATTTTGTGTTTTTGTGTCTTTTGATTTTTTTTGTGTTTTTGTGTCTTAGGGGTTGATCAAAGATTATCCTTGCCTACGTTTAAGCTCAAAGACAACATAGTTTGGATACCATATTTTGACGTTTTTCTAAATTTTTGAGTGTTTTTGAATTTTTGATATGTTTTGGATGTTTTTGGATTTTCACATGATTTTGACAATTTGGATAAGGATGTGTGACAATATCATTGCTCTATTTTTGGATTTTGTTGAAAACTAAGCTAAGGTTGATTGATCAAATCAATGGACTAATGATGATAACATTGTTGAGGATGCACAACAATGCAAGGATATTGTTAAGCAACACAAGGATTGGGATGGATATCCCAAGATGATGACAGATTGATGGTGATAACATTGTTGAGGATATACAACAATGTAAGGATAGTGTTAAGCAACACGAGGATTGATCGAGATATCCCAAGATGATGATGGATTGATGATGATAACATTGTTGAGGATACACAATAATGCAAGGATAGTGTTAAGTAACACAAGGATATCTTGAGATGATTTTTTGGATTGGATTTGATTGATCATGATTGATGAAGCTTGATTTGGAACAAAATTTATTTGAATGATTTGATGTGATGTTCGAAGTGCAACTTAGATGCTACTGATAGTGACTATCTTGATTGGTGTTTGATGAAAGATGAAGTGTGATAAGGAATGTCTTCTCATCAAAATGTTTCATGGGCTAGTGATTTGGATTTTGGCTCACAAATGCTTGACCAATTTGATTTCACATTTACCAATGTTCGGATCACCACATAAGGTAGAGGATATAGATCAAGATTTATTCTTGAAGCAAGATGTAAATATCTACCCCAAATTTCTAGCAATGTATGGAATGCCATGGATGGATGGATATGGCAAGTATGCAAAGGATGCCAAGGTTTATCTTGTGATAAAATAAGGTGTTTGAATGGAAGAATGCTTTATTGGATAATGTTTAATGGCTCAGATAATCTTGGATAGGATAGGATCAATGGAAATTACCCATGTCAAGATGTTTTACTGTAAGCAAGTATAAAGTGTGCACCAAAATTTGTTAAGATCAAGATAATTTGGACTATGGATGTAGATGGATAAAGATGGACTCGATAAATGGTTCATGGATGAATGGATTTATTATGGAAAATATGGATGAAATGTTGGATTTATTATGCATGGGATGAGATGATTCCACATGAAATAGTGCATACAACTGCTTAATTCTACGCATGATGCCTATTTGTTAGGTTTTCATCATGGTCTTTCCCAAAGTGCCACCGTTGTGGTTTTCACTAGAGGATGATTTTTCTCTTTACTATTTTCAATCCTTTTTTGGATTTTTTTAGATTTTCATATTTTTTTGATTTTTTGTATTTTTCTATGAAAGATTTAAAGCTCATGTTGAACCACAAGGTGTTGCTGATGTAGATGCTTCTATCATGATGTGCCATTGATATCCAACTTGCAGAAGTTGCTTTGCTAAGATATGTGCACTTGAATACAACATTTGGGATTCTTGATTTGCTTTATTGATACTAGGGTTAACTTTTTCTCTATGCACACATCGCAATAGAGTTCCTTCGGAATCCTTATGATGAAGGGTTGTTGCTAATACATGGTCAATTTGAGAATTGGATATCATGCATGGAGGCATGGATGGAGTGTGTTTAGGGATAAGAGATGGATTAGTTGATAGTTTGGAACCTTTGACTCTCCAAACTTGGTAAGATGAGCAATGATGGGTGGATATGGAAGTGTGCATGGAATTAGGACCAACTGCTTGATACACTTTGTATGTCGCTTGAAAAGCCTACCTTTTTTTTGTGGACATCTTTGATGGATACTTTTCCCTTTTTTATTTTGTCCCATAGTTTCTTTGACTAATGGAGTTTTATAGGGATAATCTTTCTTTGTATTCTTAGGTATCCATGTGTATTTGATTTCTCCATTATTCTTCTTTGATTCTTTTGCTTTGATAACATTCTTTGTGCTTTGATTCAAATATTTCTTTTGATGTTGGTCCCAATTCATGGATGGGGTGATGGGTGGATGAAGATTCATGATGCGGTTGGTTGTAGTATTGACACTAGTTTCATCATAAGGACTTTTCGTGCTCCCTATGTTGATATTTTCTTGAGAGATAGTTTCCCCTAGTATGGTTGTATTAGCAACTTCATGCTTTGATTCTGCTTGTTCTAAGAGCTCTTGTTTAGAATGCATTCTCTAATCAATGATCACTATAGATGACATTATTTCCATTTTCTGCTCTGCTAACTCCAGAATATCCTATTTTTTCAGATCTACTTCTTTGAGTGGATAATGTTGGATATCTTTATTCATGATGTCCTCAGTCTGAGTTTGAGATATATCTGATCCTGATGTTGACAATTCAATTTGATAGTAGGAATCAATAACCTGCTCTATTTTTGTAATAATATTAGGAGTAAAGGAATCTTGTTATGAATGAAGATCATCTATGTGTCTCTCCACAGAAAGCATCTCATGAGTAGATGGAGGAGTATGTACTATGTGGATATGATCATCTTTTGTGACATCTTGTATAGATAGGAGAGTGTCTATTAGATCATTGTAGTATCCTAGAGATACGAATTATTGATCTTGAATGATTTTGGGATTTCTTTTGACATGCTTTGGATCAATTTCTTTACATGGGTTAGTTTCAAAGGATCCTTGGATATCTTTATTAGGAATAAAAAATTTCTTAATATCCTCTAGATCATTAAGTGGATTTGGATCAAATTTTGAGTTGAAGATTCCTCCAATATTTGAAAACATGTCTTGGAAAGGACCATTGCTAGACTTTGGTGAAAGACCCTAATCATTCTTTGGAATAAATTCTTGAGATATGTCCTCTAACTTATCAAGTGATGTAGAGACATTTTCAATGTGATCATTGGTCAAATCCTAATCCTTGTCCCCAATGGCTATTACTTTTTGTGTTTGTGCTTATGCTTGTTGGGTAGTTTGGGAAGCTTGAGCAACTTGCACAACTTGGGAAGCTTGGGTAGCATGAGTGGTGTGGGTAGCTTGAGTAGCTTATTGAGCTACCTGATATTGTTGAAGTGCTTGTTGGTAGGCTTGGTCTGATTTTAGTGCAATGTTGTATTGAATTATTGAGCTTGGTTTTGGTGGTAGTGGTGGTGGATTTGGAATCATGTTGGATGTAGTGACAAATTGTTGAGATACGTTTGGAGTGATTATGAGGGCTTGGGAGATCATATTTTGATTTGTTGGGATTGATGTTGTCATTTGATTAGATACTATTTTTTGGTGCAATGTCGATGGTATATTCAAAGGATTTTATGTGATGGCTTGATTGGTGTTAGGTGGATTGATTTGGATGGACTAATTGGTGCTAGGTAAAGGGGGAAGCCCTAAACCAAGGAATGATGTTGATATGGATAATGGTGGTGGAGATGTCTCTTGGTGCAATGAATCAACTATTTTGGTAAGTGTAGCAATTTGATCTTGCCAAATTTGATCTTTATTTTGAGCTTGACTCCCTTGATATAGTTGTTTTGGTTTTTGTTCAAGCAAATTTGGGATGCATACTGGTGGTTTTTGAATGGGATCATGGACAAATTTATTTTGGACAATGTTATGATTTGGGTTGATGTTCAAATTTGGCATGATAAGTTGAAATTGAACATTGTTAATCTTGGGAATCACATTGCCTTGTTTTAGGTGACTTTTATTTTGCGTGGTGTTGCCTTGACTTGTATTAATACACAGATTCATTAACATCTTGTTTGGACTTTGAACAATATTTGTATGATTTGCAAACATATCCATCCCAAATTTTACCAATTTTGGATTCAAAATGTTCATGTTTTGTAAAGTTGTAATTGGTACATTCGCATTTGGCATGTTGGGATTTGATGAGATGATGTTGTTTGTTTGAAGGCTCATGCATTGATTGTTCGATTGATAGATTTTTAGTTTTGGACTTGGATCTAAATCTACCATTAGGAAAGGTGTTCCAAACTTCAATTTCAGCATACTTACATTTGTTGTACCATTGACATTTGTAGAAGGTAATGATCTGATCTATGGATTGTATAAGTGTGATTTTTGATAATCAATCGGCATTGTAAGGCTTTGAAAGTTCAATTGATTTGGATTACTCATGATGTATGGATAAAGCTTATATTCCATGCTCCTATTGTGTTGAGGTCTAGTTTGGACTGTAAAATAAGGATCAATTTTCAAGAATGTGGGAGGTGAACCTCTAATTCTTTGGATTAATCTAAACTCTAGGTACAAAAAAAATAAAGTCTAAGATTTTAAGGATCAAAATGATGGTGATGAGATATGAAAGATGGATTATTTGGTGAATGATTTGAACTCTTAGGAAACCTTGAAGTGGATACTAAACTTTAGGACTTTGATTGATGTTTGATCTGATTTGGGATTGGTTTGATTTGATTTGGATAGTGAACTCATAAAATCTAAGAGGTTGAATGTTGTCCTAGAGTAAATTTGTCCACAAGATGCTAATTTTACTAAATGAGTAAAGAAGGATTCATCTAGACATAGTTAACCAAACAAGATGATTTTGATTTGATTTAAGGATGGATTTTGGATAGTGAACTCATAAACAACAAGATGTTGGATGTTATCAAGGGATAGACTCGTTCATAAGGATCGATAATTTGACTAAATATGAGGAGAAGGCTTCATCTACACACATCTAATAAAATGAAATGATTTTGATTTAATTCAAATGACTTTCTAAAAGTTTAACATGAAAGATTTTTTCAAGATTTCCAAGAATTGTTTGTGAGGTGATTTTGATTTTGATGTTTGGGAGATTGATGAAGGTTTGATTTTGATCCCAAGAGACTTAGAGAAACTTTGTTTACTAGAACAGGATATTGAAGAACACAGTTTTCTCTAAGAGTAGTTCAAGCCAAAGACCAATGTTTGCTCAAAAGATGATAAAAAGATTAGCAAGCACATGTGTGGGGTTTAATTTGAGTTAATCTTGGTTCATGACTTGCTTTTACCACAAACACACTTCTTGCTTAGTTTTTAAACTAAATGTCTATGTCTTAATTCCATTTTCATTCCACAAGGTCCATTATGTGAAAATTGAGGTTTCAAGAACATAGTTTCCTATTGTTGACTTTGAAATGAAAAAATTGAGATATAGGTCTCAGTGTTTAGAAGCCTTCTAGGGATAAGAACCCCTAGGGACAAGCAGTAAGATGTGGAATTTTCAAAGGAATTTGTTCCTCTCAAAGAGATTGAAATTCAGATGATTTGTTGAATGTTGGTTTTAATGTTTTTGATCCAAGCACTGTGTTTTCAAACTGACTCACAAGCAATATAACATCCTTGCTCAATTGGTATGTTTTTCTTGGTGGAATTTCCTCATGCCTTTTGTAGTAGAAGAGATGATTTTACATGCAACCAAGGAAAAAATATAAAGGTATGTTAAGAATGAAGTCTTAACCTCTGAATTTTAACCAAGATCAGACATCATGGCAAGTAACTTCTTGGAATCTAAGTTCCAATGCACCACTTCAATAAACTCATTGGATGGATTGGTTGGCTACTACAAACAAGGTTCTTAATGATGGGACATTAGGGACATGGCACCTTGTGAGTTTCTAGCAAGCCACTAAAGGCTTTAACCAATCCTACTAGGGGCGCTTATACTTTTTATGGTAGTACCCCATTCTGAAAGACACTGTATGGCTAAGGCCTACACACCATGAGGACTTGACAGTTTAGTCTTATCCATTTACATACCAGCCCAAATGAAAACTGGTTGGAGTCGCCTTCGAGTTCTGCTTCTAGATGTGTCTCTTAGGTAGGCCCCTCTAAAGGTAAACAACAATGAGCAGGCACATATGTAGTTCGATTGACCTTCATTTAGAAACAAAGGGAGAACACACATGATATACCTAACTCACACTTGCAAGCTTTGTTCAATTTCAGTTCCCAAAATGAAGTGTGAAGGCAATATTTTATGCAACTTAATGTCATCAAAAAGACTTGTGATTCTCAAGGTCGCTATGAAGCGCGAGAGAAGTGCATACACCCTTTTAAATGAGATTACTTTATTATAAAACAAAAAAAACACATATTCATTTCAAGCCTCAAAGCAATGATTTTGATTATTTTTAATGCACCAAGATGAAGTGTGAAGTTTGTTTGTTATATTTTTAGAACCCAAATGGAAATTTAGTGTCTAATGTTCTATTTTAACAAAATTTGAAAGTATTAAATCAATTGTTCATTTTAAACCCAAATTCATCTAATTGGTCTAAAACAAAAAACAAAAGTAGCAATGTGTGCCCCAAGTTAATAAGCATTTAAAATTTCTTTTGAAAATTTTAAGTTCACAATTAGTTTTCCAACTTAGATCTATTTGGATTTATCTTCCTTGATGCAAAGTAGCTTTGAATTTTCACCCATATGTCATCCTGTTGCAACGTTAGTTAGAAAGTAAGATAAAAGTTATTAAAATTCATATCTTAGCAACTTTATAATACAAGACTTATGCCAATTACTCAAATAAAATTTTCAAGGGTAGAAAAGTTTTCCAACATAAGGATTCTAAGATGAATGAAAATTATGAATATTGAGTGAAAGTCCTATGGTACTACCTAAATGATGTCACTCAAACTTAAATAGACTTTTAAGATTGAAGATTGCGCCAAGCTAAAATTATTCCATTGATTAATCTAAAATTAATAGCTAGCAATCTCAATATACTTGTTTGCACAAAATTTAAGTTATAAAAGACACCTTCATTCAAGATATCTGATTTTTTGAAAGATCCAATTCTCAGATTCATTATGATCTCTTCGCAGTTTTAGGCATTTATATTAAAGAAACAATGCAAGGTAGTAAAATAGAGATGTAAGATTGCACTCCTTTATGCTCAAGATTTAGCATGTTTTACTTTATTGAAACCATGTTGCATGATTTAAATCAAATAAATTACAAATCAAATGAACATTATGTGGCGATGATTGTTGTTATTTCAATACTCTGAATACTTCAAGAATAAATAATATAGACCACATATCCAAAGTTTCTGCCATCAATTGAAATCATTTTAAATCAAAATAAATAAATAAATCTTTTCCATTCAAGATTATATGTCATCATTTTAAGATTTATAAGAAGTAAATATTGCACAGACACTGGATTGCGTCAAGATTTACTTGTGAGCACCAAAATCCAATGTTACCATACCATCGCTAATCGAAATCAACACTTGGGTATGTGCAAGATCATCATGGAAAAAACAAGGCCTTAAGTGGCAAAAAAATTAGAAAAATCAGTGTTAGACAACTTGACATAAAAAATTGAATAAGTTATCTATATATTTTTTTGTTAAAAGGTGCAATGCACCCATATTTTCAGGGGTAAATGCTTTTTTTTGACCAAAGATATGAACCGGAAACAACAAACCACAAGAAACAACCAAACCTGCAAGCACAAAGTCCCAGCGAAGGCACAAGGCCTGCGAGCACTTTGGCCCGATGAGGGTTTGAACCCTGGTGGCCGTCACTACAGCCAAGCGACTTGACCACTGAACCACGCCCTTATCGGCATAAGTTATATATATTATTTCAAACATATGTGAGAATATATTTTGTAGAAAATTGAATGTAGTTTCTAAACTACTAGGTTTATTTAAAAATAAATAAAATCTATTTGGTGAAAATTCAAAATTTCAATGCAGTAGTACTTAAATTTTAGGGAAAAAATAAGTAGGTGTATGTCTGACCACCCTAACCATAATAAAATAATAATATTTTTTTATAAGATTTTACATATAAGTAGAGGACTCATGTTTGGATGTGATGCATATTTTTTTGTAATTTTTTTTCAAGTAAATAATTAATTATGAATGTTTTATTAAAACTTTTAAAAAATATAAAATCTTGTATGTCTAACCACCTTAACTTGGTAAAAACTTTATGAAATTTAATTTTTCTTTTTTTAATCCTATATTATGTGAAGCATAGAATTTGACACATGTTTTGGATTCATAAAATGTGATACCGTTTGAAAGTTATAGATGTTTTTCAATCAGCCTATCAATCAGGACTTTAGTTGTAATTCTAATAGAAAATGAATAATAATTATTTATTAAATTCAAATTAAAGCATTATTTATATTGATGGAAAGCTGAGAATATCCTCTAAAAACCCTTTTCGTTTTATCAATTTTGGGTAAAAAAAAGTCGTTAGCCACATACCCTACAAATACCCATAATATTGCCACTTTTTGGCCCATCATGATCCTACACATACCCACCTAGGGAAGAGTTCTCCCAAAATGGATGCATCTAATTGATTGATAACATCTATATTACATCCATGTGGCTAGAAAAGACAACACCATGAATGCGGATAGGTAGACAAAGCACGTTATTGAAAGACATTAATGCTACATTGTGAAAGAAACTTAGGTTCAAGGTGACCAAACTCAATGTAGGTATTAATAACAAAGAAAGGCATTCAGTTTTTGAGTTTATTTTAAAATATTGGTTAGGAATCCTTTTTGAAAGTAACCTTCCCAATGAAATAAAATATTAAAAGGCCCAAATCTAAATGACTCATGTGCATTTAATCTCAGGTGAAAGAAAAAGGAAACTCATCAAGAGTATGGGTGACATAGATGGGAGGGCTACTTAATGTGTTCTAGCAAGATTTGAAATAATGCACTAGGCACCCAAATTTAATGAGACAAGAGAAGAGTCAGTAAACTTTGGTGAGATATTGCTATGTTAAAACATGTTGATGGAATTATTAGCTGGCCATGTGGGGGTGATAAGATACTACATTTACTGTGAGGTACTAAATTCACTGTATGTTTCCCCACTATTGGCAAGTATAATCATAGGAGAAGATATGGCATTAATGCTTGTTCAACTAGTCAATTCTCAGGAAAAGATAGAGATGTCACCCACCACAAGTTTAGTAGCAAGAATAAAATCACACCCATGTCAAGGGGTTTAATCATTAAAATGTAGAAATTGTTAAGAGAGGCATTGAGGAAAGCATTGAGTCAATTTCACAGTGAATTTAACTAAGAAAACATTCAAATAAAGTTCAGCCAAGGAATGAAATTAGATCAAATGTATTTGAAAAAACCAAAGGAACAAAAGTGCCCAAAACTTACATACCTATATCCGAATTCATCAAATCAGATTATGTTGAGAGGTGAATCTGCAATCTCCAAAATGATTTTATTACAGCCACTAAAGATCACATAATCAACATTGATATGTTCCTCTATCATTGCTTCTCTCACTGCACCAAGCGGCTTTCAATTTGTAACCTTGAATCAGACCTATGCAAACCATATTAAATACAACATTCACCTCCTTTTGGACAATGCCTCAAACAAAATGTGTGGTAGCATGATAGCCTCTAAAACCGTTGGTTAGAAACATTTGTTGCTTCTTGAATCAGCCTCTGCAGGATCATAAAAAAGGTCGTCTAGCTCTTAGAATAGCTTTTTTAAAATTTATTTATATGCATTTGATCCTTGTATTACATATACCCCTGCATTCTCAAACAAAGTTGAAAAGTTAAGAGAAATCATAGGAAAAGTAAAGGAAACTAATGGTGGAAGCTCTATGAATAAATCTAAGAAGAAATCTCAACTCAATTTTAACCCTAAGATTCAAAGGATCTCTTATACCCTTTGATAGTGCTCATGGGAAAAGCTAGAATTGATGGTGATGCATCAATTATGTGTGTAGAAGTCAGAGACCATATATTTCAAATCAAGGATATTAAAAGGAAACCCACCTCATGAATGATCCACATCTGTGAAGATCATATAGATCTAAATTTCTAATTGTGAGAACTTTGATTTTAACATCAACTAATTGTGAATCTTCAACAATCAAATAGTTAAGATGAAAGGGGCGCGATATATAACAAAATTGACATGTTCCAAGAAAATAGCTTGACTATAAGGAACAAATTGACATGAAATAAATCATTTTCTTTTCTCACGAAATTCACATATTCAAGTCCTCAAAAAGACTCATTTTTTGTTTCTTCTTGTAGAACTTTTACAAAAAGCATCCATAATAAATACAGAACGAATCTGCTTGCTTTACTCCCCACTTACTTATTTGGCTACACAGGTGTTGTGGCTTCGTAAACTGGGAAAAATGGGTGGCAACTATAGATTACATGGGGTGTAATGGGATAGCCACCCTGGCTTTGGGTTCAATAGACAAGGCCACAACAAAATTTTCAAATGGGTGCTCCGTCAAATCTATAACAGTAATTTAATGTAGGGATACAATGGATTTAGTATGAAGAAAAACATGAAAGACAAGACAATAGATCAAAAAATTATTTCCAATAAGTCCCACAATAAAACTAGACTAACAATTTTCCAAAATACATGATACAATATCGCCAAAACATAAGATACAATTCCTCCCTCCTTTTAGCACCATTTTGTGGATGTCAAAATCTACAAATGGTTAAAAATATAACATACAAAAGCATGGTTAGTGTTTTTAAACCAAAAAAAACTTCAAAATGCATATGAAATAATACATAATGGTTCAAATAATGCAAAAATGACAAGATAAATAAAGCAAAATCATATTAAAACACAATGAAAACTCTATCTCATATTGGATTGGTGCTTCTGTGGAAAGAAGCCCTTTCCCAATCCTTGCTAAGCTCTATGATATGTTGATGATATGTTGATGATCAAGATGATGAATTGTGGAGTAGACAAAATTATCTCTCCATTGAAGAGAATAACTTTGCATGTGGATTGTGGATGATTTTTTGAAGAATGATGCTTCCATTTATAGACTCTCAAGTTGAAAGAGTGCTCAAAAGAGAGAAATGTGGGATAATGTTTTAGCCAATGAGATGGAGCCACTTGTCATCTTGTGAGTGGATGGAGGATGTACAATGTTTGGTCAATGTTCCCATAAATGAGATTTGTTGGCCTTTTTCAAATTCAAATTTAGCTTGTTCGAGGGAGAAAAAGTGACTTTAATGACAAGTAGGGGACATGTAAGAGGGGATTTATTGCCATGTTGGAAGGTACAAACCAACTTGCTTTAAAATTCAAAATTGAGGAACAATCTCAAAAGATGCTTTGTTGAGGGAAAATGTTGATTTTAATAAATGAATTAAAATTCTTTATTGGTGCAAGTGGGAAAAGCTAGAGGATGTGATGGGTGGCTAGATTAGTTTAATCAGGATTAGGTTAACTTAGATGATGTTTAGGTGTTTTGACTTATTTGATTTAAATACTTTGATTTATTTAAATCAAAAGGGATGGAATATGGATTTAGGATTTAATTAAATAAATTTTGGTTTATTTAATTAAAAGGGTGATATGAGACTTAAATTAAACAAAGTTGATTTATATTAATTTAAATGGATAACCATAGGAGACTGAATTTAATGAATTTGATTTACCTAATGAGTGTATGAATGTGAATTTTATTTATTTGATGATTGAATGAATATGAATTTATTGCATGATGTTAATTTCATATGTCTACACAAGTAACATAAATACTTTGGAACATTAACCATAAACGCATGGCCCTCAAACTAAGATGGATCTGAACCAATGTCGATCAATAACCATAGGCTCCCAATTTGAAGTGTGGACCAATGTGAATCTGATATGTGTCAATCTAGAGCAAGATGTGGTCAAAAGAAACTAAGAAACTAGATATAACCCATGTGAGCTATCAACAAATCAAGATGGAGATCAAAGTGAAACTGCAATCTAATCAAATTATTATGCAAGAAACCCCCTTGATGGAATTTTATCTCAGTTCATTTATTACAATAACCCAATGATTGAAAGAGGAGAGAATGATAATTATGCATAAATAGAAAATAAAATGGTGTGATACTAAAATAAAGTACAAAGATTCAAGTTTCACCCTTCCAACTACCAAAACATCTAAGTAATCTCCAAAACACCCATTGGGACAAATCTGGAATAATGATCAACTTGGGATAGATACAAAAAAAAGTGCATGGAAAACAACATAGAGCTCCTCAATACCTTTCCAATGTCAAAAAGAGGGAAAAGATCAGAGATTGTGGCAAAGCGTTATGAGCTCGGAGGCCATAAATGAACATCTGACTTCAAACATAAATAAATGAAGCTAAAAATAAAAATACTAAAAAATAAAATACACCACAAAATAATTCTCAGAACCAGCTTTCCAATGATATCTCTTTTGCAAAAAAATGATATTGTACACAAAATTTACACTTGTTTTAGTGAAAACTGCTCCAAGAAGGCCAATCTAGCCTATAGGGCCCTTAGAGGGCTAAAAAAAACTTCGGTCCCTAGTCTAATGTGCAACTAGGGGCTGGTGGGCTAGGGCTGGGTGGAGCCATTGGTTCTCCATAGGACCACTGCTAGCGTTATAGGGCCGACCAGGGGCTAGGCGCATAGTGCCCTGTCCCCCATATGATCGATGCTCTTTCTAACTAGCCTACAGGAGCTGAAAGGAGGTCAGTGGCACTAGATGCGGGTGCCGCTTGGTGGCCACTGCTCCTAGTGGCCACTAGGTGGTGCAGTGGTGGTGGAGTGGTTTTGAATGGGAGGCACCAGATCTATGGAGAAAATTTCAATTTTTAATTTTTTCCTATGAACTACATGCTAGGGAGGTCATACGGCCTCCCTGGCAAAAGATTTTACCCCTAAATTAACTTTCACCAAAATCAATGAAACAAAAGGTGATCTTAGGGTTTTTGGCCACTGCAAATGCGATGGTGACCTCCGTTTATGCCCAAAATACTCCAAAAAATTGGCTACCTCTAGAGCTTGCAAAAAATCACCAAGCTTGAAACCCTCATTGATTTGGCAAATGATGACCAAAATAAATAAAATAAAATCCAATATTGACTTTTTCCAACACTCTAAATCCAATGGAAATGCCCAATCTGATCCAAAATGCTTCATAAATATTCTCAAGGAATTAAACCCTTGAGGAACCCCGAATGAGCTCTACAATGAATTTCTCCAAAAAACTGAGAAGGGGCTGCATATCAAGGCTCTGATACCATGTTAGAAACCAAGAGTAGACATGCAAGCCAAAAAAACCTTCCATAAAAGAGAAAAAAAGTAAAACTAAGAGCTTTTCATGAAGATGTGAAAATATCATTATTCAGGAATTCAATAATTACATGAGATGATTTTCTTTATAAAATCAATGTATGCATAACCCTAATCTTATCTTGAGAAAAAAGATAGCTCAACAAGATAAGGATGACAACTATAAACATAGGAATTAAACTATTACCTAAGTAAATTTATGCAAGTGTAATTAAATAATTAATTACACCAACATAAAATAATATCAAGGCTATAGAAGCTTTGGTGAGTGCTCTAATAGATTCTGAGATGGCTAATTTGGTAGGATTGCAAACAAATCCTGAGATTTGGATGAAGCTAGAAAATTTGTATGAAGGAGATGCACAGGAGAAGATGGCTAAGCTACAGAGTCTAAAAGGAAAGTATGAAAATTTGAAGATGAGTGAAGATGAAAATATCACCTCTTTTATGCAAACATTAAATGAAATAGTGATGGGTATAACATGTGTCAGTGGTTCTCTAGATGGGTATGAAATTGTGGCTAAGATACTCAGATCCTTGCCTCCCTCCAACAAAGTGAAGGCTCATGTTATTGAAGAGATCAAATCAGTAACAAAGATGTCAAGAGACACGCTGGTCGGTAAGCTTGCTACTTTTGAATTAAGTGAATTTGGTGAATCTGTTCCAAAAACTAAATTTGCATTCAAGGCTACTGTATTCAGAAGTAACAAGAAAAGATATACTCTGAGAGAGTATTCTAGAAAGATATACAAGTATGATGAAGAACTAAAGCAGCTTGAAGACAAAGAAAGAGAGGTAGAAGAATTGGAAGTAGTGATTGTTAAGAAAGAAGGCAAAGGGAAAGGTAAGTATGAAGGAGTGTTATCTATTAAATTTTTTTCATGTAGTAAAATAGGTCATTTTGCATCAAGATGTCCTAAAAGGGTTCCTAGAACTGAGCCTAACAAGTCTAGATTCCAAAAGAAATGTTACTTTGTTGAAGGAGTGACAGATGATGAGTCTGATAAAGATACTGGAAATGAAGATGAATGGGTTTTCATTGCTATCGTTGAAAATAGTCTAGTGGCTACTGAGTCTACTAAAGATGAGAAAGCTCTTGTAGCTTGAGTTAAAGAAAAGGATGAGTGGGTTATTGATAAAGGATGCTCACATCATATGACTGGTGATAAAATTTTCTTGTAAGTCTAGAGAAATATGATGGTGGTGTTGTAAGATTTGGAGACAACAATCTTGGTGTGATTTGTGATAAAGGTTCTATTTGTCTTGGTGGTAAGGATAACACTGATGATGTTCTTTACATTGAATTCTTGAAGCTCAATCTTTTGAGTGTTGAATAGATGGTGGGAAAAGGCTATGATCTACAATTAAAAAATGGAAGATGCAAGATACGTGGAAGTTCTGGCAATATGATTACTACTAGTAAATAGACAAAAGGTAATATTTTTTACCTAAATACTACTAGTGGGAGTTGTTTAATTTCTCAAGTAGATGAAATCTAGTTGTGGCATAGGAGGTTGTGTCATGTAAATTTTGATAACATTGTCAAGGTAAGCTCCACTCAAGCAGTAAGAGATCTACCTAAGTTAGTGAAGCCTACTAACACAATTTGTAAGGAATGTTAGATGGATAAATAGACTAGAGTCTCTTTCTAGAGAAAATAGTTTCATTCAAATGATTTGTTGGAGCTGCTACATACTAACTTTTGTGGTCCCTCTAGAATCAAAAGTATTCATGGAGAAAGGTGCTTTATGTTGATTATTGATGATTATTCTAGAGTGATATGGGTTTCCTTTTTAAGAGAAAAATGTGAAGCACTAAAAAAGTTCAAAAGTTTCAAGGCTATAGCAGAGAACGAGAAAGGTCTGAAAATAAAATTTCTGAGATTTGATAGAGGTGGTGAGTTCACCTCCAAGTATTTCAACTCTTTTTGTGAAGAACATGGAATTAGAAGATAGTTATCTGCTCCCTGAACCCCTCAATAGAATGGAGTTTCAAAAAGAAAGAATAGAAAATTTTTGGATGCTACTAGAATAATGATGATAGAAGGAAATGTGCCCCAGAGCTACTGGAGTGAAGTTGTAAGCACTGTTGTGTATACTTTAAACTAGGTAAATAATAATGACAATTCTGGTAAGACCCCTTTTGAGCTATGGTTTGGTTACAATCCTAGTGTTAAGTATTTTAAGATCTTTGGAAGAAAATGTTATATCAAGAGAGATGATGATATAGCAAAGTTTGATGCACAAAGTGATGAAGGAATCTTTTTAGGTTATTCTATTAAGAGAAAAGCCTACTAATGCTATAATAGAAGACTAAGAAAGATGGTTGAGAGTGAAAATGTCAAAGTTGATGAGGATTCTATCAAATCATCAAGATATTGTGGATATGATCTTGATGAAGATAATACAACCAAAGGGAAGAATGTTCAGATATATAATCAACTTCAAATTGTGCCATATCTTCCACATGTTCTATTTTTTTTGGTAAAACAACCTCAATTTGTTTCGGTAAGTCAAGGAAGTCAGTGAGTAGAGACAAGTGCAAGTACTAAAGGAAGATCAAAAGAATCAGAAGTTCAAGAAAATTCCAAAACTCCAAGGAATGTAAAGTTAAACCATTCTGAAAGCCAAATTATAGGAGATAAAAATAAAGGAGTACAAACTAGAAGGAAGATTGCAAAAGAATACTTCCTGATTTCCAAGATTGAGACCTAAAAATATCACTGAAGCCTATCAAGATAAACATTGGATGGAAGCTATGAAGGACGAGCTGACATAAATTGAAAAGAATGACACATGCATATTGGTTCCCAAACCTAAAGACAAAAATGAGATTGGTACTAAATGGGTGTTTCAGAACAAGTTGAATGAACAAAGTGAAGTGGTCTGGAACAAAGCAAGACTAGTATGCAAAGGATATTCTCAGATGGAAGGTGTTGATTTTGAAGAAACTTTTTCCCTTGTTGCTAGAATCAAAGCTGTTAGATTATTTCTTGTGTATGTTGCATACAAGGAATACAAAGTCTATTAGATGGATGTGAAGTCAAAATTTCTAAATGGAGAACTAGAAGAAGAAGTATATATTGAACAGTCGGATGGATTTCAGCTAACTGACAAGGAAGATATGGTATGTTGCTTGAAGAAAGCTCTATATGGACTCAAGCAAGTCCCTAGCACCTAGTATTCTATATTGGAAAAATACTTACTGAAGCTTGGATTCACTAAAGGTACTATTGATATCAACTTATATTTCAAATTGGGTCATGATAAAGAATTAATTATAGAAGTCTTTGTCGATGACCTTATTTTTGGAGGAGATAATGGTTTGTGCATGAAGTTTGCAGATGAGATGAAGGATGAATTTGAGATGAGTATGATTGGAGAGATGAAGTTCATTCTAGGATTACAAATGACCCAGTTAGACAAGGGGATATTCATATCTCAACCAAATATGTTAGAGATCTACTGAAGAAATTTGGGATGGAAAATTCAAAGCCTATAGGTACTCCCATGGTGATCAAATGCAAGCTAACATAGAATGATGATTCTCCTAAAGTAAATAAAACTAGATATAGGTTAATGATTGGTGGATTACTTTATTTAACTCAAATTAGACCAAATATTAGGAATGATGTATGTACAGTTGCTAGATTTCAAGTTGATCCAAAAGAATCACATGTAAATGATGTTAAGAGGATCTTCACTTATCTAAAAGGAACAATTGACTTTGGACTTTGGTATCCAAATGATGATGATTTTACTCTAAGTGCATATACTAATGTGGATTGGGCTAGTGATGTAGATGACAAAAAAAGAACTAGTGGTGGTACTTTCTTCCTAGGGAAGAAGTTGGTGTCCTGGTTGAGAAAAAAGTAGAATTCCATTTCTCTTCTACTACTAAAGCAAAATATATTATTGTTGCAAACAATTTTACTAAAGTAATATGGATGAAAAAAATGTCAAAGGATATCAGGGTGATATATGCAAAGCCTATTGCCATATAATATGACAATTCAAGTGCAATAAATATTTCAAACAATTTGGTACTTCACTCTAAGACTAAACATATATCAATCAAGTTTCATTTCTTGAGGGAGAAAGTGAATGAGAAAGAAGTTAGATTAGAATATGTACCTACCAAAGAATAGATTGTAGACATTTTTAATAAAACATTGTAGAAGGATACTTTTGAGTATCTCAGAGGAATGCTAGGGGTGATTAACCCTCTTAATAAGAAGTAGAAGATGCATTTACTTGCATCAATTTGTGAGCTACATTGTTATATTCTAATTTGGATTAATGTTTTTGTGGCTGCTACTCAGGGGGAGTAGTCAAATGTGCAGATATGTGGTTTAGAGTGTGTATATGGAAAGTTCATGGTTACCTTTTCCATTGATGTCAAAGGAGGAGAAGTGAAATGTGAAAAATATTTCAAAGGAAAAGATCCTGGTGGGAAGAAGTGCAATTGAGAAGAAGAGTCAGTGTGTTCAGTTGATGGTATTTTTCACATCATGTGTTTCCATCAATGCCAAAGGGGGATATTTTTGGATGTTGTGGATGTCTTGTTGATATGTGGTTGTCAATGATTTCAACACTATTAGCATTTGGTGTACTAGAAGCTGTATATGTCGAGGATATTGAGAAAATTGTAAAAGAAGTGTTCCAGGTTCCTTGTGGAGCTGTGTAGGTCTTGAAGGTGTCTTGTTCTTTACATTGAAGTTTAGTTGTTGTGGACTAAAGGGTTTTCTGATGAGTGTATCTAGATCATCTACCAAAAATTTTAGAGGTATGTGAATATATTTGATTATTTTGTGGCCTGACGATGTTTTTATGGTCTCTATCAGTGTTCATGAGTGAAGTTTGCATAACTATGATAATTTTAGTTGATGTGGATGTTTCTATATTGTTTCTTGGTGTTCTTGGATGTTTCTAGATCATGCTCTATCTTTGAGGTACATCCACATTGATCAGTGTGCTCGTGGTCAAAAAAATTTCCTACATATGTTCATTTTTCTTATTCTTGGCTGACATGTTGATGGTAGCATGTTGTGGATCATTGAGGTGAAATTAATTGAAGTATTTTTGTGTTGGAGTTTTAAATTTAGCTCTCCACTATGCTATGGTTGACCTTGGAGGATTCACATTAAAATTTTATTTGTAAATTTTGGCCGACATTGCAAATATGTTTTATTTTCGTAGCCGACGAAGTTATTGATGAAATCTCATGTAGCAGATATTTAAGAGTGATTGTTTCATTAGTGTTGTGTGTTGGAAAGGTGTTGAGTGTGATCTTATGTTTGTGTGTGTGCGAATATTATTTGATTACAAAGCAGACTATGAAGAAGGTTGAGCGAAGTGTGATGTAGTTTGTGAAGGAGTTTTTTGTGCTTAATTGGAACTATAATTAGGCTTGTGGAGAAGCCATTCTTTTAGTTCATGCCCTCTAGATTTTAATCTTATTTTGTATTGTTGGGTAGTGAGCCCCTTTTGTATTTGAGCATTGATCTCTATGTAGTGTGCTTGAATGCATGTGCATTCCCCATATTATTTCTCATTAAACTGTTAACAGTGTATAATCTTGTGGACTAACATCCATTGTGGTTTTTCCCCTAACAGGGTTTCCATGTAAAAAAAAATCTTGGTGTTCTCTATCTCTCTGATGTGTTAATTTCTCATGGTTAATTGCTTATTCATAAGATTTGAGATTAAGTTAAGTAATGTTTGAAAAGTTTATTATTTTGTGACAATTGATTCACCCCACCTCTCAATTATACATCCTTATTTTTCCAACACAAAACATTTACAACAATGATCTATTCATAAACTAAATTTTTAAAAATGTGGCATCACTTCAATAATAAATTTTAACATTAAATTAGAATAAAAGTGGCAAACCTATGCAATATCTCAAGCAAACCCCATTGTCAATTTCTATCATCAAAACACTTGTACCTAAAAATGGAAATACCTTGATTTCATAAGTACAATGGTAAGGGAGATCCTAACAACCATGTTTTGGCTTTTACTACATTATGTAGCAACGTCATCTTTGAAGATAAGCTCCTAGATAAGCTATTTCCTAGACCATTGAAATACATGGCCTTGGAATGGCTTTTCTCTTTGTCAAATAACTCAATAAACTCATTTACCAAACTTGTTAGCACATTTCTCTAGCAGTTTCAAGAAAAAAATTGTCCTCAAGTGATGCTAACTAACTTAGTGTATTGTAAATAAGGACCTAGAGAAATTATATCATACTTTATAGGATGATGCCAATTGCTTTAACCCTTTTTCATAAGCCTTTGTAATATGGTGATTTTATTGTTATCCCTAAAAGAATAGAGCTTAGGTTTTGACAACATTCTCGATCTTCAAACATGATTAACAATCATTTTTATATATAAGAGTTGATGCATAATAACTAGTAAGAATAATAGGTGTTGAAATGGTGTATTTGAAAAAATTCAAATATCATGTCACTCATGGTACTGCTTGATAATTATTTAGATAAATCTTTTCTTGAAATTGTATGGAAGACCACATTGCATCATCATGGGGCTAAAATATTGCATGTTTATGGGTTTGGCTAGAGCTTGTGAGGCTTCATGACACCAATAGAGTAGGGTGGAGAGAATGCTTGATTTTTTTTTGGTAAAAGGTCGTAGCCAATATATATATATATATATATATATATAATTTATATATGTAGAAGTTACATTGAAAGTTTGATTATTTTGAGTTATGTCATCGTTTCTCTTTATCTCGTGGTTAGAGATGGTCATTGACCATTTCACATAAATAGAATTTCTTCCTTGAAGTGAAATAGACATTAAGTCCAAACATTAGATTATCATGTATGCATGATGTGCATTGTTTATGAATAAACTATATCCTTTTAAAATTATGCATACCCTTAACAAGTTTTCTAATCTTCGGCTTCATCTAAGTGTATGGCAGCCAACTATAAAACTATTTGGCATAAAAGTACCATATAAATTGCTGCATACCCACTCTTATAGTTTATAATTAATGAACTCATGGCATAAGATGAATTTGAGTAGAGGATTGAGCTTGAAGTATTTCAGTGTTATTGGGTTATGAGTGTAACTTAGGTAGAGTCATTTTGAACCTAAGGTTTATACCCTTGTGTTAGTCAACCAAGTGTACATGGTTGAATCCTCTAGAAATATTCTACATGTGGAATTTTCTTCTTAACCTTTCACTTAGTAATCTTATTAATTGTTGGAATCCAACAATCTATTGAGAGGGGGGTGAATCAATAGATCTTAAAAATTTTAATCCTTAAGACCCTCAATCAAATAAATTTTCTACAATACTTAATGTGAAGATTATAACATAAACCAATATCACAATCACATGCACATGAAATAACAACACATAACACTAGATGCACGTAGAAAACCCTAAATTGAAAAAACCATGGTGATAAATTATTCTAGGATATATTGTCCTAATCTGGCCTCACAAGAAGTGAATTTCAATTACAATTTTAAGGGCTCTAACCCTAAGGAAGCACCAACTCTCTATTTTAGAAGCTACAACTTCAAGGACACTACAACGCCCTGCTTTGAGCTCCAACTTAGCACAAATTGAGGCAACCACCTCTACAAAATTACAAATTCAAGTATGCATAAACTGATTCTAAGAACCTATAATGCATCAATTCAGTACATAACTTTTTTCTCTCTTTCCACTCACACACACAACTATAAACATCTTCAATTGTACATTCCATATTTTGACAAATTGATATAGTAACACACTTCACTCACTGACTATTATCTCTCTTCACATAGACCAACTGATTCTTATCACTGAACTCCTATTGTATAACAAATTCTTACTTCATCAAGAAGCAACACAAATCATATTGTAACCCTAATTCAATGAATCATTTCATTTTTGGTGGGGTACATATAAGGTTTGTATGTCATTTTCTCATTTTCTTGTGTAGTGGATTCAAATTCGAACTAAGTGATCTATTTTCCTTAGTACCATCATCTTCATCCAATAGCCAATAGAATCCTTGTTGGGTATCTACCTAATAATCTGTGCAAGAATTTCTATTTGTTCATTCTCTTTCTAGGATCAAGTTCAAATCATGTTCATGATATGTGAATCTATGCCATTCTTATGCATTAAATTCTTCTAGTATTCCATCATTGAGTCAATTAGATTCATCTACATAAGGAATCACACACCAATTAAATGATCTATGTGAAATCATTATCATTGAACATCTATGTTTGATTCCCACCAATTACCAAACTGTATCGCCATATTGTTGGGACTCTTTATCGATTCTTCCCAAAATCTATATGCCTCTTTGACATACATAGTTGCCTGAATGGATGGTCCCCACTACCATGTACCATCCATCATAGATTACTTTCCACCAATCCTCATTTTCCCACAGGTCTTGATCGGTCCCCATTGAATTCTAAGTGGGTTGATGGGCAACTGTCACGTATACACCTTTCTACATCATAAAAAATCACTTTCCACCAATGCTCGGTCCCACCTTGATTGCACAAAAATTTCCATTTAGGTTCCACTAGACATGTTAGTGGTCATCATACAGTTAATGTGGAGAAATTTCCAAGCTATAGTCTCTGCCATTAACTTCATCCATTGCCATATCAAAGGGAGTGAAAATACTGTCACTCCAAAACACTTCTATTAGCCCGATGAAAAACACATTACCATTCATAGGTAACTCTTATTGTCACCAAATCAAGAGGACATATTTCCTGGTCTCATCAAAATATTCATGTCACTTTGATGAAGGAGTAAACACAGATTACACCACATAGGAAATATTATCATTGGTAACCATTTTTTGGCAGTAAAATCTTGGAACAATAATGTATGAAATTTTTCAATATTGAAGCAACTTCTTGCAGCTTTGTATTTTATGATAGATCCACCTTTGACTTCATCCAAAATATTTCCTTTGCATTTGTATGATTGACACTGCTCATATGACACTTTTGACATCAATGACAATATATTTCCATCAATCTCCCCCTTTATCATTGATGGAAAAAACTAATGCTCAACCATCATAATGCTCATCCATATTGTCAACTATGACATCATTTTCTAGTTCAACATCTGAGCATTTTTTCTATACTCCCATGCTCTAAATTTGAGTATTTGCACAACTCTCTCCCCTTTTGACATCAATGGAAAAGGGCACACTCCCCTTTAGTAGATGCTACTAATTTGACAAAAAATTCAAGGAGAAAGAGGGGATTCTAAAATCTACAACCATCAAGTTGTTATAAATTTGTAAAACAAGTTTTACCTGACTTGATCTACCTTCGTTTATCTAGGGATGAATGAAGAACCAATGAAGCTCCCCTTGAATTTATTCCCTATGACTATACTAATGTTTAGTGATATGATGTGGAAGAAATTACTCCCATTTTTTCCTCAGGTATTCAAACTTTTCTATAGGAAGAGGCTTGGTGAATATATTAGCCACTTGTTCCTTTGTAGGAACATATTCCGTGCTAACTTCTCTATCTGCAACCTTTTATCTGATGAAGTGATACTTGATTGATATATGATTGATTCTAGAATGCATCACAAGATCCTTTCAAATGCTGATAGCACTTGAGTTGTCACAAAGAATAGAGATAGGTTGTTTGCAGTCCACTTTTATGTCCTTAAGGGTCTACTTCATCCATAAAACCTGAGTACAACATGTAGGTATTGCAACATATTCTACTAATTGTTGTAGAAAGAGTGAAAGCATTTTTCTTTTTACTCATCCATGAAACCAAAGTATTTCCTAAAAGAAAGTGCCACCACTAGTACTCTTTTTGTCATCCACACTTCCTACCTAGTCAACATTTGTATACACTATTAAGGTGAAATCCTTTCTTTTGGGTTACTAGAAGCCATCATCAATAGCACTCTTGATATACTTGAAGATTATTTTTATAGCATTGACATGAGATTCCTTTGGTGTAGCCTGAAACCTTTCTACCATGCAAACTTCTTGCATTATGTTAGGCCTAGATGTAGTTAGATATAGTAGACTTCCAATCATTGATCTATATAGAGTCTAATTTTCATCAAGTGATTCATCTAGTTTTCTTAACTTGCAGCCAGTAATCATGGGAGTACTAACTGGTCTATTATCCTCCATGCCAAACTTCTTAATCATTTCTTTTGTATATTTGGTTTGTGATATGAATATACCTTTATTAGTTTGTGCCATTTGCAAACCAAGAAAAAATATGAATTCACTTAGGATGGACATTTTAAACTCATCTTGCATGTGTGTAGCAAATATTTTTCACATTACATCATTGCTACCACCAAATATGATATCATCCACATCAGGGAAAACTTTAGTGGCAAATTATAGGAATCTGTCAAGTCAAAATTGGCAAATTTCTCGCACCCAATAGAGTGTCCAAATCACTTGGAGTTTACGAACTATAGGTCCAATGCATGTCCATTTTCCAATGAGTTTTTTTCATGAGGCATATTTAAGTAACAAATTTTTCATTGTTAAACTACGCGTTTCAATTGGACCGACTAATATTTTTGCCTAGAATCCCAAAAGAATTTAATAAAATACCTACATATTTGCTAATACTATTAAAACAACATTATATCAGGACCCATTTCACCAATTAAAATTTACAAATAGTTTCTTTGAAGACCCATTTCACCAATTAAAATTTATAAATAGTTGCTCATGAGGACCTATTTTGGAAATAACATTAAAAAATAATTACATTGGAGGACACATTTCAACTCAAAAATTACAACATATCATTGTATAAACAAGCGGGATTTGCCAAATATTTAATATACCATTTAAAAATCCCATGGAATTCATGCAATATGGAATTATGGATTGATATAAATACAATCAAAAGTGTCATTTATTCTTACACATTTTGTTCAGTTATGAGGTTCTACTTCTCCATTCAAAAGCCAACGAAAGCTGAAAATGTAGACTTAAAAGGTGAGTGATCATTTCGTCATAGTGCTATTAGTTATAATAATATTTTTTCTTTATCTCTTTTCCATTCTTGCTTCAACAAAGTGAACCTTAGAAGTTAGAACCAAACTCTAAAGTTCCATAGTTTTCAAAACCTTTGACCCACCGATTAGAAAGATGACCAGGAAAGAATTGCAACTCAACAAAGTGAACCATCAACCAAGTCGGGGAATCAGGAAGTTATGAAAATTTAGAACTTCATGACAAGGTTATAAAACTCTGAGTTCTAATTACTAAGGTTAGGAAAAGCCAAAAATTTATATTGTATTCCATGGTATTGAATTTCATATGTGATTCTGCAACATTTTTAAAGAACAACACTTATCACACTACTTATAAATTCCTATTGCATTGCCATTCACATAATCTTTCATAAATAACTGAAAGGAATATTATTAATTCATTCCATGAATAGAATCTAATAGTTCAACATCCATAACTTATGAGTTATAAGCTAACTATTCAACATAAATAACTTATAAAGGAATCCACCCAACTTAAACAATAAAAGCTTAAACTACCAAATCACCTAAATTATACTAAAAATTTCTTACACATCCATCACCATAAAATATTTATTCATACATAAACATTCCACATCAATGAAACTATCCAAAAATCTATCATTCCAATAATAGACAATCCATTGGAAAAGGTAAAGTTTTTTTGTCTTGATAACGGTTTCTTGAAGACAACCGTTTTAGAAATTAAAATAAAAAGTCTTTGAAGTATCAAGAGAGCCAAATTAAAGAGAATAACATTAAAAGTAAAAAATAAACAACGGCCCCACTTCCAGCACTAACTCCTTTACATTCAATTACTTATGCCTCCTCCTTCAGTAACACCTCTTATGCCTTTACTCTTTGCATGTATTCCTGGTACTTGGTGACAATTGTGGTGATTTTTTTGCTTCCTAGAGTTGTAGTAATCTACGATCTTTTATCTTCTCCACATTTATAAGTCCTTAGGTGGATCTCCATTCAACTAAGTTTCTAGGACTCCCATGTCACTATAGCAGGATCAACTATTTCTTTCTTGAATATCTCTCTAAACTTCAGAGAGATCTCTTTTACATCTAGAATGTTTTCATCAAACTCATTAGTAATTTCCACTCCTAGAATACGACAATCTTCTTTAACTTCTGCCAACATTTCATAATATTGTTCAAGTGTATTATTAATTTCCTTCACCAGATTATCATACATATTCAATTTTGATTCCAATGAAATGGACCAAGAAGGGTCTAGCTCCTTAGGATTATTCACAATTTTCTCACCAATTAATATCTTCAAATCCATAGAGTTCAATTGTTTCATCTCCTGAGAAAGCACATAGAGACTAGTTTGATCTTTTCTGAGCTACTGAAGTTCTATTACTAACTCCATTGTCTTATTAACTACTTGAGTGTAAAAGAGCATAGATTTATTTCGAAAGAAGATAGCCTCTTGAGATATTTTATCGATCCCATCACAAGTAGATCTAGAATAGCTCAAATTCTTTTTAATTTTCTCTATGGTGACCACATTGATGCCCTCTACTTGAGAACTTAAGGCTTCATCAGATGTAGGAGTGGCCATAGAAGAAATAAAGTTACTCAATGCGAGGACTTGAGATTCTAGTTTTATATTTTCTTTCATCTATTCTTTCACTCTTTTAATCAAGGTATTGACTAAATAATTGGCATGGTAAACATCACCTGCTAGTGTTGAAGGCCCCATATCAACATGTGTGACTTTGTAGTCTACCTCCATTATTTCTTCTTTATTTAAATCCTTCATAGGATCAACAATTTCTAACATTTGATTTCTAGAAGTAGCAGATCAGTCACCATCCTTGGCATCCTCCTGGCTTTCTTAGGTTTTGAAGAGATTTGAAGTAACTTTGAAACTATATCCACTCCAATTGTCATTGTAGGAATATGCTTTTTCTTCTTCTCCACTACTTTTTTTAGCCATCCTAGGGAGGATACTACCAGACTAGAATCTTCATTTCCACTAATAGTTTTTCTAGTAGCATTAGGAGTGATAGGTGGATTATCAACTGGAGGAAGAGAAGAGGGAAATTCAGAGTCATGCAAAGTAGGAAAGATATTATCTTTAGTGATATGTTTAAAGATAGCTTCAGAATCTGCAAGATTCACAAGTTTTCCTTGATTGGTCTTCTTCTTAGGGGTAGGAGAAAGTAGATTGTCTTGTTCACAGATGCTCTTCAACTTGATTGTTTCTTCTAGCCTATCACCATCACCTCCTGACTAAGAATTTTCACTAGAGGACCTCACAGAGGGTTTCCCCACTGATACACTTGCACCAAATGCTTGCGTAGACCCCTATTCATTCTTTTTTGATGACTTAGGCTCCTGAATAAGACCAAATACTTGCTGCCATTTCTCATCCAACTAGTCCTAGGTTCTTTTAAGCACTGGGGTAGCACACACACTCATATCTAAAATTTCACTTTGGCTCCAATCAACCCTAGGGTGGGATTTATTAAGAAATTTTTCATATGCAAGATCTATGATTGTTGAATCCTTGACTACATTTTCAGGAATGTGAAATGACAGACTGATAGACTGTATCTGTTTTAGTGTTAGCCTTATATAATATCTTCTCAAAAATTCCTTCTCATCGACACAATCTTCCTAGAAATCTTCAATAGATGGTTGATGTTGATATAAGCTCCCTCCATAGAGATTATGCTTCACAAAACCCTTATTTTAAAAATTAGCTCTGATAGACAGATTTTGGTGGTTATATTCCTTGAGAATTCCTTCAACTACTCTGACCATCTAGTTTGTTTTGCACACAAAAAAAGGGTCTCCAATTGGAAGAAATACCCTCATTTACCCATGTTTGTATAATTAATATTAACCATGGCCATTTGTCTACAAACTTCCAAAAATATCAATAAATCTGCAGGATACCAAGATAATTTAAATGGGGATTTCTCAAAATTCCCTATTCTTAGATAGGAAAACTTATCAAATTGGATATAAGAGATTCCAAATTTTGATACAATAAAAATCGATTCATGGGAAAGGCACATTCTTGGATTTCCATCTAGCTTCCTCACGACCTCCATTAAAAATGTATCATTAACATGACAAAAATCACCCCTTCTAAATTGTTTAGTGAACTAAGGAAAGTGTTTATACATAGGAATATTAGAAGATGGGGTTCCCTGTGGCTCGAACCCAAGCCAAAGGACCTTTGACTACCTACAATGTACGTCAAGAAAGAACACATACAAAAAGTAGCATTGTTATGGAAATTAATTAGTTTCTCATTCAAATGGAAGCAAATAAATTCACCCCAGTCAATGAAAATGTTCTCATCACAAACTATCAAGATAAACTAGAACATCCAATCCTCAAATAACTCAACCTATGGATTCCCAACAATGCAATGCAATAAAGCAAAGCATCTATAATTTCTCCATTAAAATGTAATCTTTTGAGTTTACTCGGTAGTTGTGACTTACCTTTATTTTCAAACTTCAACCAGGTTTTGTCCATAGAGTTCTTACACTAGTCGTTATTTGCTTTGAAAAATTCACTTGCCACTGTGACAAACATGTCTTCTATAGGTTCCCTTTCTAGAATCCCCAACATGTGGGAAACAACTTCAAATGAAATTTCTGTAATTATTGTTCCATATGTTGATTTAATTTCTTGTGTCTACAAAATGTACCTTCTCATACATGCACTTATCAGGTCCACACTCAACACAAATTCTAGAAACCCTCTAACCTAAGCTAAGCCACCTTCTAATAGTTTTATATCTAGCTCAAACATGTCATCCCTCTCTAGGTGCACCCAAAATTCATCTAACTTAAAAGGTCCAAGTGTTGTATCCCTTACACTGACCCAACAGTCACTCAACATGAGCACAAATTTGCAGAGAAAAAATGTTTGCACATGAGATTTTGAGAAAAATTGGCCTTGGAAAATAATGAGAATGAGGCTAAAAGTTTGAGTAAAAATAATATTTGCACTTGAGAAGTACTGACCTTGGCAATATGCAGGCTCAATGTCTGAGTACAACTTTGCCACCCACTTATGTCGTTATTCTTTATTGGATGTACTTTAAATGTGGAATTCAATTTCATACCTCAAAAATATAGCCTTTAAATGTGCATGCTTTTGGAAACTCTTGAAAAGACAACTCAAGTTTATTCCATATATAGCATTCAATGAGATGTAAGATGATGATGCATTTGAAAGGAAAGATAAGTCCATCATGTCGCATGGTCACTTAAACCTGTAACCTCAAAACCAAAATTTGAAGTTTCAATGTTTTTGAAACCTCTGACCCACTCACTAAATCCACACACCATAACTCAAAGGTTACATAAGCATGAACTTAAGTTACTCCACAAAGTGAACCAAGTTGGGGAACTAGGTAGTTATGAAAATTTATAACTCCGTGACAATGTGACATGTCACATGGTTATAAAACTCAGAGTCCTAGTGACTAAGCTTGATTTTCTCTGTTATTTTGAGTCTACAACCATACATCAAATGTTTGTTGAACAGTTGAGTAATTTATGACATAAATAATAAACATGTGTTTTAAATTTTTTTAATTTTTAACCATTAATGTACTCAGATTATCAAGGCCTTTATAAAATGAATTACAATTTCACATTAATAGCATAGTAACACTTAACGTTTCAAAGGATTTAATAAAAGGAATTACAATTTCAAATTAATAGCACAACCATTTACTTTATTACAACTGAATTACAATGTCACATTATTACATAGTACAAATACAAATGTAAGCGCAAGTTCCAGGCTTTTGTTGGATCTCTAGTGAAAACATAAATGTAATACATGTGTATTGCTTTATGTTTTACTTTTAAATCTGATGCAATTACTATATTTTTACTATGTAAAACATTGTTATGGGTAGCACCCTGCATTGATTATCAAAAAAGGATTACATGAGTTTCTATTTTTTCAAAAAACCACCCTGAAGGCCTTTCTATCAAGTGACCTCCCCTGATTAGTTAGCCCACCCAAATTTTCATGCATTATAGAATTCATTACAAAAGTTTCCTAAATTTTAGTATAGGCACTCCAAGACTCAGGACTAACTCAATTACCCTATTACTATTAGTATTGATATCCAACAACAAAAGCTAAAATATACCCAACTAGACTTTATCATTCATGATCATCCTCTTCATCATCATCATCCTTTGACTCTATGCATTTCAAGTACGCCTTGGAATTTGCAATCACTAGGCAATTTGCTCCACATTTCTGGTGTGTTGGGATTCTAGCCTTTTCCTCTGGGTCCCTAGGATTATTTGCAAGCCATTATTCCCCATCTCCAAGGTCCCAATCACCATCATCACCTGCTACAATTTCCTCTACCAAAATTTTGTCCTCTACGTATCGCATTGCCCACCCACACGGGAGATTGGTCATCAACTTTGCTACCCTGTGGAGAAAGAAAATGCTATAGTCCCTTTCAGCCCACAATTTTTCAAATCCTTCTAGGCCGATGGTTCAGACCAAAGGAAACTTCATTACCTCTCTCCCTCTCATTTGTATCATACATAGTAGGGTATTTGCAAGATAATCATGGAAAACACAAGTCCTTAAGTGGCAAAAAAATTAGAAAAATCAGAGTTAGGCAACTTGACGTAAAAATTTGAATAAGTTATCTATATTATTTCAAAAATATGTAAGAGTAGAATCTATAGAAAATTGAATGTAGTTTCTAAACTACTAGGTTTATTTAAAAAGAAAAAAATCTATTTGGTGAAAATTTGAAATTTAGATGTAGTAGTACTTAAATTTTAGGGAAAAAATAAGGTGTATGTTTGACCTCCCTAACCACAATAAAATGATAATATTTTTTTGTAATATTTTAGCTATAAGTAGAGGACTCATGTCTTGATGTGATGCATATTTTTTTGTAATTTTTTTCAAAGTAAATAATTAATTATTAATTTTTTATTACAAATTTTTAAAAATATAAAAACTCGTATGTCTTACCACCTTAACTTCGTCAAAACTTCATGAAATTCATTTTTTTTAATCCTCTAGTATGTGAAGCATAGAATGTGACACATATTTCAAATTCAAAAAATGTGATACTATTTGAAGGCTATAGATGTTTTTCAATCAACTTTTCAATCAAGACTTTAGTCGTAATTCAAATAGAAAATGAATAATAATTATTAATTAAATTCAAAGTAAAGCATAATTTATAATGGTGGAAATCTAAGAATCTCCTTTAAAAACCCTTTTCATTTCATCAATTTTGGGTAAAAGAAAGTCATTAGCCACATACCCTACACAAACCCATCATATTGCCACTGTTTGGCCCAACATGATCCTGCACATACCCAGTAGTTCTGTGGTATGGGGATTTTCCTATTCTTATCCACATTATCTAGCATCATGTCAATGTCTCCCATCCATGCATGCACAAAGACCATTTGGGTCAATTTTTTTCTTATCTCTTTTGAGACTCCCATATGCAAAAGGACTACTAAGAACATTGCTAGAATATCTATATTTCCTCTGGCTCTGTGATAAGACTTCAAAAATTCTAGCCCAACCACCTGCTTGGTTGCCCAGAGAATGAGTGGATGGGTTTAATTCATCATCCTCTGTAGTCGCTTATTGGTTAGTTATCCTCTTAAGGGATGTTGTTGCTTCTCCATGTCTAACGCAAGCGACATTTCCATTTTTCTCCTCACCCACAACTCAACTTTCTAGAATTTTCAACTACTACTTCAAATTTTGCAAATGCAATGTGATAAATGGTTTATTTCATAAATAGCTAATATTGAATTTCTCAAAGGAAAAAAATTGATGGAAAATTTATTTTTTCATTTGAATTGCTTTATGTTTAACTTTTAAATATGCATGCAATTATTTCATAAATAGATAATAAATTATGGGCCACTAGTGATTCTACCAGCCTAATTCGTGCAAACCAAAAAACCAACTTAGTCAATTCAGGTATCTTAAGCCTTATATGTACAATTAAAAATTAAAATGTTTAATTTGAGTGATGTATAGCTACATGCAAATTTTACCTCAATCTGACAAGTTGTCAAAATACCTAGACTCTAGTCAGCACTACTAGTGCCACTCAAATGATATGAAATGATTACAAATATTGTTTCATTAAAGCTATGAGTTTTCCAATCAATCGCTTTAGATGTTCAAAACTAAAATATTGATAATTTCAATTCAATGAAATGCAATACATCAAGGCATTAAAAAGAGAAAAATAAGCCTTGATCTTGCCATGTGTCTGCATCTAACAGTTCTAGTGTTATTCCAAAGGTTTCAATTCACAAATCTACTACTTCAGAGATTTACTTCTGAAATGCAACTAGAGTCGTCCATCAAAAATTCATCGAATGGTCATGGTTATATTGATTTTCCTTTACATCCTTTGGGTAAAACATTCTTAAGTTTTTAATCCTTTGTCCTACATTCTTCCTAGGCGGTCCCTCTTTCAAAATAGACTTTTTGCATGTGCATATTTTTTCCACTTAAGTTCTATTACTTAGTGCCAAAATCCAACCCATCAGGTTCATTACCATGATGATGAGCCTTGATCTCCCCACATGTTCGCATCTAACGGTTCTAGTGTAATTCTAGAGGTTTCAATTCACAAATCTACTGCTTGAGAGATATACTTCTAAAATGCAACTATAGCCATCTATCAAAAATTTATCGAACGATAGTGGTCCATAGTGTCACATGGTCACTAAAACTTGGAACCTTAGAACCAAAGTCTGAAGTTTCAAAGTTGTCAAAACTTCTGACCCACCGACTACACAGATGACTAAGAAAGAACTTGCAACTAAGGTTAGGAAAAGCACCAAAAAACTCGACTTTGGTGAATTAATATTTGAAAGGTGGCAAGGACGGTGCATTTATGAAGTGAAGATCGTAGGAAAATTTTATCATGGACATGATTGGAGGATTGATGGGTAATTAAGATCGATACGTGTGGAGTTTGGAAAATTATTACCTCTTGGCCAAGCCTGGAATTTGATGGCCATCCCTACCTATCATATGAAAATTTTGTGATTGTTTTATTCATTTAAATTCTTGTCACTTTACATTTTATGAAAAAATTTAACTATCAAAAAAATATTTAATTTATATGTTTTATATAAAATATTTAATATTAAAATATTTTTGATTTTATTAATCATACATATTAAATAAATGTTATGAAATAAATGTTGTTGAATTTTTTTATAGTTTAATCCTTAAATTCATCTATCTAAAACCATAAATTTTTGGTAAAAGGAAAATAAAATTTCAACATGCTCACCAATAAAAGTAAATGTTGTATTATCTTGAAAAAAATCAATGCTGAGAATCACTGTAAACAAAATGCTATAAAATAAATGCTATTGAATAAATCATATATATTAATATAAAGTGAAATTAGAAAGAATTATTCCAATTCTAAACTAATTTATATTTTTATCATAAACATTATTATATACTTTAGATTTATCTTCATCCATCAACTACCAAAAATTATTCCAATTTTAAACTAATGTTATAAAATATACTTTAGAAAGAATTATTCCAATTCTAAACTAATGCTATTAAATATACTTTAGATTTATGTTCATCCATCAACTACCAAAAAATTTGATTAGCCAACATAGTTTTCATTCCAACATATCAAATTATCCCTAATCATACTTGCCTAAAATCTATGCTTCCAACCATTGTTTGTGCCCCAAGGTGTTTTACAATTACAATGCACACAAACAAGATTTAGTATAGTAATATTTTTTTTTAAAAACTGTACTACTCAGATTCCTTTGATGAATTACTTGTCTCCAATGGCTCTATCTCCATTAATGGATTCATCTTCTTCCTCGGATGAAAATGCTTCTTTTTATGCATCTATGTAGTGGCGATGTCTTTGAGATTCTCTATGACCTCCTCGACCTCCATTAGCTTGACACACGTTTTGAGTGCTTGCCACTTGCGCTTTGCACCTTCTCACCATAGAGCTTTGGTGTGTCCTTTTGGCCACCTATTAAACAAATGATTTAAATCCTTGAGCTCTAGGCCTTCACCATCCATGCCTTCAACCTTAACAAGCCCTACTCCTAGTATCACTTGTTCCAGAATTCCTTCCATATCCTCTAAAATATCTTTGTGAACCAGAGTTTTCATGACATTCCTCACTACATCCACCAGCTCTCCTAAGTCTAGACCCCAAGCCATGACCAATGAATAAATATCCATATTGGTCATGTATCTATGCTTTAATTTTTAAAAGCCATTACCAAAAATAAATTGAACTCGTTGTGCCACCTACACATCCTTGAAGAGAAATAAACCCTGTAGTCACTTCATAGGTTCTTTTCCAACAAGAGGGTCTAGCTTCCTCTGCGATGTTAAGGTGAAATTGGCCTCCATTGTTTCTCTGGTTCACTGGCTTCCTAACAACCACCCACCATCGACTGGATACATGAGATGTGTGTCTTTAATACATTTCAATTTTCCAACCATCTCCATTAATGTCGATTCCCAAACATATGTCCAACACTGGCCAAAAACCTTCATAAATCACTTTTTATGGAAACTTCCGCACCTCCACTTACTAAACAATGTTTAATTCACCAAAAAAAATTATTAATCATTTGAAAATAGGTTTAATTTGCCAATGAATTTTACTTTTTAGTTTGAAAATCAGTTTTAATCACCAACAAAATTATTTTTTTCTTGTTTGAAAATAGTTTTAATTTGCTAATCGAAATATTTTATTGGTTTGAAAATATATTTTAATTGCTAATGGAAAATTTTTAGTGGTTTTAAATAAATTGTGTTTTTCTAGGATTTTCCATAGACTTCTAATGATTAGAAAATATTTTCCAATGGACATTATTTTTTTCACGAAAAATGAAAAAATTTGCCACTAAAATTAATATTTTTATTGAGAAGTATAGAAGATTTGCTAGGATTTTACACCTTTGCCGAGGGGGGGGTTTCTTAAAGTTTTCCCTAATCCACATATACCACAACAATTATCATAAGATCACCTTCATATTTAAGATAAAAATTTCTATTAGCACAACCCTTCTTGAATCCTTGTTGTTGCAGGTAATGATCCAAACTTGAATACCATGCCCTTGGGTCTTTCTTTAGAGAATACAATGCTTTTCTTGATCTACAAATAAAAACTATCTGGTTGCTCAATATATACTTCCTCTTTTAGGTTTCCATTCAAGAATGCAAATTTAACATCCATCTAATATACTTTGAATCCCTTGTAGACTAAGAATACAAGAAATATTTGTATTGCTTCTATTCTTGCCACAAGGGAAATTTTTTCTTCAAAATCAATCCCTTCTACTTTTTCATTTCCTTTGTGCACTAGCCTTTCTTTGTTACGTTTCTAACCATAGCCCCATCTTCATTCATCTTATTTATGAATATCCATTTGGTGTCAATTACATTCTTTTTTGATGGTCTAGGAACCAATTCCCTTCTCAATTTGATTGAGTTCCTCTTTTTTTTTTTTATCCAACTTTCATCCTTACTAGCTTCAGTAAAGCTCTTTGGTTCAATCTAAGACAAGAGAGAAAAATTTACTTGCTCCTTATCCTTTGCAAGTCTCTTCCTGCTCTATGCATCTTCATTCTTGTCACCAGTTATTTGTTCGGAAGGATGATCCTTTTGCACATATTTTGTAGGGGCTTGTTCAACCACTTCTTCATTCTCTTTTTCTTGTTGTTCTTCTTCAACTGTTGCACCTATATCATCATCATCTAATTCAATATCAAGGTTATTTATATTATACTTATCCTAATTTATATTTTCATCAACCTTGACATTTATGATTTCTACTACTTTGTGTGGTCTCTTGTTGTAACATTTGTATGGTTTTTTTTGTGTTGAGTAACCTAGGAAAGTTCTTTCATCACATATTGAATCAAAGCTTCCTAAATCTTCATATTCTCTCTTGATATATAATTTACTACCAAACACCTTGAAATGCTCAAGACAGATCCAAGCCTACCAAACCATAGTTCATAAGGAGTATTGCCTCTATTTTCTCTTAGCAAGGCTCTGTTCTGAATGTACACAACAACTTGAATTGCTTCCTTCCAAAATGTATCAACCAAATTTTCCTCATTTAACATAGCTCTATCCATTTCTTTCACAATCTTATTTCTTCTTTCTTCCCCTCCATTTTTTTGTGGAGTTCTAGGTATTGAATATTATCACTTAATTCCATGATCTTCATAATACTCTCTTAATTCACTTGATGTAAATTCTCCACCTCTATCTAACCTAAGACACTTAATTTTCTTTCCAGTATCCTTCTCTACTAGCTTTCTAAAAAAATTAAACTTATCAAATGCTTCTTCCTTCTCCTTTAGAAACGTGACCCATGCCATTCTAGTATAGTCATCAACAAGTAGCATAAAATAGCTCTCACCTTACAACCCTCTAGTTCTCATGGGACCACACAGATCTGTATGAACTATCAGCAAGGGTTTTGTAGCTGAATAATCCTTTATAGGAAACTTAAAATTTGTTTTCTTTCCTTGTTTGCTTCCTTGGAAAATTGTATTTTCAAGCTTTTCTCTCTTAGGAATATTTCTAACCAGTCCTTTTGAGCTTATCTTTACCAAATTGGAAAATTTGACATTCCCCAATCTTCTATGCTACAACCAACTCTCATATGCTTGGATGATTAAACATGTTTGACCTTTTACATCACATAGATTGTAGATATTACTATTTTTTCTTATCATAGGAGCAATCATCTTACCATTTTTCCTTATCTTGCAGCCTTTAGAGTTAAATACAACCTTGTACCCATTGTCACACATCTAGCTAACACTAAGAAGACTATGTTTTAGACCTTCAACATAGAGCACATCTTTAGTCTTATTCTTCCCATCTATGCTCAAAATTCCTTTACCACGAATCTTGATAGCATTATTATCACCTAGGCTTACTAATCCTACTTTTCTCATTTTGAGTTTAATGAATTTACTTTTATCTCCAGACATATGCTTGGAGTAGCCACTATCAACTACCCACAAATATTTTTCCTTTGCATACAGTGTTGTTTGGGAAATCATAGATTGAGTGGAATTTTTCTCTTTCTCCTTCCACATCTTCTTAGGTTTCTTTTCAACTTTCTCTTCCATTTTCTCAGAAATCTTGGCTTCCTTTTCAACTTTGGAAGATGTATTTTTCTTCTTCTCAGAATATTTTTTTGGTCTTATAAATTTTTCTCTATAATTTCAAGCTACATGACCAAAATTTTTGCAATTATAATAGAGTATTTTAATGTCAATCAAGGGGGAAAATGAAAATTTTCTTACAAAATTTGTATTCTTCCATGGAATAACTCTACATTCTCTAGCCCTATGACCAAAATTGTGACGAGTATAACAATACCCATTGAAGTATGATGAGTATTTGGTCGTGGTGTTTCCTTTAGTTGGATGAGGAGATCTTCTTTGTTTAGGCCTCCTTGGATAGTGTACTCTTGTGAATCCATCATTGTCTATTATTTTTGTGTTTTGTTTCTTCTTTTTTTGATCAAGGACTATCTAGTTGTCTTTTTTATCTCAACTAGTTTCTCCTCTTTATCATTTTTTTTTCATCTTTATAGGCTTCCCCTTTGTCAAATTTTTTACTACTAAGGACTGATTTTTACTTTTCTCTAAATATTTCATAGAGTTTTGTAGAGGCATCAACAAATGATCTCGTTCATTTTTCTAGTCCTAAGCCTAATTTATCCTTATTAGCTAGCTTTTGCATTCTTAACAATTGATCCAAAATGTTTGAACCACATTTTAGTTCTAGACCTTTACTGATCTGCTCATTAGCTTTCTCCAACTCTTTTCTTAAGGAAACTATTTATACCTCAAGCTTCAAGCATCTATCCACTTCAGATTCTAGTTTGGACCTTCATTACTTCTTCACCTCTTTTAGCTTCTTCAACTTGAAGTTTTAGATTTACCACAACTTATTGGATTCCTCAAGTTCTTGAGTTAATTTTTTAGTCTCTTTTTGAGAATTCTTTCTCATTTTCTTCTTTTCCCTCTTAATATCATCAAAATTATGTCTTAATTCATCAAGATCTTCAAGAGAACTAATCAATTCTTTCTCAAGATCAACAATTGATTCCTCTAGTATTCATGTGATTCCTTAACTTGTGCATCCTTTTGATCCTCAGTGACTTTGGCCTTGAAGGGGAATTCTTCTCTACTTTAAAGTAATTTCTCACAAAATGATGTGTAGCAATTCCCTTAAAGTGGGGGGAATAAATTACCATTATTTCATTTTCGTTCTTGGTTCTTAGTGTAGCCCTGTTGTTTATGTGATGCATTTGTCACTTTGTGGATGAAATTGGGTGTGATGTCATTTATAAGTGTGATCTATCTCAGCATATTACATTCCTCTTGGTGGCTTGACGTAGCACATTGCATCCCCTAAGTTGTGAATATACTATTATTTTATTGGTCCTCTCTTGGAGAAATTAGACACAATGTTCCCTAAGTGACTGACCTTGCATAAACTGAACAAGACTCCTTTGAACATCTTTTCACTTTTTATAATTTATGTTACATTTTTACATTTTTCATTTCTTTTTTCCAGCTTGCATAACATAGCTTGCATGACTATGGTACTTTTTCTTTTTGTTCATGATCATTTTTCCTTGTGGCACCTTGTTAGAGTTATCAATGGGTATAACTTTGACATGATTGAGCGAGAAGCACACCTAGTGGCATGACTTTTCCCCATAGCCACCTTTGTGTTTTATGAGTGCATACCAACTAGAGTATGTATCTTACTTTCTAGGCTTTCTCACCATGTGAACAACTAGTTCCATGGACCTAGAGTGAGTATACAGTTGGGCCTTCTCACCCTGTGGATAGCCTAAAGTTCTGAGTCCCCAGAGTGAGTACACATTCTCTTTTTCAAACAATCAACCTAGATCTCTTTTCACAACTAGTTGGATTGACGATTGAAGCTTCATGCAATTCATCTCAACACTTGTGTGTTCCTTTATTATTATGTTTAGTTTGCCATGGGACCTTCATCCTGGGGGCTTGATCATCCCTCTTGATCGTTGTCATTCCTTCTTGCTAACATGAGAGAATTTGAACCCTCCCCTCAATGTTCATCGTTACTTTAGTGTGAGTTTGAAGCAAGTTCATACTCTCACTAAAGTGGGGGCTAAATGTGTTGTAGAAAAATGGTCCCTTGTCATTTTCATGGCCTTTTAGGTCTTGTTTCATGGTGTTGGAACTATGTTGCTTTGATTTTATGTTGTATCATGGCTTGAACATACTTATTTAGGTACTAAAACTTAAAGAACGATGTCTTATGAGGGTGTTTTGAAGTGTTGTAAGACATTTCTACATTCTTCTAGACTCTATTTAATGCAATTTACCTAAAAACTACTTTTTCACTCATCAAAAAGCCCTATTATGAAGTGTTGTAAATTCTTGTAACAAGCTTTCATGCTTTTCTAGGCATATTTTCACTAGTTAGACCTTTCTTATACTTTACTTTGTCCCTTTATGCCCTCATATGACTTAATTAAGTATATTTTTGCATATTATCTCGACAAGCAACAATAAAAACAACATTTTTCTTGAAACTTGTTTTTAGGTCCTATGTGGGACCCATTCGCCATGGGTGGCAAATGAGTCCCCCTTGGCCCCAAATTCAAAATATTTCAAATTTCCTTTCGATATTTTATTCAAAATCACTTGATGTCAGCCTGTAATGAGGTATGAATGAATACTAAGGCACAAGAATTGTATAAATATGTGGTTTTCACCTTATTTTACATCTCCTCATTCATTCAAGCATTCAATTTTACATTTCAAACACTCAAGCATTATACATCATAAATTCAATCACTTTGAAGAAACCATTGACATCACTTCAGACTTGCATTATCGAGAGTTAGGTGAGTTGATAGCATTGGCATGCTATTAGTTTATCTTTCTCTTTTATTACATTGTCTTTTCAAGGGTTTAATTACCAAAAGTTGGGTTTGACCAAGGAAAACCCATAGTCACTAACCCCTAATCATTTTTTCCCTTTTGCTTGCTTGTTTGCAGCCCTTTGTTTGCAGATTTAACAAGCTATTAGGTGTTGAAGAGTTATTTTCAATTCAACTAGGTGCCTCAAGTCAATTTGAGTCAAAATCAAGCTTAGAGAGAGTTATCTATTTGTTTTCTATAGATTTGACTTTGACATCCTGACAAGTAGACATTCTCAGATTTGGTGTTGCAAAGTTGTCTCCTAGGTTTTCAATTTTTTTGGAGATGATTGATTCACTACCTATGGTGAATGAGTCCCACCTTAGGACTAGAAACTTGAGTTTCGTTAGATTTCAGATCCCAACAGATAGAAATCAACTCTGGATAGTTTTTCACCAGCATCCAAAACGCTCCAAAAAGCTAAAATTTCACCTAGGTGCACTCAAATTCATCCCTGTACTTTTTCTTCTACATAATTTCTTCATTTGCATAGTTGCTTGCATATCACAATTTGTTTTCAACTGTAGTTGTAATTGCACTTTTACATTCATTTTTAGCCACCTAGATTAATCTACTGCATTTAGGTAACTTAATTTACATCATATCACATCACACACATCATAATTTGAGTGATATATAAGCATTTTTTGCCCTATCTCTCTCCTTTTAGGTGAAAAACCCTAGAAGTGCAAGAGTAGTCCATAGGGTCCCAAAAATCCATATTTTAGGTAGTATATTTAGTCATTTTTTATTTCACTAGTCATATATTTATTCATTTCTCACTAATTTCTATCAATTAGTAGTATATTTAGTCAATTTAACTATTAATTGACGCCAATTATTAGTATATTTAGTCATTTTAATTAACTCATATTTGAGGATTTAAATATAAAGAAAAAAATACACATCAATCATCAATTGCACACAATAAGACAGGCATTGATAAGGAAAAATCATTGAAATTTATTAAAATAAAGTTGTTCTTAGAGCTTGCACAAGTCTGGAATATCTATCTTGCTTGACAAATATCCAAGATTGTTGCTAGAGAAATTGTTCTAAGAGATGTGAACCATTTCCATCATTTTAAACAGGGACAATTCTATTTTGGAGAATATTGGTGATGCTAAATTAAACAATTTGAAAAATAGATTTTCACTATAATAATGTCCACTACATCAGATATCCAGTAATAACAAAGAACATCCATCAAAGCATAACAACAAGGATTTTTTTGTCATATGTTGTAGTTACAAGTGCCTTGCTAGACATGCATGGAAATGTGGAAGCATAGACAAGGCTAGCAAACTATTTCAAAAATTCCTCAAAGAAATGTGATATTATGGAATACTATTATTGAAGGATATGTTCAAAATGGGTTTTTTCTAAAAATTCCTTAGAAAATCTTAAGAAAATGTAGCCAGTGGGTGTAAATCCCAACTCCTCAACCTTTGAAAGCATCCTTCCTACTTGTGTGTGAATTGGAGCTTTGGATGAGGATATGAATATCTATCAAAAGAATGTTTAGAAATGGGTTTTTATCAGATATTGTAGTTGCAAGTTCCACTATGGATCACCATATCCTTCACAAAACCTTCTATAGAACCACCACAACACCGCACAATTATTTTTGGGCCTTTGTAGTGATGCAGGGAGCACTTTGGTGATTCAAAGCGGAACTTGTAACTACAGTATTTGATAAAAATTCACTTCCAAATATTCTTATTCCTTAATGAGAAATAATCACTCATATAAGTAGTTAGTTGGAAGAAAACTGGGAGATAACATGAGTGCTCAATTAGTAATAACAATATTCAAAGTACCTTCTTTGAATGCGAATGAAATTTAGGAAGATAGTTCAGACACAAACTTGTCTTAGTAAACAATACTTAAGCTTCTCCAAAAATGTGGTGAGTGTGTAAGATTTTCCTCCAAGAGAGTATCAAGGATGATGGGCTATCATGGAGCCATGTATCATCCATTTGTTTTCTCCTTGTTGGCTACTATAGAATAGAAAAATGGATCTTTGGACATTTTCATGCTCATTTGGGTTTTTCTTGTGGATGTTGGCCTAGTTTTTCCTAGATTTAATGTTGTAATGTGAATAACACATTCACATTAGGTCTTGGGCCCTTGTGAATTAATAAGAATTTTATGATGCCTTGCAAAAGTGTTGTGAAGTGCTGTAACACACCTTCACACTTTTTTAGGATCTTATTATTATATTTTATTTAAATAACCTATTTTTATCATTTACCAAGCCTTATTTCAAAGTGTTGTAAATTTTTGTAACAAAATTTCACAATTTTCTAGGATTTTCATTAATAATTTGACTTTTCTTATGCTTTAATTGGACCCATTTTGCATCTATAGGCCTTACTTAAGTGTATTTTTGAGAATAAACACAATAAAAATCATTTAAAATATCTAAATTTTGATAACCCACTTTAAATACTTTAGGTGGGACTCATTCACCATTAGGGGCAAATGAGCCCCCCTTGGCTCAAAAATCAAAATGAATTCAAAATTATGGCGGGTTTGTATTTTCTAAGATCTAAGGTCGGCCTGAGATGTATTTTTGGGAATTAGGGCATAATTTTGTATAAATATAAGGTTTTTATATTCATTTCACCCACAATCATCCAAGAAATTAATCAATCAATCATTTAAGCATTTCAAGCATTCTCAGGTCTACATCCATTGGAGCTATTACTTGCATGTTTTTTCAGAATTTTGCTTCAAGGATTTGGTGAGTTGTAGCATTACATGTACCATTCATTCATCATTATATTTCCAAATTTTGTTTCATTTTCAAGGGTTTGATTACCAACAAGTGGTTTGAGGGTATGTGTACGATCATGATGGGCCAAAAAGTGGAAATATTATGGGTATTTGTAGGGTATCTGGCTGGTGATTTTTTTTAATCCAAAATTGATGAAACGAAAAGGGTTTTTAGAGTAGATTCTCATATTTCCACCAATATAAATTATTCTTTAATTTGAATTTAATAAATAATTATTATTTATTTTCTATTATAATTACGACTAAAGTCCTGATCGATAGGCTGATTTAAAAACATATATAACTTTCAAATGGTATCACATTTTTTGAATCCCAAATATGCATCACATTATATGCTTCACATACTATAGGATTAAAAAAGAAAAATTAAATTTCATGAAGTTTTGACCAAGTTAAGCTAGTCAGACATACGAGTTTTTATATTTTTTAAAAGTTGTAATAAAAAATTCATAATTAATTATTTACTTGGAAAAAAATTACAAAAAAGTATGCATCACATTCAGACATGAGTCCTTTACTTATATATAAAATCTTATAAAAGAATATTATCATTATATTATGGTTAGGGTGGTTAGATAGACACCTACTTATTTTTTCCCTGAAATTTATGTACTACTACATTGAAATTTAAAATTTTCACCAAATAGATTTTATTTATTTTAAAATAAACCTAGTAGTTTAGAAACTACATTCAATTTTCTACAAATTCTATTCTTACATATTTTTTAAATAATATAGATAACTTATTCAAATTTTTATGTCAAGTTTCCTAACACTGATTTTTTTGAGTTTTTTGCCACTTAAGGGCCTATTTTTTCCATGATGATCATGCACATACCCTTGACCAAGGCAAACCCCTATTCTCTAATCCTTCAACCATTTTCCCCTCTCTTTGCATGTGATTTTGAAAGATAAGGTTGCAAATTTGTCAAAGAGAAAGATTGGAAAAGTTTTCAATAGATTATTAAAGCTATTCAAAGTTGTCTAAACCCTAAGAGACGCTTGGAGAACACCTATAGGTTGAATTATGTAGTTCGAACCTAGATCTGAACTAGGAGTAGAAAGGAAAATTGAAGGTTATAGTTTCATGTTCTAAATTTCTAGAAATATAGAGGTGGACAGATTCACCATTAGTGGCAAATGAGTCCCACTTCCTAGGCTTAAAATAAGAATTTTGTAGATATGAGTACACAGTTGTCTGAAACCTGTTTCGACAAAGTCTTCCTAAAACTGGACTAATTCACCTAGCTTGGTGTATGAGTCCCAATTGGCATAAAAAATAGATTCTTTGATATTATATAGATCCATTCCATTCTTCTATAGTCTCTAGGTGCACACTTTCAGTTTCATAAGTTTTTGTTATAGTTTACTTGCATTTCTAGGTCATTTTGCATATCACACTGTGTTTTCAAACATCTTGCATTTTCTTAGTTTGGATATAGTAGTTAATCTCTTTAATTATTTTTTAGCATTTAGGAAAATCCCCTTTGACATATTTCAATCATCTTTGCATTGGAATCTCAAGGGATTATTCTCGAGTAAGCCATTAAGATTTTTGGTACCTCTCTCCTTCTAGGTGCAACTTTACATTGGAATCTCAAGGGCTTATTCTTGAGTAAGACATTAATATTTTTTGTACCTCTCTCCTTTTATAAGTGTAAGAGAGCCCACATTTAGAAAAATAATTGGTTCATTTTAGTGAACCTACATTTAGAGCATCATATTTTTTTATTTAGAGTGCATTTACAGCCTAGGAATAGCTTGCATTAACATTGCATTGCATCTTGCATTATTTAATTTGCATTCTAGGTCTTTCAAATTTGCATTAGTGAAAATATTATTTAGCTTGCATTATTTTTTATAATTTCATTTAAAAATAGTAAAATTCTCCATTTTCATATCCTATTTGCATTAGAAAATATAAAAAGAATAAAAACCAATTCAAAAAATATAAAATATTTCAAATAAATCATTACCTAGACTCATTCGTCACCCTGGGTGAATCAGTGCATATTTTTCACTTCATTTTTCATCATCTACAATTCATTTTCTTAGTTTCTATTTGTTGTTTCTGCATTTATGTTTTACTTTCCAAAAATTTAGTTAGAAGCATTGCATTGCTCTTAGTTTACATTGCATTTGAATTCACCCTGCATTTGGTAGACTTTGTATGAGTGTTTGGTATCCTATTGCTAATATCTTAGTGAGAAGAAGTTTGAGAATCATGGAATCCTATGATAACACATTCATTGTGGATCTTGGGTTATCTAGAGCTTCCACTCCTAGTGTTGATGCTAGTAAACTAGGAATGGATAATAGCCTTAGTAACTCTTTGCCTTCAAGTAGTATGCATGTTGAACATAGGTCTAATGATATCCCACAAGAAAAGATAATTCAAATCCATGAGGATTTAGTACACCTGCAACACCAAGTCAACCTTGAAAACATTTCCACTACTACAATTCCTACCATAGAAAACATTCACTGCATGCTTGAAAGTGATGAAGGACTTGAGCTTATGAAAAACGTAGTTCAGATCTTTGGGAAACATCTTCCTTCCACCTCTAGTGCTCCTATACCAACAAGCAATGTTTCCAACCATAGAGAAACTCAAATTCCTTCTCCCTCAATGATAGCATCAATACCTACCTATACCACTCCTCAAATCACAACAACAATGCAACAAGCTAGTAACATGATTACTTCCTTGGGTATTCCTACTAGCATCCCTCATTCCTATGTGAAATCACATGTTCTATCTTCTACCACATTACCACCTATAAGCATTCCTTTCACTTGCTCTCCTAGTACATATACCCCATCACCACTTTCACTTCCACCTCATACTAGTTGTACCGATCCTCTCATAACATAACTCTTCCAAACAGTTTCTTCCATGCAAAAACAAATCTCCACCGTAAACCAAAATCAAAATGGCCCACCCACATACTATATTAAAAGTAGTCCATTGTCCTTGGAGATATTGCAAACATTGATGCCACAAGGTGTAGAGGTGCCTAGATTTGAGAAATATGGAGGGAAGTGAGATCCTTCTAATTGTGTCAATTCCTATACCACTTTATGTAGTGACTTTGTCCTTGATGATAAATTGTTGGCCAAAATCTTTCCTAGGTCCTTAAAAGGAACTGCCTTGGAATGGTTCTCATCTTTACCAAAAAATTTAATTCATTCATTCAATGAACTTGTTGATGCATTTGTAAACCATTTCCGAGTGCATATGGGGATTAAGAAAACCTTGGCTAATTTGATGAGATGCAAGAAAAATGAGGAAGAAAAGATAATTGATTTTATCTCATGCTATTAATTGCTTTATTTCCAAATTGATGTCAAGGTCCCTAACCCACACCTTCAAAATTTGTTCATATAAAACTTACAAAATAATATCCAAGTAAAACTCACCATGATGAAATTACCCTCCTTCATGCACTTGTGTACTGCCCTTTGTGATTATCAAATTTTGGTTAGTAGTCGAGATACAAGGTTCACTTGTAGCCGCATTGAGAGATTTGAGCCTGCACACCAAAATAATTCCCAAAATTTTACAAAGAAAAATAAAGGGTTCCTTCAATTTAATCCACCTCAGCCTGCAACTCAAAATTTCAACAACCAAGTAGTTGTTAAAACCACAATGCCCTTTAGTTATGGAAATCCGAAATGACAATTCACACTGTTACCCAACACTCTTCATAACACAATGTCCCAACTTTTACAATAGAAAATGATTACCTTGCCTCTCATCAAAACACCAGACCCTACTAAGCCTTTACACCAAAACTTTACAAGTGTCTTAAACATCTTGTGCAAGACCTCATTGATTTCAGCCTTCTATCTATTGCAAGTGTTAATGATCAAGGCAATAATTTTATTGCCCCTTTGAACCAAAACTTATAATTTTTTTACTGATCTAATGCCAAAACATAATATTTCATTTTTCAAATCTAGTGAAACTAAAAAGAATGATGTAATGAATGTTGATACAAATGATGAACATCATGATCCTATCACACATGATATCAATCTTAATCCTATGGATGAAATGGTAGGTGCAATAGATGTTATCCATCACTAGGGCCAACCTAAGAGCTCTCTTGATATTGCTTTCTTCTCTAAGGACATAATTAAACATCTACCTGATGATCCTCTCTACATAGTTGGTCATATCTATGATAAGCCCACTAATGGGATATTAATAGATCCTACCTATGGAGAGAATGTGATCACTGAGGAATTCTTAGTATTACATGAACTTTATCAAATCAAACCAAATCTCAAATTTCCCTTTCTAAAGAGAACCTAATACGTAATCATGTCATACCTAGAACTTGGAAGCCACACATATTGAATGGTGTGGTTCATTATGTCTTCGTATATTTTTCCCCCTTTGTAGTCCAGTACAAATCCCACCCTCATAAAAATGTTTGCAGTAAGCCTATCCATAAAAGTAGTTAGCTCTAATTCAAAAGGCCTCTCCATAGCTTTCTTTAAAATCTCATTCCATTCATTTACCAATTGATCTATGCACGTGGAGATGATGTCAACAAAGGCCTATACAGTTTACACAATGATTCTCAATAGTAAGTTGAGATTCAAAAGTCCACAAAAACAACTTTGTAAAACATGTTCAGAGTTGTATGGCAGGGTAGACATAATATATGGAAGTAAGGAGAATGAATTGAAGGATAAGTTAATGGAGGAATCAAAGTAAGAATGTAATGACCACCTTAAGTTTTTTCATATGAAAATTAGGTGCCACAATTCTACGATATTGATGCCACTTTTGACCATTGAAAATGAAAAGGTTGTTGCCCAAAGCCATAGAAAGCATCTTCTTAACCATTGGAGACCTTCCACAGTCAGCAAAGTTCTTGGAAGAAAGAAATTTTCTGAGAAGCTCTGCATCGGTTAAAGAAATTTTGGGTTCATAACCAAACCATTTAACATTTTTTTCCCCTACACAAACATTAATCCAAACATAAGAACATATAACCGAAGTATTTTAAGAAAAAAAATAGAAATCCATGAGAAAGAGATCATATATTTGTGACCATTTGACTATAAAAGGGAAAACTTTGTTTCCGATGTCATGATTTATTGAAGGCATGTCCATGAGTAACTATTGCTACACCATGTTTGCAATATAGAGAAGATTTCCAATCATAATGTGGGGAGGAGGACCTTTGAAACCCTCTTTTTGCAGAGCTCTATAAATCATCCATGGCCTCCATAAGTATTTTATCACAAAACCTATGAAGAAGGGGCATATCCTAGCCAAAATTATGACTATGAAAGAATTTATAGCTGCTTCCAATAAATCCATGAAGCCTTGATTTGTGAGAGTACAATAGTGTAACTTGTTATGGAAAGGGAATCAAGTTGTGGAAAGAAAACACAAGAAGAGTTGTGATTCATGACTTGGATATTCTTTTGGTTGACCAAATCACTAGTTTTCCATGTCATGTTTAATATTTTAAAGCTACATCAGTATGGATATTATCTTATCACAAGATAAAAATAGTAAAATACTTAAAAGAGACAAAGCATCACTTCATTTATGGAAGGAGAATCTAAAATGAAACCACTACAAGATATGAAAGCTAAATAATTGAATGAAACAATTAATATCATAACTAATATTGATAAATAGCTCAGTTTTATACAGAACATTGATAAAGAGGGAAAGATGTATATTAGTCTTGTTTAGGATAATGAATGATCTATGGAAAATAATATATGATTAATTTTATTTTTTTATCATTTTTAATAATTATATTTGTATATATTAGGAAATGAATTGTAGTATTTTTGTTTTTTGTTGTATAAAATTGACTCAAGCATGGCATGAGAGTCATATCTAGAATAATTTTTGCACTACACTCTTGTTAAAGGTATCTATCAAATCATTCTTGATCTTTTGAGAAAATACAACTAATTAATAGTGAATCTAATTGATCACTCTCTTAGCATGGGATAATAGCATTATATATGGTAGTGAAGTTGTGTTGATGGGAAGTCACCCTTGTAAGTCCACTTATATCACTAGGGAAGAGTACCTAGTGGCAAACTATTGTATTGATTTAATGAGGTGGGTTTTGATGTGATGAGTGAATTATTGAATTGGTATTGTGATGGTTATTATTATGTGGCTAAGAGAGTCACTACTTCTAATATTTTTAAACTCATTTGTAGCAAAGAGACAAAAGGTGTTTAACCTTTGTTCTAACTCTATTAACTCTTTCAAAAATGTGAGCTCGCTTGCACAAAAATTTTCCCTCTTGCAACTTCACTCGTTAGCTTGCTAGATCTCCCTTAGGATCTTCCTTACTCTAGAGCTTGGTCTTTGGCTATTCTTCTTGGATTTTTAAGTTTCTTGTAACTCACTCAACACTACTCTAGCCTAATTCTCCTTTATTTTAAGACACATCAAGTGAGAAAAATGGGGAATCAAAAGAAAGGCTTTAATGTTTTGTTTGATCTTGTTTTTGTTATGATTTTTTATTTTTTATTTTTTATTTTTTTTATCATATGGTTTTGATTTGTTTGAATGATTGACTAGCTAACCTTTCTTTGTAGTTTTTTGAGTTTTGGTTGAGTACCTTGTGATGTTTTATAATTAATCTACTTGTAGAAAATATTTTGTTTATATGAATGAAACTAAACGCCTTTCCTAAATGTAATGTAATTTTTTTTGGGTTTTTGGTTTTTGAACATGTGATAGCTTGAATGTTGATTTTTTGGTTTTACCTCATGATGGGATCAAGGTTTTTTCAAGGATGTAGATATAACTAAATCTAACTTTTAGCTACTCTAAGAAATAAATGACTTTTTATAATATAAGAAAGCAATAAAGCTCTTCTTTAACTAAGGATAAATAATGAAATATTACTATCCTTAGATAAATTGATATTTCCTAATTACTCATTAATCTATTCACAAAAATACATTGAAGCTTTTGTAAATTGTGGAACTTGTACAAAGATTTTTCGAAGAAATTTGTGTTGGTATGTGTCCTTAGGAAGTGCAGTATTCATATATTCTTTTGTAACCAGAATATGTTCCCTTTTTATGATAGTAGAAGACAAGGAAAATATATATTAGGGGAAATTATTTGGTTGATTGATTTGGAAGTATCTAAATTTTTAAGAAAAAACTAAAATGCATGATTCATGCATTAGAGAATGAGAAAACTATAAGTGTGGGTTGTTTTTGCAAGGATAACCTAGTCTTCGAAGGTGATACATAGTCCTTGTTAAGAGAGAGGGAAAGGGATAAGATGTTCTACAAAAGATCTAGCTACAAATGTAAAAAGGGGATATCTCTTAGATTCCAAAGGCAATGAGAATATTTATAGGAATGGAAGCTTCACAATCAAGGGGGTTGATTAGGAGATGGCTAGAAAGCTTGTGTAAGTTAAGAGGGGAAGAGAATTAGTTGGGAGTACATGCTTAGTCAAGACTAAAATTAAATCATAATCATCAACAAAAATCATGGAAAAATAACTAGAATTGAAGCAATCGTGCATCCTCTAAAAATAATAGGATCACCCCTTTTGAGGTCAAGGTTGACCCTTTTCTAAGGCAAGTCGTTCGGGTGACCATAAGTTCTCTTGAGTGACCTTATAATTAAAGGTTGATAAAAGGATTTTAGAGGTGCATAAATACTCAAAATTTAGTTTGAAATTGAACTAGGTGGACAAAGGGCTTAGAAGGATGAGGGAACTACATGCCATACCATATGCTTTTATAGGGGTCATACATCTCTCTAAGAAAAAAAAAAATAGATTCAATTTATCTTAGCATAAAAAAGATAAATTTTGTATGGATCTAGGGGTTTTTGTGTCTTTTCTATCTAGTGAATAGATTTTTCACATCAAAATGCTCCAAAATGTATCCAAACTAAAAATACATGGCATATCATTGATAATACTATTTAATTATTAGAATATTTAATATAAATTAAATTTTATGTAATTGAATTTTTAAAAACATGTCATTCCCTATGCTTGCATGGGGGTCATATAACCTCTCCAAGAAAATATATTCTTCAATTTATTTTAGCCTAAAATTGAGAAATTTAATATGGATATAAGGGTTTTGTGTCTTTTCTATCGAATGAAGAGATTTTTTGCACCAAAATGCTCCAAAATGTATGCAACCTAAAAGAATTTCAACATAAGTCCTATTTGAAAATCCTAGTAAATCAAGTTATAGAAATATACAAAACCAAAATTAGGCAAGGGAAGGGTCTCATCAAATGTGGTAAAATATAGCTACCAAATTCAAAAAAAAGAAAAAAATACAAGAAAAAATATTTCCTATTCTAAGTCAATAAAAACCTTCTAGATTGAGAAAATTAAATTAAAATAAAAAACATGCATACATTACCAAATACGAACCCTATTGATGAAGAGGATTTGCTCGATAGATGTGGATGCTCAAGGACTTGTATGAGATTTTTGCAACATGTACCTATTAAGCTCACATTTTTGTTCTTTATTTTCTTTATGAAAGAATGACTTGGATTTAGAATTGTTTGTGTTAGGAAGCTAAGGTAGTGGAGCAACTTCCTAAACTAATATTGATAGGAGGGTTACACAATCTAAACTATTATAAAACCTTAACTATAAATAAACAAAATTAACATTCATACCACAACATAGTGATTTACACAAGGAAAACACTTTCGAGATAAAATCCACATGCTCCAAAAGTCACCCAATATATTTTTCAATATTCAATGGAAACTCGATAACTATAAGACTCTTACACACAACCTCCATCTCATGCACCTAATACATAGGAGATACAATACATGAAACCACCAAATAGTATTATAAAACCATAAGTTGAAAACCACCTAAAAACTGGCACCCATTCTTATATCCAATAATAGATGTGTATGATGTTTCTAGAAACAAAAAAAAAATGTAACTATCCCTTTAAAACTCACATATGTGCCCTACACATTTTTACATTTCCCATTTCAAGATGCCCAACTTCTGAAGGCCATAGCTTTTGATTCGAGTGTCTAATTAAAAAGCTATTTGAGCCCCCACAAATCTCGTGAAGCACTCTATCATGCTATAACTAGCTACACTAGTTATGACCACTTTCAAGCCTAGAAAATGCCTCTAAGGCCATCAAAATGGACTTTGAAGCTTTGGAAAAAGAAAACTATGAAGCATTTTTTCCTTGATCATTTTGATTTTCAGCTTGTATAATGTTTTTAGTTTTGTATGTGCCCACAATCAAGTAAAGTTATTGGAAAGGTGTGTAATATGCTGCATGGTGGCTACTTAGCTTTCATTTTTTTCCTTCATTTTTTGGGAGAGAGTCGGGACACTTGTCGACTCGTCAGAGATTTTCTCAAGGATCTATATTCATGAGCTTGCAAGTTTCTACTTGTTTGACACGTCATCTCTTTGTTGCCATTAGAGTGTGCATCATATGAAGCGATATCTTTTGGGAGTTTGTCAGATCTTGTTGGATTTTTTATTTTCTTGGTTTTTGGGATGGAATCTTCGAGTCAATGCCTTTGGGTGATGTGATTGGTCAACTGGACCTTTTTTCTAGGCTATTTTCTAGGATTTGATCGTTTATAGACCACTATCTTTAATAAATGTCTTTAAAGAGCATTAACACGATAGTTGAGAATTGATGAGCAAAGGTTGTTGTGACCTAACTAAAGATCTACGATAAAATCATGTGCTATCAAATGCCAACATTCGGTAGTAATTACTCTTGTGTTGTGGCGGTAGTTTCTTCTTTTTGTAGCTATAAAAGAGAGGAGGCGATAGATGAAAGAGTTGGATTCCAAGTTTTAGTTTCCTTTGGTGAGGAAATGTTTCTTTAGTTTTCTTAGGATATAGGACTATTTTCAGGAGTAAAAGTTGTAGAACTACTTTTCTTTGGCATGTTATATCTTTCAAAGTTCAAACTATTGTCGGATTAGCATTTGACCTTTGTTTTAAAGTTAATTTTATATTTAAAGCAAAAATTATTGAAAAGAAATATTTGAGACTGTGCATGTATGGCCTTTATTGAGATTTATTTCTTTATGCTTTTTATTTGAATGAAACACTATGTCTTGCAAGTTGAATTTGAATAGTTTAAGTGGCTGATTTCTATGTTGTATGCTTGTATAGTAGAATAATAACTTGTGAAAACTGGATTATGTCAGTGGACTTCTCTATTTTTCTGAAAGGTTGTTGTTTTGTTATATTATGTTGTATTAGGAGAGAGAGTTTATACAATTTTTGAAGATATTTCTGTTACCCTTAGAAATCTTTATGTTTGATCAGACCTTAATGAACACTACCTCTGGAAAGATTTGAAAATTTTCATTGTGCTTATTATTAGCTTTTGTTGTTCATTATCTTTCCAAAAATGAAGGGTGGTGGAATTTTGTGTCTAATTATATCACTTATAGAAATGATGGGGTTTAAAATGTTGTAAAAGTGTTGGCACATCGCCATTTTTATGTTTTATGTTTACATTTCCTTCTACCCTTTTCTCCAAAACCCAAAGAAGAGTCAACTTTCTATAAAAATCTTGGAGGTATTTAGTGAGGTACAAATTAGTCCCCCACTCACTGAATTTCCCATAATACTGTCAGAGAGGTACAAGTTTTGATGATCAATAGTTCTTTTTCTGGCATGCCTAGTGGGACATGAAGATTTTTGAATGCCTAATTAGAAGTCAAAAATATTTCTTAAATCAAACTAAGGAAGGAAACTAGAAGTTTCATTCTCGGAGTCCAAATAAGAGCATCCTCAAGAGGTCATTTCTAGCACTCTCAGTTAATGACCTCAGTACCTAGGAGAAGAAGACTTACAAGCTATGTATCACCTATGAGAAGCAATAGAGTAAGAAGTAAGAGCCCAATACCCAGAGCCTTATGTACTCCACTTGGAGGCTCAACCTTCCAAATCAAAATCCTTATATACCCAATTCATAGGAATCTTTTCTCTATGGCTCATATGCCTCCCCCTATGCCTAGAAATTTTGTAACCTAGGATAGCGATATTCTACTATGACCACCCACATCCCCAGATGTATGGCCTACCATACTTGTTAATTCCCTCAAGGCTATCCCAAAATTCTCTACAAAATATTTCAAAACCCCTTCTGAACACCTTCAAGATATAGTTGAGGTATGTAGGGTACATAATATATTAGAGGAGAACATGGCCTTGAGGCTATTAGCTGCCTCTTTCAAAGGAAAGGCCCAAGATTGGTATTGATCTTTGGCCTCAGGCACTATCATCTCCTGGGATCAGCTCAGAGAAAGGTTGTTCGAATGCTTCTCAGAGAATGAGATTGTTCATTGCTGCAACAACTAATCACCATCAAGAGAGCTCCACAAGAGGACATGGGAAATTTTAACACTAGGTTTCACAAGACTTGGCAAAGGATTCCCATGATTACTTGACCTCAAGCCACAATGGCATTCATGTTCTATTTGAAGGCCCTCAATTTGGACATCATAGTAATGATAACATACATGGGAGGGGATATCTTGTCTGATGCATATGAGTTAGTTGTGTCTACAAAAAATAGTTTAATTGATGCCAAAAAGCTTCTACCATGACCTCTGATGCTTGTATTTGCAAAAATTTGTGGTGGTCTTCCAAAAGAAGCTACTCCAAGTACTTCTACTATACAATTGGAGTTGGCTATGCCACAGTCTATGTACATGTATCCCACCACCACACATCGGGCTCTTCCTCGATTGCAGTAGACATCAACAACATGAAGAGTCTCATGTGGAATTTTGTTAATGAGTTGGTCATTATCAAACAACAACAAGCAACACCCCTGAAGTAGACCATGTAAGCCTATGGAAGAGGAAAGTCATCTTATCAGTAGAATCCATAAGAGGGATCCTCCAGAGGAGGAAGTAAATAGACGATGTCTGCAAACTAGATAGTTTCAATCACCATATCGCTAGAGACGATCAAATGCATCTTGAGTAAAGAGTTAATTCTAGGCTAGAACAATTCTATGGAAGATGAGAATGTATATAGCTTCCCATGCAGTGACAATTATATGCCCCAAAATTGTCCAAGGGGGAATATGCAATAGAAGATAGAAGAACAAAGATGCAAGGGAGTGCTCTTGAATGCAGATGAATATGAGTCCTCTAAAATGGAAAATGCTCACTTCAAAGTGAAAATGAAAGGAATGTCCTTAGAGAAAGAGTTAGATATTGCACCTGAACAAGTGCTATTTTCATGGATGGAAGAAGAAGGTGCAATGTTCACGAATGAAGCTCTGATGACTAGTACCCCACAAGTACAGTTGGATTACAACACAAGATCCAAAAGAAGGCTCACAAGAGAATATGTGCAACAATCTTTGCAGTGTCCTCAACAATGACAATTGTCACTTCAAGAAAAATAGCTTCTATGGCCCACCATTTAACCTATTCTATAGCCACATAATCCACCATTTCTAGAAAAGGAGGCGAAGAAGGCACCAATCCTAGTCACGACAGAACATTTTCTTTTGAAAATGAGAGAAATACCATTGTTCAAGCCCAAGACCCAACTAGTCAGAACACTTAATGTGGTGGAACAATTGAAGAAGGTACCTGCCAATGTATTTTTTTGGGATGTCATATCTATTCTCAAACAAAATACATTGCTTTGGGAAGAATTAAAGAAAGAAGAACAAATACCATAGAAAAACATGACTCCATCATATGACCAAAGTGGAGGAAAAGGATCCACGTCAACCCCTTAAGTTCCAAAAGAAGTAGCTTATACAAAAGATTTGGGCAATGCAAAAGAAAAAGAGGTAAGCAAGTCAAATCCCATACCTTTATTTTTAACACTTATTGTGGGAGATAAGCTTTTGCATAATAATATGATTGATTTAGGGGCTAGTACCACTGTCATGCCAAAACAAGTGGTTGATGCCCTAAAACTTAAGTATGAGCCCCTTGAGAAAGGAATCATGCAACTAGATATGAAGAAGGTTCCGACTATTGGTTAGATAAAAGATCTATCTGTGACCCTCTTCTCATGTCTAAACCAAATAGTCACACAAGAAATAGTAGTGATAGACATTTCCCCAGTCTTTGGAATCTATCTTTCAATAGATTTCACTATAAAGCTTGGTAGATACTTAGCGCTCAGGTGGTCCCACCTAATATTGAGAACCAACCATGGGGTCAAGATGAAGATTTTGTTTGAATCTTTACATCCTAAACACATTGCAGACAACATAGTCCTATGCTTTGAAGTAGCACATACCTCCATCTCTCACCAGGAGAGATATTGTGTAGAAATGCTAGAAGATGAAGAAGATACAAGTGATCAAACTTCCAAAGAATATGTGCTACTCAACCAATTCATTGAATTTGATCCATTCAAAAAATTTCATGCAATAGGGCTAGGCACCTATGTTAGTTTTGACAATGGTCAGGTCTTTCCAAAATTAATGAAGGATGTGGATGAATATGATGATCTAGGTGATAATCGTCTACGGACCCTATATTTTCATGGCACAAATGTAAAGCTGGTTCTGGAGTGGGTTCCCGACTAGTATCTCCGATGAGATAAAAAACCTTCAAATCTCACCACTTTCAATTCTCATGCTTGAACAATGATGGTGAATATGAGGCCCTGGTCCATGGTATGATCTTTACAAATCGAATGGGTGTAAAGATAGTACAAGCTTTTAGAGATTTAGAGTTAGTGGTGAGCTAGGTCCATGGATAAGAAACTATAAAAAACATGAGGATGAAGTTATACAGGAATCAGATTTGGGACCTGATCGAGAAATTTGAAGCTTTCAACATATGTAAGTTATTCCCCAATCTCAAAATAGTGTCACTGATCAAATGGCTTCTATTGGTTCACAATTTGAACCAATTTTTTATTCAACCAAGCAGGATGTAGTACAACTCATCATTCAATCCTCAATTCCTGATAATGATCAAAATTGGTAATTTTTTTATGATGACATTTAGATTGTTGCCTTCATACAGAAAAGTGGAACGACTCCCAACTATTTTCCACTAGGAGTAGAATTTCCCAAAAAGTAGGTCATCCAGTTGAAAGGGAACAAGATTCCTCAAGGATGAATTTCCCTTGAGAATCTCTTTGATTGTGAATATGTGAGAAATGACAAGCAAAGGTTCACTACGGATGCTAGGGACTACGAAGAGCTTGATGTTGGAAGCAGCAGAAAGTTGAAAGTCAAAAGGAAATTTCCCCATAAGGACAAGAAAATACTGAAGGATCCATGTTTCAAATGTGATGGAGTTATTGCCTAGACCTATGATGATCTTAAAGGTCATGACTTGGGCATAATTCAACATACCATTGACTTGGAGGAAGGATCTAAACCCATTTGAAAAAAAGAAAAGGCCAGCCAATTTGAAGGTCAAGGAATTGATGGTGCAAGAACTCACCAAATTGGTCAAGTCAAGAATTATATATCTAATCAAACATTCCACTTGGTTATCAAATCTGGTACCAGTCCAAAGAAAATAAGCTAGATATATTAGGCTTTGTGTTGATTTTCAAGATTTGAATAAAGCCTCACTAAAAGACCATTACACCTTGCCATTAATAGAGTAGATCCTACAGACTATGGGTGAATTAGAGATGTTATAATTGATGGATGGTTTCTCAAGCTATAACCAAATATATGTAAAGGAGGCCACCCAACATAAGACAATGTTTACCACTAAGTGGGGAACATTTGCGTTCTCAAAAATGTCATTCAAACTTTCAAATGCTAGTGCGAATTTTCAACAAGCAATGGATATTGCTTTCGAAGGATTCATCAATTTGGTTATCTTAGTATATCTAGATGACCTAATGGTCTTTTCAAAGTCAAAATATGATCACTTTGATCATCTAGAGAAGGTTTTCCAGAAATTCCAATAGTTCAGGATTTCTTTAAATCTAAAAAAATGTGTCTTCGGAGTACCTCAAGGAAAGTTACTTGGCTTTGTAGTATCTAAAGAGGGGATAACGATAGACCCATAAAGGTTTAGATCTATAATGGAATTACCCTTACCAGTGAATCAGAAGGGACTTCAAACTGTAGACATATAAAAATTAGCTAGGCTTGCAAGATCTATTTTACCACTTTCGTCCTAGCATAATTATGACATTTAATTATGTCCTTGGTCCATAGTCGACTATTAATTAAATGATTTATAATTATTTAATTAATTCATCTCTCTTATATTCTTCATGATTATTAAATAAATAAATTATATTTATTTATTCAATACGTCACTAAGGGTCTATTGTCTTCTTCCAATTAAATAAATTTATTAATTTATTTAATTATTGATCATATCTTCTAAATTAAATAATTAAATTTAATTATTTAATTGCCAAATTTAACATTTCCCTCATTTTAAATAAATAAATTATTTAAAATGATATCACTTTCTGGACTATCAGTTCATTTTAGTAAATAATCTGAAAATCAATTATTTATTATCACACAAAATCCATATTTTGAATTAATTTAATTCAAAATGATAATCTTCCTCCAAAAAATCAAGTAATTGAGAAAATTATTGATTTTTCAAATATGCTTTTCAATTCAATTATTATCTTCTTGGTTTTTTGAATCTCACAAATCAGGCAATCTTTATCTTCTTGATTTTTGAAAATCTTTATTTTTTTGACCAATTATCTCATTTATTCTCCACCGCTAATTCAATCTTCTCAGATGACATCCTGACCACTCATTTCATAATGTTTCCCTAACCTTGATTAGGATTTGTCACATTAAATCTCGTCCTCTAATTTTAGGCTTCTGTCAAAATTCAATCTCGACCGTCTATCGAAAATTGCATTTTCTATAAAATATCAATTTTTCTCACAATTTAGATTACACTTAGACACTTAGACATTTACACATACTCATGCTCATTTCTTAGATATTGCAACATTTATATTTAATTCATTAAGTATTAGGCATTTTCATGCTATAGCCATTTCTTTATTTATCATAGACATAGTATTCAAATCCTTCAAAGCTTGGTTAGGACATAGGCATAGTCAAAGGATTGCTCATACATTCGATCTAATGGAAACAATTAGCATGTTAGGTGTAATGAAGATCAGCCATGGAGATTGAAGACACTTGGTGAGCTTGTTCCATTTTGTGGTTTTAATTTATATTTCCTTTGTACTTCATTACTTTCTTTGGGTTTTGCATGCTTTAGTATTTGATAACCTAACATTTAGGAAAATACCCATTGATACATTGGTGAACCCAACTATTATTTTTCTGTTTCATATGGTTTTTTGTGTTTTTTGTCATTTTTGCAAGTAGAGGTACGAAATGACGCATTTGAGTTTTCCTGTCATATTTGATGCATCACAACACATTCAAATTATAAAACGACACAATCACTCTGAGGTGACACGTTGGTAGTACGAAATGATGCATTCAACAAAAATGTGATGCATTTGACTGTCACACAGTGAAACATTCGCTCTATTGTGACGCAATTACCTAGTAAAAAAAAAAAATCTTTCTTTTGCATTCTAGTTTTTTTGTTTTATGTCATTCTCTATTTTGCATTCTATTTTTTTCTACTTTCTGTTCTTTTCTATTTCACATTTTGGTTTTATTTTCTAGCATAGGGTTATTGTGTTACTAATTTTTATTTGCAGCATGTGGTGGTTATATTTCATGAGTCCAAGATGATTTAAGAAAACTACTAACTTGTGGTTTTGCAGGTTCGAGTGTCGAAGACTCAATTTTAAACATTGTGTTTCTTTTTATTAGATTGCAACACATTTATTTTGGTGCACTTAAAATAAAAATTTCTTTCATTTTCTCTATGTTTGTTTGAAAGTGGTAGGCAAGTATGCTCTCACCATGTGCAAACTAGGTGATCAAAAAGCCAAACCCACTTTATCCTTTGGTAACCTCGATGCAATAACCAAAGCATCCTCTTCCCTTTCACAATAATGTGATCATAGGTGTAAGAGAAATGATTATCTCCTCTAGAAATTGGGCCTTCCTAGGGATTTCATCACCCCAATGTGACTCAAACTAGCAATGGAGCTAAAGCCAACCTACCCCTGACTAGTATATAAATGTGAATCTTAATAGAAAACCTAAGATTATGAGTGCATATGTGTCATACGGAAATATTAGTACTCCCATAAACCCTGTTGAACTTAACCTCTTTAGGCTAGAGTGCCACCTAATTGGTGATTAATAGCTTTCCCCATGTATGGCCACTTGAACGGGGGTCCTGATTAAAAACTCTTGTGTAGTAAGCCCAAAACCATCTATTTTCTAGTACAACATTGATCAGTGTGAATCCTTCCACATCTTTGCAGTCTTTAGTAGAGGTGATCAATCTTCCATGTGGGTTCCATGGGAATTGGAAGCTTGGTTGGCTTGACAACAGAATGCACTATCAGGGAGAGCTCATGTAGCCAAGCTTCTGGATTCACATGCTACTGATATGTGGTTGGGGAAACTCATGTGGAGTCTAGCGAATACTATCCTAGCCTAGCCTAGGATCGTACTTGTTCTCTTGTGTGCTTGTTTACTTTTTGAAATATCGTGTTGGCCAAGTGTTTGCTAGTTACTCAAATGAAACAAACAATGTTGACTCAAACATTTGGAAACAAACAGTCAAACTTTCAACAATTTGGGTTTTAACCAAAACATTAGAAAAATTGACATTTTTACATCCTAAGACACATCTATCAAACCAAAATCACTCTGTCACACTGCATTTTCCATATTTTGCAATGCATCTACTCTGATAATGCACATTTGATGCTCAAACACCCCATTTTCTATCTTAAAATATATTCACCTTCTAAAAAGTTGCATTAGAGCTGCATTTGATCGATGCAACGGATTTGCTAATTGTAACGACACATTTTCCTATCAACAAAGTAAACCCTATTTCGAACTAGAATATGAGTCTAGACATCTTAGCCTACTATCAAACATCTTTTCCAAAAGTCTTTGTTAGAAACCAGATTCAAAATTTCTCAAAACATCCATCATTTGCATTCATTAGGTTGCACTTTAACCATAGGTTTAAAATTTCCACATTTTAGTTGCATTCCCTAGGCAGCATAATCATCATTTTCTTTCCTTAGGTTTCATCTTGGTAACTTTGGATTAGGCCAAATATCCACACTTTTCAAACACCTTTTTTTTCAACATTAGGTTATCTTGGGACATAGTCATTATTCCTCTTTTTAGTCATTTTCATTTTAGTGAGAACCTCCAACTCAATAGTCTAGTTAGGAAAACTCACTCGTCATTTTTACCTTGTCATTTAGTCCCTTTAGCAAGTCCTTTTAATAACCTAAATTGAGACATAAGTCAAGCATAGAGTGGTTAGAAAAACCTTTTTCCAAACATTTTCCAAAATTAGTCATCACTTTAAACTTGGGCTTTGCATTGTCCACCTCTAGTCCTCATTCGAACCTAGACTTTGCATTAATTGCCTTAGTCCTTCATTAGCATTACCATCTTAGTCCTCATTCCACACTTTGGCTTTGACAACCTTGTCATTTTGCATCAACCATTTCCTTAGTCATCACCTTGCATTGTCATCCCTCATTATCAAAATTAAAAAAATACAAAAAACATAAGGTAGTATCATCCTTGCATTTCGTCATCATTTTCATTACCCTCATTTGAGAAAGTCACTTTTATGGTGGAAACTAGACTCCAAAGAAAGAAATTACAAATGGAAAACTTTGGACAAGACTCCACTTCCAATGTCAACAATCACATGTATGACCCAAATTGGACTTTTGACGACCCATTTAGCAAGACAAGTACTTTACCTCTCACCACCATACCATCCTCATCAAATAGCCATTTTGAACCATTCTTATGTAAGGATGAATATGGAAAGATACTTGAGGAAAACCTAGAGGTAGCAACACAAGATCCAAAGGTGGCCTACTTTGTAGAACAAATGGTCTTATATGACAGAGATAGATATTTGACCATACTTTTAAGTCAAGGCACTAAATTACCTCATGGATTTGACATCGATACCTTGAGATAGACATCTCCTGTCAATAACCTCAACAATACACATAACATGTCAAATAGTGGTCAACCTCCAAGCACCACAAGCAATACCTTTTTTGATGCTACCCCACAAAATGTCACAATGACCATGAGTGCTACCTCAAACATTCCAAACAACTTCAATTCAATAAACACTACATCCATTGGAGGATCACAATCCATCACAATGCCCACAATATCCACAACACCATCACAATCAGCTAGAACCACCTTTGGGTCCTCAACAGTGTGGGAAAGTTATTCCAATCCTCTCTTTACCACTATCGTAAATGCCATGGGGGCATCATCAAGGCATACAAATCCTCCATTGAAAACTACATCTAATACCATGAGTACATCTTCATCATATCCTCTCATTGGTATCTCACATAATCCTTTGGGTAGAGGTAAATGACGTATCTTTATTCAAGGACAACAATAAAATGTTAACACATCAGCATAGTCTAATCCTATCACCTCCCAAGGAAAAAATATGGCCATTCCCCTTGTACAAACCCAACATTTTGGACAAGGCAGTCAAAACACACAACCTATTGCATCATTCACACATCAAAATATGCATGGTTGCCATATTCCCCAAGTATCGGCCCAAATGGCTGGGGGACACATCCCAACGTACTCATCCCATATTCATACCCACCAATGTACCCCCAATCTAAACTTTCAATTCCAACAACACAAAAATTAGAACACATCATACATGCCACAACAACATGGACCTCAACAACATGCCAACATCCACTCACAACAAATGGGGACCTATGGTGTACCAATCAATCTAATGTATGGGACCACAAATGACCTCATAATCGATGCCTTATAAGAAAAATTGATGGGTCTAGAGAAGACCATAAAAAACATACAAATATCTAGCAAGAAATTAGAAGTGTCATATGATCTATCCGTATGTCCCTTTGACATGAACTTATACATGCCACCATTTCCTTCAAGATATATGTCACCTAATTTTACCAAATATAGAGGAAATACAAACCCTATCAAACATGTCCAAGAATTTGCAACCAACTATATGGACATCACCTATGAACAAACATATTTGATGAGAACTTTTTCTAAAATTCTTGTAGGTCCTGTGCTTGAATGGTTCTCCACTCAAAAGGATATCCAAACATGGGATGAACTTAAGCACAAATTCATAAAAAATTATGCATACAACATTGACATGGACACCTCTATTACTAGCTTATGCAATCTCACGCAAGAGGATGCTAGCAAAAAATTCATCCCATTCTTCTAAAAATGGAGAATTCTAGCTAGCCATTATAACATCGACATACCTGAAAAGGAAAAGGTGGACATGTTCATTCAAACACTTCTGGGACCCTTAAAATATGCATTACAAGTACATTGTTGCACAACCTTCATTGACCAAGTTGAAAAAGGTGCCCAGATCGAGATATCCCTAATTGCAAAGGGAGAGCTAAAGTATGGTCCTAAAAATACAAATGCAAATCCTCCTATTGACAAAAATAAGTATTGGATAAAAAATAAACATGTTACCAATGATGGTGTCATTGATGCCAAGGTTGTAAACACTATGGGTCTTGTATTGGATCTGAAAGGGATTCAACCATAAAACAAGGCAACGACAATACTAACACCCCCACCAATGCCATCCAAAACAATCAAAATGGTCAAAATAGTCAAAATCAAGGACAATACCGTCAAATGAGATAATCCCCTGGGGTCGTACATACACTCCCTTGGGTGAGCCCATGGAGGAAGTCCTCAGGAAATTCCTTCAGAATGATCTCATCACACTTGAAGAACCAAAACCTTATGACCCAAGGAAATTTAAACCGTCATGGTGGGATGATAAAGCCTTCTATGCTTACCACTACAATAAAGGACATAAGACATCGTCCTGTTGACAACTCAAAAATATTGTGCAAGACCTTATCAAGAGTGAAGTAATTGAATTGGGTGGACCATAATTTCCATCAAATGCCGACCATATCATTCATAAGAACCCATTGCGAGACAATGGTTCTAATAATGCTTCCATGTCAGGTCCTAAGACAAACAATAATCAAGCCAATTACACCCGCACTAAGTATGACTATTCTGGTGGACCTTTTATAAACAATGTTTGAACTAATGATGAATACATCAACACCATCACATTCAAACGAGCACCCCAATTCAATGCCACCACTCAAAGTGGCAAGGTCACCATAGCTAGTCCACCTCTTGCTAGGAAACCTAAGATTACCATACCTAGTCCATCTCCTAGGCAGTCACAACCTGCCTCGACCACAAAGCAGTGGCAACCTAAGAGTCAGTTTAACCTTATCGACTAGCTTGGAAAAACTCCCGCACATATTTCCATACATGATCTACTTCGCATCTCTCCCATCCAACCTAAGGGGTATTTCTAAAAAATCAATTCCCATCATCTGAGAAGCTTCTAGCTCCTCTTCTTCTAAATACATTGACCCATCCACACTAGCATCATCTTCCATGACCACTCTATCCAAGTCTTCCATCATACCACCATCTTCCACACTTCCTAAGGATGAACCCAATGTCAAGATCCAAGACCTAGGCTGTGGAGAATTCAAACTATATATGGCATACAACATCACAACAATACCCAAGTCTTTGAATGTCTATGGTCAACCATGTTTTAGAATGGAACCCAAAGAAATTTTCAAAGTTCCACCAAAAATGGTTTTCATAAAATGGGGAGACATGAGTAATGAGGACTTTGTCGATATTAGAGGATGGCTCTATAAAGAAATGGCTAACCTTACCCCATTACTAGTTAAGAAATATGGCAAGGGATATGACATGATGAAGGGTAAGGGATACGATGGCACTAGTGGCCTAGGTAGAAACAAAATTAGACAAAGAGAGCCCATAGAATCTTTCAAAATACCAAAGTATCTTAGATTAGGGTATGGATTTCCCAACAATGACAACCGACATACCAGTGAACTTTCAAGTGAGCCCATGCATGCTTCGGAAAGTGTCAACACCGCTAAGGAAACCTTCACCGAAACTGACTCGCAAGAGTGGAAATTTGGCTCCCAAAGATCCTTAAGTGACTATTGCCTCGATGATTTGTTCATCGAAATGGGGTAGCTTACCCCTGAACAAAAATCTTTGCAAACATTTAAAATTGATCTGGCACCAAATAGTCAAAGTCCCATTTCCCTTCCCCATGACATACAAGACCCACCACCTAAATCTAGTAACCAATAGTTGAATGTATCTAGATTACCAGATGACACTAAAACCCATGACTTTGAGTCATTTACCCCTTACTTTAACAAAAATAATGAAAAAAATGAAGGGGAATATTGGATAGAGTCTAATGTAGAATTGGATGATGATAATTTCATCTACAATATCTTTGAATCCATCTACATGCTTTCCACATCCTCCCCTCAATTTACCAATGCTGATGATGGCATTTCCCTAGTCTATCTACAATTAATTGATGGGGACCAAAAAATCCCACCAGTCCTAGAGACCTTTTAGAATGATGAGGCTATGAAAAATTTCATGGGATTATGTGAGGGCATACCCAGTGGTGATCACAAGGTAGGATTCACCATTGACCTAGATTGTGCAGCCTATTTCAGGGAGACTGCTCTGTCCTCCAGTAGCAAAATTAAAAATAAGAATAATACAAAAATGAAATGTCTTTAAGTGAAAACCAAAAGGCACCTTTTGACGACAAAAAAGTAAAAGAAAAGGATGTATCCATGGGTGAAAACCTCTTTGAGGCACCCAAAGATGGATGATTGGACTTTCTTTCTGTAACAAAAGAAAAATTAGCTATGCTCATAGAGGACATAGTAGAAGAAAACATATCAATAGTAGAAGATCCCAAAATAGTCCTCTTTGTTGCATCCTTGACTGAAGAAGAGAGACCAGAATTTCACAAATTCTTTGCAAAACATAAAATCAACTTCGCATGGTCTTATGCCGACATGCCGAGACTAGACCTCGAACTTGTTCTACACCATCTACCATTACCTCCAAATGCCAAACCAGTTAAAAAAAAGCTACAGAAAATGCATCCTTAGGTCACTATACTAGTCAAAGCTAAGTTGAAGAAACTTCTAGACGTTGGGTTCATACGGTCTATTGACTATGTTGAATGGATATCTAACCTGGTACCAGTAACAAAACTAAATTGGATGATCCAAGTCTGCACAAATTTTAGAGACCTAAACAAGGCATGCCTAAAAAATGACTTTCCTTTGCCAAATATTGATATCATAGTCAACCTCATAGAAAGATATGAGATGTTGCCCCTCATGGATGGTTTCTCTAGCTACAATCATATTTGTATTTCCCTTGAAGACCAACATAAAACAACATTCAATTGCCCTTGGGGTACACACTGCTAGAATGTCATGCCATTTGGCCTTAAGAATGCAATGCCACATATGAGAGAGCAATGACCACAATCTTTCATGGCATGATGCATAAGATAATGGAAGATTACATGGATGAAATTTTGGCTAATTCAACGATAAGAAAATATCATCTAAAGGTGTTAGACACAATTTTCAAGAGGCTAGAAGAATATAAGATCAGACTGAACCCTAAAAAATATGTCTTTGACGTAACATTTGGAAAATTTTTGGGATACATAGTGTCTCGATGAGGCATTGAGTTCGATCCAGAAAAAGTAAAATCCATAATAGACATGCCTCCTCCTAGGGGAATAGGTGAACTCAGAACCCAACAAGTCAGACTACAATCTATCTGGTGCTTCATAGCACAATTAGCCGATAAATGCCAACCATTCCAATATATTTTGTGCAAAGGTATCCCCTTTGTGTGGACACACAAATTCCAAGAATCCTTTTAGCAAATAAAAGACTACCTATTATCACCACAAATCCTTATGCCTCCCATTCAAGAAAATCCTTTGATATTATATATCTTTGCCACTACTTCAACACTAGGGACATTACTAGCATAGAATGACCAAGAAGAAAAAGAAAGAGCCGTATATTACATCAGTCAGACATTGGTCGATTATGAACTGAACTACACATCAATTGAACAGGCTTGTCTAGCAATGGTCTTTTCAACATAGAAGCTAATACATTATATGTTAAGCCATCAGACACAACTAATAGCAAAGATCAACCCCCTCAAATATTTGTTAAGTTGGGTAGCATCAATAGTACATCTAGCAAAATGGGTCATGATTCTGAGCGACTATGATATTCAATATGTAGAAAGAAAGGAGATAAAAGGACAAGTCATAGCAGACTAGCTGGAGGATGCACCTTTACAATGTGATCACCCATTAGTGGCAGATTTCCTAGATGAATCAATATTCCATATAGAACCAAAGTCACCCTAGAGGCTATACTTTGACGGATCGCATACAAATCATGGCTCAGGGGCAAGGATTCTATTCATCACCCCTCAAGGAGATTCCACTCCTAAGTCTTTCTGCATAGCTTTCCCATGCACAAATAATGTGGCAAAATATGAGGCATTAGTTATGGGACTAAGAATGGCAATAAAATGGAAGATCAGAACACTACATGTCTATGGAGATTCTCAGTTGGTGATCAACCAAGATAATGATGACTATGACACAAAAGATGAGAAGCTAATGCCCTACAAATGGATGGTTGACAGTTTCTAGACATACTTTCATATGGTGACTTTTGAACAAGTTCCAAGAGAATAGAACAAGGTAGCAAATGCAATGGCTACAATAGGCTCTCTCCTTGACATTCCAAGCAATATGCCTCAACTGGAATTCCTAATAGAATAGTTATTGATTCTTTCCTATGACATTCCAGAGTCAAAGATGGTCTATGAAATTGTTGCTCTCGATTCTCCTTGGTACTAAGATATTTATGACTACCTTAAGTCCCAAACCCTTCCAACTAACCTATCCAATAACTAAATGAATTACTTTATCTAAAAAGATGCAAGATATTCCATTGTCAGTGACACCCTTTACCACCGTAGCTTTGATGACACCCTTCTTAGATGTCTTGACATGAACGAAGCACGTACAACCTTACGCAAAATACATGAGGGTATATGCAGGTCTCATTTGAGTGTTCCTACTCTGGCCAAGAAGATAATGAGACTTGGGTACTATTGGCCAACCATTGAGAAAGATGCATTAGAATATGTCAAGACTTGTCGCCAATGCTAGATTTATAGTGATTTGATTCATGCTCCAGCATAGGAACTCCGACCGATCACTTCTCCTTGGCCCTTCACACAATGGGGACTTGATCTTGTGAGAAAGATCCATCCTACCTCGTCCGATGAAAAAAATTTTATCATAACTGCCACCGAGTATTTTATGAAGTGGATCAAATCCATCCCCCTAACGTACCTAACCAACAAACAAATATCCAAATTCATTCTTAACTACATCATTTGTTGGTACATCCTTCTACAATCCATCATCACTAACAATGGATGTCCATTTAAAAACCAAGATGTTCATGAGTTATGTGAGAAATTTCACATCCAATATCATTTTTCCTCTCTGTATTATCCACAAGGAAATGATCAAGTTGAGGCATAAAAGAAACCATTGTTAAGATCCTAAAAAGGACTATCAATGATGTTAGTCATGACTAGCATACTCAACTCAACCCTACTCTATGGGCTTACTGCACTAGGATTCGTACACCTATGGGAGCCACTCTATTTGCCCTAGTCTTTGGAACTGAGGCAATCTTTCCCATTGATTTTGGAATTTCTTCCTTATGAGTCTCCTTGAAGGATCTGACCGATGATGAGGAGTATAGATAGTCACATCTACACGAGCTAGAGATGTTAGAAGAAAGAAGGAAGAATTCCCTCAACCATCTGTAGGTGTATCAAGACCGTCTCTTTCCTAGTTACAAAAATAAGGTTATGGTTAGGAAGTTTGACATTGGCGACTTAGTCCTCATGCAGAACCCTAGGAACTAGGCTAACAGAGAAAATCTAGGCAAGTTTGAACCAAACTAGTTGGGTACTTACATCATTGTATCTTATTTTGGTTCCAGAGCATATCAGTTGGCTACCATAGATGGTGAAAATTTGACAAATCCTATCAATAGTCTACATATTTGGAAGTTCTATGCATAAGCATCAAAAAGTGAGCCACAAACTTCAAAAATACAAAAAAAGATAAAAAATGATAAAAAATTGTTACCTTGATAAAACTTGGCAAACAGGCATCTTGATGACACCAAAAAAATGAGAAAAATATCAAAAATAGTAAAGAAAAATAATTCAACCAAATGTGAAAACTTGGCAAACAAGCACTTTGGATAAGTACCATGGTGAAAACCTGGCAAACAAGCACCATGCATAATCAATCATTGCTCTACCATCTACTATTACTTTATCTATCTTGTCCAATGATGAAACACATTTTTTTGTTGCCGCCTAACATATTCCATGATCTCATACCCTTCCTATCATGGTTGACAAACGATTGACATCAAGTCCTTATTTTGTCCATCTGACACCCCACGCATATCCCTTTCACATCCTTCAAAAGTGGCTAAACCTTGGACCTGACTAGGAGCAAAATTTTTATCATATGACTATAGTGGATATCACACATGATCTTGGAAATTGTAAAAGTCCTGAAAAAAGACAAAAACATCGCAAAAATTCCTTAAAAAAAAAGACAAAAACATCACAAAAAGTCCTAAAAAAAGACAAAAACATCACAAAAAAGTCCTAAAAAAAGACAAAAACATTGCAAAAAGTCCTAACAAAGACAAAAAAATCACAAAGAGTCTTGAAAAAAGAAAAAAACCATCACAAAAAGTCCTGAAAAAAGACCAAAAACATCACAAACTATCTTGAAGAAAGACCAAAAACATTGCAAACTATCCTAAGAAAAGACCAAAAACATTATAAAACATCTTGAAGAAAGACCTAAAAATTGAAAAATGTCTTGAAGAAACCACAACAAGCATCAAACTGTCTTGAAATCACAAAAATAGAGTCATTCCTTGTCAAGTCCATCAAATCAATTAGACTTTGTCATTTTTTTGAACTACGTTATCTCTACACATTCGCTACATAGGCAAGACTCATATTTGAGTCCCTGAGATGTTAGGTCAGTCCCTCTAGGTTTGTCAAAATAAAATCATGACTCAATCTTTGGTCATCAAGACAAATTCATTGGTCATGTTGAACTAAGAGGTCTCAAAGTGTATGATGTAAGCAAGGCCATCTGTCGATGAGCCCTTGAGGCCACACTAGGTCAGTCCATTAGGGTTCATGGCATTAGACTAGAACACACATCAAAAGTCTTCAAGTCAAGATGAATCATTTATTCAAACATGACAAATCACATCAACATGCCAAAGAAATCAACATAAGGTCAACACAAGTCAAACTTCAGTCAAACTCAGTCAAAACAAGTCAAATGGTCATAACTTATCACACTGTCAAATTTTGGTTATCTTTCAGATGTGTCCTTCTGAAGAATAACCTCCGTCATTTATGCCTTAGGATGTGTCCTTCCTAGGCATTGTCACTATCATTCAACATTTTGAGGGATCCTCTTGACATCAGTATTCTTTAGATGTGTCCTTCTGAAGAAAAAACTCTATCATTTATGCCTTAGGATGTGTCCTTCCTAGGAATCATCATTGTCCCTGTCATTGGCATTTTGAGGGATCCCTTTTGACATTTAGGGATCAATCCTCTTGACATCAACATTATTAAGGATGTGTCCCTCCTAAATTTGGAAATCTTCTATATTCGTCATCTAGGCATCATCAAAACCTTGACACCCTCGCATCTTGACATCATCATACTTGAAATCTCGACATTAAGACACTTGACATCTAGACACACTTTGAAAAAACTTGGAAATTATTTTTGGCTTTCATCATGTTACTAGTTTTTCAGCGAGATCCTACCAATAGGATTTAGAAAAGCAACAACATATCATGATCATCTTATCTTGTCTTTTGGCTTTCATCATGTTACTATTTTTTCAACAAGATCCCAGCAATAGGATTTAGAGAAGCAGTGACGTATCATGACATTTTTCTTGTCTCTTGACACACATGCTACTAGTTTCTCAATTAGGTCCTGATTTCGTAATTTAGAAAAATAATGATGTATCATGATAATGGCTCTATTTTGTATTTTGGAAATCATGCTACTAGTTTCTCAAGGATGTCCTGGAAATAGGATTTAGAGAAGCAATGATGTTTCATGAATTTTCCTTCTTGTCTTTTTATGATTGTTGTTGGTTATGACAAAAAGACTAGGGAAATTGTGCTCTTAGTATGAGTCATGATCATCCTTGTCTGTGACCGCTTGTCTTACAGGTGATGGTACAACCTTGCACAACTTTATCTATGTCATATCATGGTGTCTGTTGGCCATCACAACAATCTGCCTAGTGATGATTAAGAGCAATAAATATAAAAATTCCTATGGTAAAGTTTTGAAGGATTTTCTCTAGGAACTAACATGCATCTCCTTTTGTCTTTTCATCTTCTCTTTTCTATTTCTCAATGATATCCTGTGACATACAAAAACATAAGTGCATATATAATCACATAGACATTGCATTAGGTCTGTATATACATCACTAATAGCATTAAATCATATGCATATTGCATTTCACATAGTAATGCATTAAGATAAACATAAGCATGGCATCCATTGAAATAAACATATTATGCATATCAACATCATCCATGGCATAACATCGACATAACATATAAATAAGCATTGCATTTTCATGACATAGTATCATAAGTAGGCATCATAGGACATAGACGACAAGAAATATAAATAATATCATCATCCATCATAAATGCATAAATCCACATAGGCAACATATTACATACATGATAATGAAAAAATCAAATAACATCACATAACACACATGTAGGCTGCATCAAAATTGCCTCATATAGCATCATCTCAAAATATATAATTTCATAGGATAGATTCATGAGATATCCCAAAAAATAGAGCTCACAAGCTCAATGGTCTATACATAATGTGTCATAACATAAAAGAAAATGTAGCAAGCATGTCCCTAGGAAAGGCTCTCATCATCCCCTCATGGAAAAGAGTGTGGTGGCTAAGGACCTGTGACTAGCACTGAGGAAATAGGTAAACTGATAATAGCCTCTATCTATGAACCTGATGGTACTGACACTACAACCTAACTTTGAGTGGATGAAGGATCTGTCACTGGTGGCTACCTTTGTACTGACCTTTGCCCTAAACTGGTGGATCAATGAATGTGGCTTGAATGATGACTTGAGGCATGCCTATGTGAGTGGTGGGATATGTGCCTTGATATGTGCCTTAAGGAGGTAGAACCTCCTGAGCTAGTGTGACTCCTATTCTGCTCCCACTCCCTGATCTATGACTACTGCATATCCTTGTCTGTGAGCATGACAATGTAGGATCTCGTCACTTGAGAGGCACTGCCTACTCATATAAGGTTTTGTACTACCCATGCTAAGTGCTCACCCATGCAATCTCATGGGAAATATCCCCAGAAGGTTCTAAAAATAAAGTTGCAAAGTCCACACACCAATGTGCTGCCTCCTACTAGAAAACCATTGCTTGATCCCACTCTACTTGGACCACCTCTACCTCTACCTATAGTTCCCTAACCTGCATAGTACTCTAATCCAGTCTCCTCTATAGATCTGCCACCCTCTGGTCTATCGTGGCATCTTGGGGCAATGTTGAGGTAGACAGTATCTCCTCTTCTCCCTCCACCATCCTCCATCTTAGGAGTCTCTTGGCCTCATCCATAGCATCATCATCATCATCATCTGCAACATCCTCTCCATTGACTCCCTCATCTTGAGGCTTGTTCACATCCACATCCACCTCAGGCTCCTATCTCAGCTACTCCTCCTGTTCCTGCCTCAACTACTCCTCCTCTCTCTCCTGCCCCTACCTCGGCTACTCCTCTTGTCTCTCCTCCTCCTGCTCCTACCTTAGCCACTCCTCTCTATCTCCCTCCTTAGCCACCTATGGGATGGCATCTAGTGCCGCTCTAGCCACATGTTGTCGCACCCTCCTGCCCTGCCTCTGGCCATCCCTCCTCCACCTCCTACCATGTACTCCATCATCCTCATCATCTCCATCATCTCCACATCGGCCTCCATCCCTCCCCCCTCCATCCCTACCTCTATCTCTTCCACCATCCCTCCCCCTACCTCTGCCTCTATCACCGTCTCGGCCCCCTCGTCTGGCTTGTGGCACATGTGGTATAACTGACTTCCTATCAATCAGTGCTAGACCATCTGGATCTATTAGTGGCATTGGTCGATGTGCCTGCCACAATAGGTCATAGTCAGTTGTAGTCCCTGTATTTACCACCCCACCTCTTCATCCCCACTATAGGGCTATTACCCATCAATCTACTGCTCTACAAAGGCTATAAGAATTAGTGGCCCCCACGTTGACTCCCTGGAAGATCTGGCGTTCTTAGCTACACCTACTGGTACACCCGGTTGCTCCCCAAACTATCTTAGTACGCACTGTGGCAGGTACATCTCTATAATGAGTTGACTCTGCACTATCCTCCCAATCAAGTAATGGTATTATCTACATAAACTTAGGTGGTCATCCTTGTCATCCCACAACTAGAAGTCTCTGTGGGGCCTCTAGATAAATGAAGTCATAGTGTTAGTTCGACGTCACCACCAACTTGTCTCTCCCATCCACATCTATTGTAAATTACCAGCATAGTAATAGGCATAGGGCATCCCCTTTTCTAGCTATGGTCTCTAAATAGGAGGTCAAAATATCGCTATATGCTCCCAGGCCCATATCATCATAAGGGTGGTACCACAAGAAATGCTCTTTGCCCTCCTATAAGCCACCTCAGGAAGCTGATGGTAGAGGGTGCAAAACAAACATGGGCCCCAAGAATACACTATCCTATCCCTCCTCATCTCCACTATCATGTCTCCCCAACCAATGGGAAACCCATGCCCACGATGGTTAGGAATCAGTATCCCACCAATCAGTGTCACCAAGAATGCATCAAATTGGGCATAATGCTCCACCATAAACTCCCAGAGGATCTCATATCCCTAGATGACAATTCCTACTCACTCATCCTGATAGTAGGATGTGAATGTATAGTAGCCATTCCGAGGGTCGTAAACGATCCACTCTCCTTGGATGAGTAGCTATAGGATACAACAGACATCCTCTAGCATCACTATGGCCTCTCCCATCGGTAGGTGGAATGAGCATGTCTCTAACTGCCACCTCTCACATAATATAGTTAGCAATCCCCTATTTTCCTAAATAACAGACATATAGGAAATATAATACAAGCCCAACCACATCAACCATCATCGATGTGGCTGACTCAGCTGATCATTGAACCTGAAGGTCGATGGCCTACTCTCCTGAGTGTAAATAGGCACAAGATGTCTCTACACAAGGTCAAACAAAGTGGCAGCAACTTATGGACAAACATCATTATAATCAAAAGCCTGTAAAATTTGAAACCCATCAAAGTCAGCACTAGTCAAACTCAAAGTCAAATGCATCACATTAACTGCACTTGCATCACAAAAAAATGGTTGCATCATTCTGTATTGCACATGCATCACGACATATCGATTATGTCGTTCTTTCTATCAATTGTGTCACATCAGAGCATTTGCATCAAGGTTTATGGCACATGTGACACTTCATTCAAATGTGTTGCTAAAATTGGCGAATGTATCGCAAAATAACACATGTGGTGTTATCACTCTCGAATGTGGCCCGATATTATGAATGCATCACACTTTTTTGGAAAATGCATTACATATCCTTGGCCTTCCCTAAATTACCCTTTCAATTGCATCACGACACATCAAATGCATTGAACACGAAGTCAAATTTGGCTTACGCGCATGCATATCCGTCACAATGCATTCATTGTTCACCCTAAAACCCTAACTTTGGCACATAAAATGAGAAAATTACAAAGGGGGTTACGAGTACATACCACAGGCTCAGAACCCTCTGGCCACTTGAAAGGATCCTGATGCAATGCTCTATGACTACAATCACCATCCTCACTGAAGTCCTCCTTGCTCTAAGCTCTCAAAATTTGCAAAGGTAAATAGTGAAAATGAATTAACTTTTACCAATTTCTCAACCTATTTATAAAAGTCAGAATGACATTTGTCAACTAGGTTATTACTCGAGGCTCTTTTGATCATCTTCGACCAACCTTTTAGCTGCCTTAAACATGTCAGAATCTGAAACCATCTGCACCAATGTTTTTCTAGTCATTAAATTGATTTATTGGGACACTTTCCAAATTTTTCTATCGCCTGCCCAAAATTTGAAAAATTTCCTGAGGGGGCATTGATACTTTGTACCTTCACTAGGGCATGACTTTGACTTATTTTCTCTGTCACAATGTGACAAGCTACATTATGACAAAGAGGGGAAAAATGTAGACATATAAAATGACCTAGGCCTACAAGCTCTATTTTACCATTTTCATCCTAGCATAATTATGACATTTAATTATGTCCTTGGTCCACAATCGACTATTAATTAAATAATTTATAATTATTTAATTAATTCATGTCTCTTATATTTTTCATGATTATTAAATAAATAAATTTTATTTATTTATTCAATATGTCACTAAGGGTCTATTGTCTTCTTGTAATTAAATAAATTTATTAATTTATTTAATTATCTTTGTTCATTTATTCTTCTTGATTATTAAATAAATGGATTATATTTATTTATTTAATATGTCACTAATTCTCATAATTAAATGAATTTATTAATTTATTTTATTATTGATCATATCTTCTAAACTAAATAATTATCTTTAATTATTTAATTGCCAAATTTAACATTTCCCTCATTTTAAATAAATAAATTATTTAAAATGATCACTTTCTTGAATGTTAGTTCATTTTAGTAAATAATCTGAAAATCGATTATTTATTATCACAAAAAATTCATATTTTGAATTAATTTAATTCAAAATGGTAATCTTCCTCTAAAAAATCAAGTAATTAAGCAAATTCTTGATTTTTCAAATCTACTTTTTAGTTCAACTATTCTCTTCTTGATTTTTCAAATCTCACAAATCAGGTAGTCTTTATCTTCTTGATTTTCAAAAATATTTATTTTTCTGACCAATTATCTCGTTTATTCTCCATCGCCGATTCGATCTTCTCAAATGACATCTTGACCACTCATTTAATAATTTTTCCCTAACCCTGATTAGGATTTGTCAAATTAAATCTCGTCCTCTGATTTTAGGCTTCTATCAAAATTCAATCTCATCCGTTTGTCCAAAATTGCATTTTCTATAAAATGCCAATCTTGATCACAATTTCGATTACACTTAGACACTTAGACACTTGCACATACTCACACTCATTTCTTAGATATTGCAGCATTTATATTTAATTCATTAAGTCTTAGGCATTTTCATGGTATAGTCATTTCTTTATTTATCATAGACATAGTATTCAAATCCTTCAAAGCTTGTTTAGGACATAGGCATGGTCAAAGGATTGCTCGTATGTTCGATCTAAGGGAAACAATTAGCAAGTTAGAAGGAGTAATGAAGATTAGCCATGGAGATTGAAGAAACTTGGTGAGCTTGTTCAATTTTGTGTTTTTAATTTATATTTCCTTTGCACTTCATTACTTTCTTTGGGTTTTGCATGTTTTAGTATTTGATAACCTAACCTTTAGGAAAATACCCATTGATACACAAAATTTTCTAGGGAGGATCAATTTTGTCAGTAGATTCATATTAGATTTCATAGGCATTGCAAGACCAATTATGTTGATGCTTAAGAGAAACCTGATTTTCAAATGAGCCCCCAAAGGTGAAGCAACTTTTGAGCAACTAAAGATAGCCATCTATGTAGCCCCAGTATTGGTTAACCTTGACTTCTCCAAAGAATTTCTACTGTATGTGTACAGTGGCCAACATAACATAGCTTTGGTGCTTACTCAAAAGTGTGAGGAGGATAATAGAGATCATCCTATTGAATTCCATTTAAGAACCCTTAAAGGTTATGAAGCCAGGTATAATTTTATAGAAATATAGGCTTTGCTATTGTTAAAATCCTAAAGAAGTTTTGACACTTGGTGTCGGCCAACAAGATCACTATTCATGTGGCAAATCCTAGTGTGCGGGAATATATCACAAAAGGTGAGATAATAGAAAGAGGGAAAATTGGGTCACTAAGATCTTAGACAAACCAAGTTGGTTTGCAGAAGAGGTTTGTGTGAATACATTGCATAGGAATCAATCCCCGTAGCTGAAAAAGAGATTGATCAAGTCTACTCGAACCAATTTGAATACGACAAATCTTGGGTGGTTGATCGAACATACTATATGCAAAAGGGGTACTACTCGACCAACTTTCCATCCCATAAAAGGTGATACTACCAATTGCAAGGCACTAGGTATGTATTAATTGAGGGTGTATTATTCAAAAGGAATTACAATGGCGTATTTCTTTGATGTTTAGACAAGCTGTAGGTGGAAAGAGTTCTCAATGAATTCCATTGTAGTCCCGAGGGTGGACATTTCTCCACCAAGACTACCGCTTTAAAGATAATGTGAGCATGATATTATTGGCCCTCTATGTTTCTCAAAGCATGCCATCTAGTGCAAAAGTGTACCCAATGCCAATTTTTTGTTGGAAAAAGAAAGAATGCCACTTTTCCCCTAAGTCCAATTGTAACCAATGAACCCTTTGCTCAATGGGGTTTAGATTTTATCGAAATGATAAATCCTATTTCTAGCATCAGACACAAGTGGATCCTCAAAGTTTCAGACTACTTCACAAGGTGGATGGATGCCATAGCCCTATAAAATTCCATAGAAGGGGAATTTGTTAATTTCCTTGAAGAGCTAGTAGCTAGATTTGGCTCACCCAAAACCATCATCTTTGACAATTCCTGAGCTTTTGTAGGATCAGGGATGTCAGATTTTTCTATTAGGCATGAGATTTTCCTTGAAAATTAATTGAATTACTACCCACAAGGAAATGGGTTATCAGATTCAACCAACAAAAAACTAATTAGGTTAATCAAGTGCATTGGATCGGAATGACAAAGGGATTGGCACAAGCATCTGTTAGTTGATCTATGGGCAGATGGTATTACTTCCATGAAAATTGTGAAGATCTCCCCTATGAATTGGTGTACAAAAAAGAGGCAGTATTACCCATTTCCATAGAAATTCCTACCTTACAACTATTGAAACCTTTGGAAATTGAAGAAAATGGTGGAATAGAGGTATAGCTAGCAGAACTCCACAAATTGGAGGAAGATAGAGAAAAAAATTATGAAGCCATGATCAACCATCAACAAACAGTAAAGAGATGGTTCAACAAAAATAACCCTAACCCAGAATTCAAAGAGGGGAGCTTAGTGCTAAAGTATAATGAACTTACTGCAAAACCAAGGCAACACACAAAATTTCAAACGCTTTGGAAGGGACCCTTCTAAATTAGTGTGTGCATGGAAAATAATGTGTACGAACTTGAAGATATGGAAGGAAACACTTAAGATATACCAGTGAATGGTATTTATCTGAATATTTTCCATTAAAATATGCAATTCTTTAAAAAAATTACAATTATGTACCATATGTAAAAAAAATTGTAAATACGTTTTAAATTTTGAGAATAAGCAATTTGAGAATAACACAAAAGAAGTGAAAAGTTTGTATTATATTATATTCATTGAAAATTTAGAATGTAATACAAATTACGAGGCTCAGATTTAAACATGAGGCTCTCTCAAGAAAACCCAAAAAGAGTTACAAAGAAAAAAGATGTAAAAAGGAGGCAACGTGCAAAAAATAATAAAGAAAAGTGCCCAACCATTGTCCAAGAAGCCAAAAGGGATCATTATTGGGTTCTTCTTCTTCTTCTTCTTATCTGTTGAGGTGTAAAAAGGGGTTGAACACACAACACACATGGGCTTCACACAAAACAGACCCAAGAACTATTTGTCATGGCTCTGCACCAGAAAGTTGAAGTGCTTCCTCTAGGCGAGCCTTGGAACACACTCCACATCCTACTCTCACAACAGATAGGTGGCCATTGGTTGAGAAAAGCAGCGGTGCATCTCTAGGTCCATGGTGTGAAATTCAGAAAGGAAGGGAAACCAAGGTATGTCTCTCCCAAAGTCAATGTGTCTGTGAAGATCCATGGTGCTCAGGATACCAATTCCAAGGATAGCCACTTGCACTATCACGCCAAGCCCTTCCATTAGTGCAACATCAAACATCTAGTGGCACAATTTAATTATTATGGGTTTAGCCATGTTTAGGTCAAGCTATGAGGCCAAAAAGTGGGAAAGGACATTATAGTTGCTCCAAAGTTGGTTCTCATTGTTAATGAAGTCCTATCCAACTACCCAGCTAAACACAACCAAGGCAAGGTGATCACATTTCTTCACTAGGTGCTTAATTCAGTCACTAGTGATCTCTCCTACAAAGCAGTATTGTGGCCTCTATGGGAGGAGTTGAATAGGAGTACCTAAGCTAGCAAAAGAGAACAATGAATTGTGGTAGAAAAGGAGACACCAGAAAGCTTGCTAAACCTAAGAGGCTATATTTTTGAATGAATATTGCATAAGGTGGTGTAGCTATATATAAAAAAGTTAAGATGACAAACCCAACCAACAAAAGGTCCATTTTTGGCTAGATGACAATGAGAAAATATCAAAGTGAATGGAGGAAGGTAGAAAAATCATATGGAGGATATGATAGAATGTCTTGAGAAATAAATTTGGGCATTGGGAGTAAATGCTCTCATATGTTGATTGTTGACATTTGTCCTTTGCCATCATCAACACCAACCAACTTACTAATGAGAAAAGACATGGATTAATGTGTTAAGCTCTAAAAAATTAATGGTCACATCTTTTCAAGAGTACCTTGCATCATTTCAACATGTTTCACATAGAAAAAAGTGTGTGCTTCAATGCAATGAGTTTATTTGTAAAAGAGGTGGTGGGGAGAATGTACTATTTCCATTCTCTCAATATTTTTAGCATTCCCAAGGGATACAGATCACAAATCCACACATATCACCTCAGTGGAAACATTTAATGGACCAGTAGTAATGGCATAGCCTTAATTGTATGTACGAGAAAGGAAATTAATTGCACTCAAAAGTAAGGAAATGAAGAATAAAAATCCAAGTGCTCATTTTTCACTAAGGAAATTCTTTGCAACTTACTGATATAGCCATGGAAAAACTATCAACCTCTTGTAGAAAAGTTGTAGCTTCAAGCAAAAAGGCCTAGGTATGCCAATATTTTTTGGCATAACTCATTTTCCAATGCCCCAACCATTGAGGAGTAGCCCTTCAAATTTTGTAAGAAGGTGTTTCCTTATAAACACATCCCAAGAGAGGCCTTTCATAGAATGGTGGAGCATGGACCATCATATGGTTTTGTATTTTGGCTCTAGAATTGTGGCCTACCACAATTCATATTGCCTATTGTACATCCCTGGAGCTAGTCGACACATGTGCCAAAAGATTCAACAAAATGACAAAAACCATTGAGTGTAGCAAGATTAAAGTTACTATGTCTACAAAGGCCATGTGGGATATGTTGTGTATCCCTATGACCTGGGGTGCTGAACATTTTGATGAAGAACAGATGGAAATCTTCAGGGAAGAAATGGCTAGGGAAATAAATTTTTCTAAGGATGAAGTAAAGGAATGGATAGAAAGAGGTCATCTTCTCTTTCCGCTTTTATGCAAGAAATTCAAGGAAACATAGTCTATGTTCTCGATGTTGTTCTAAATTTTTGGCCTTGATAAAAATGATGAGGTCAATCCTTTTTAGTTTTTCCTAGTTGTTGTGCTTAAAAGGGAAAATAACAAAAGGTACTATGATTTTGCTGAGGTGATATTTGGAAACATGTAGAACAAGTAAAGAATTGCAGTACTGAGTCTAAATTCAGGTATTCTTCTTTATTGGCTCATTTAATTTTACATCAAAATTTTGAGTGACCGGAGAGGAATGTACCAATTTCTAAGTTGGATGTAAGGGGGTGTCTCTAGCTAGTTTATGTGCAGACCCATATACTTTCAAAGATAAGGGATTATTACTAGTTTGTAGATTATTACTAGTATTTCAAGATTTGTTGCCACGCCCTATTGGAAATTTCTCTCCTAAGGCCATACAATGGATGGAAGCTTTTCCAAACCTGATGGATTATTTCTTAGGTGAGGATTTCACATTTATCAAATTTCACAGTTTTCCTGGGGAGCCTTTCTGATTCCCCAAATTTCTAGCAAATAGATTTTTTGGATTGGATCCATGTCGTTAGGTAACCATTGCCAACAACATCTATGGCATTAGAAGAAAGAAAAAAAAATATATTCACTTCCCCTCTCAATTGCTAAAAATTAGGTAACACTGAACAAGTGAAAGGGTGAGGGTGAGCTCACCAATCTACTAGTGGCCTTAGGCTTAGTTCTCATTTGTGACAAGTGGGACTATAACCCAATAAGGAACTTTAGTTTGAAACATGAGACTTACAGATGTTTTGAGAGAAGGAGGAATTTGACTCAAGAAAGGTTGGAGGTATACATTGACTTGGCTCACATTCCACTCAGGAAACCAAAATGGCTAAGTTTCTATGAGCTACAAGTGGAGTATCAGAGGAATGTCCCAATAGGAAAATCCCTCAACACATAGTTGAATCACAGGGGATTGTCAAAAAGGAAAAATGTAGACTTCTAGGGATTCTAAAAATAGATGAGATGCCCAAGGGTGCCCCATTCGGTAATTTTCAGCCACACGATAAGGAGTTTGAAGAAATTTATGATTGAGAGGTTAACTCTAACAATAGCAATCCAGAGACTAGCCATGAAATTGATGGGTAACAACTTCTTCATTGAGCTTCTCAACCTTGGGAATCTAACAGTCAGAGAGACTCAAGGAAAATGGATTCATAAGCTCCATCCTCCCCCAATGCCTAAAGTAAAGGAAAAAGGACCTGATGGTCCCCAAAAGCATCCATTGTGGTTGTGAAAGGACAAGTTTCAGAAGGATTATTTGATGAAGGATTCAAATGCACTAGTTTCGGTCATGCAAAGAGAAGATGATTCTAAGATCTGGGTACACTCGACACACTAGCCTAAGGAGAAGAAGAAGTGGAGTCTTCCCTACAAAATGTTCTGACTACTACAGTCCAGGTATTTTTTTCTCCCTCTCTTCTTCCTACATCTACATCTTTGATTACTCCTCTACCTCCTCTTATGGAAAGGAATCCTTTGTCCTAAGACCCTAGGCTGATAATCTTGAATACAGCCCCTACCACTTTTAACGAATCCTTCAAAGTTACGTCATGCACCAAATGACCATCATCTACTTTGGTCGATATTGATTCATTAATCACCCTATCAAGGGCCCCCATTAAAACATCTCAAACTTTCGTGTTACCCGTCACTCCCAACCCATCCATTTCTAGAAAGACACCCATCCTATAACCTATTTCTCCTTTCACATTGACTGGTCTTTCGCCTTGCCAATCTCAATTTGGTATCCCACCTGGCTCGCACTCACAAAAGGATATGAATATCACAGTGAAACTTTCCTGGGAATTGGACATTCCGACAGGTGACTAATATCTTTCTATGGACGTTCATTTACTTGTCAAACCAGGGGACGTAGACTTTAAATGGCGCAGCAAAATATATGCACTAGGAATTTGTTTTAGTCAAATCTTAGCAAAAATACATACTGGAAAGAAATTCTATCTAAGCTACAGAATGGTAATGCAGAATTCTTTAACTCAACTATGCTTGATTAAAACAGAAACTGTAACAGCTACGACTGAAGCACAAACCATGAAGTGGCCTTATCTGTAGGAACGATCCAGGGATGGACTCTCTATGCTCAGCGAGTATAAGACCGAGTTTGCATAAAAACTTCAAAAGATGAAAGCTAACTGAAGATCAACAGAAAGAACATCTAACTAACTAACTACAGATACTTACTAAGTGGGCCCCCTTAGCAAGCATCTACTGATTACACAGATGCTGAACTCAGAACTTCATCGATCTTTATTCATGAAACAGAATGAAATACATTGTCTTGTTGGTGTGAAAACTAACAACAAACTCTGCTTCTGGTCAAACAGATTCTGTCTTTCATTATCATACTGATTCTTACATGATCTCTGCTACTCTGTTTCTATCTTACCTAAAAATCATCTATTACTCATTCTATTTCTCTTCTATCACTCTCTCACGCAGGAGGAGTATCTTATTTTTAAAATAAAAGAACAACTAACTAACTAACTTCATCAAAGAAAGACGTGGAAGTAAAGTATATCCCTGAATCAAGGAACAAACTTCATAAATGAATTTATGTGTTCAACCCGATTTAGACGCAAGAAGAGGCATATGGTACATACACGATATCTATTCATTAATCACACATTTCAAATCTACTTCACCATTTAAAAACTGTATACGATATACCAGCCATTTTCGGGAGTCAACAGGGCAATAAATGCAATCAAGTCAACACAATAGGCTGCAGGAATATAAAAGTGTCTTGCTACAGGATATCCCCATAAAAGGTTTCATCAAAGTTTAAACAGCCATGAAATAACAAAAATGAAATCATTTAAAAGTTTATCATATCATCAAATTATGAGCATATTTTAGGCTCATCACTGCCCCCTACTTAGCCCAATGCTGGTCCTCCAGCATTAACTTTCCTGGTGATTTCTCTGAAGTCAGTAGTGGCTGCATGACTCTGGAATGGATGTCCAAACCTGTAATAGAATCCTCTGAAATCCCGGCACCTTTCATATCTGCGGTCTTCTAATTCACTGTTAAGATTTGTAGCCTGATGAGAATACAGGGGCCACATTAGCACAGGGGGTCTGGATGTCAGTGGCAGCCACAATTCAAATCTTGTTTGAAGTCCCAATTGAATATATCTGCTAGTTCGTTTGAGTGCAGCTGTAAAGTTGAGGGGACCATGTGGTTCTGACTTTCTTAACCCAACAGTCAATTTTTCCCATCTTTTCTCAGTTCTGGTATATGCTAATCTCCAAAATGAATATTGCTGTGCCTAGAATTCATCATATACTTGCTTTCTGATGTCAAATATTTTTGCTCTAGCTGAAACATTATTAATACCATATGTCAATGCAAACCAATCTTTCAGCATTGCATGTGGGTTTGAACTTTGAGAGCGTAATGGGACAGGCTCTGTTTTCTCAATTTCCTCATACATTTCCCACTGTCTGCCATAATTCACCTCATTTGCTGCCCATGACATGAATGCTCTCAAATGAATATCACCAATGTATGGAAGAGGATTACATTCTGTTTCAAGTGGTATTAAAAATCCATGCAAATAGAATTCACACAGAGAATTCCTTAACCAGTTAGGGGCTGCTTGATATGCTTCATAAAATTCTTTGGCATAATGAATTATGGGGTCTTGGTTTCTAGAAATTCTCATCAATTGAAACCATAAAAATTGTTCTTTGAGGCACAGAGCATAAACTCTGGGTGGCGGTCTGCATTCCATAATTTTACCGGTTACCTTTAGCATTTCATCCATTTTTGCTTTCAATTCAGCAATTTCCTGTTTCTGATTTTTAATTTTCTTTTTCAATTTCTTCTTTTCTATATTCCACAGACTTTGTTGCATATCAATCTGGGCAATGTGTCGAAAAGTCACAGTTTGCAGTGTAACTGTTTCCCAATTATTTTTAACAAATTCCAGAAATTCAATTAAAAAGGTCCTCCTATACACAACAATGGCTTTACACATTGCAGGATGAAATATAACTTCATTAGGCACATTTAGTTGTTCAGCCTGTTCTTGTTCTTGCTGCAGGATAAATTCTTCTTGTTGCTGCGGTGAAGAAGTCTGAGCTTCCTCCGAGAATTGCATAGCAGCATTAACCAGATCATCAAGACTTGGCAACTCATGCCCATTATGCCCTGCTTCTTTTGTCTCTACTTGTTCCTCTTCAGGAACGACCGAACTCTGAGCAGCATTCTCAGATTCAACAGATCCTTCTGAAATTACAATCACCTCAGGTTGCGGTGAAACAGGGGAGGCCCTAAATTGTTTCCTTGTGGAAACCCTTCTTGGTATTGATGTGGCTGCAGGGGGTGTTCCGGTAGCTTTTATTTTTCTTGTTTGTTTAGGGGGCTTTGCCCTACCAGAGGATGATGGTGAATTGGTAATATCAACAGCTGTTGCTGTAGGAGAATCTGTTGCAGGGGAAGGTGCTACAGGAGAGGAGCATTGCCTTTTCTGAGAACGAGGGTCAGATTCTGGGGACCCTTTTGCCTTTGATTTTCCTTTCTCCCTCCTAGCGGCAGACCTAGTTTGTACCCTAGCAGAGGATTCAGCTGTGACAGCTATAGGATCGGGTGCTACAGGAGTAGATGACCCTTGCCCTGTTCCACTAGTAGATGCAATTTCTTTCTTCTTTCTTTGAGGCCGTGGGGTAATTACCCTAGGGGGTTGTGGAAGTTGTAAAATCTTTTGGGCAACAAATTGTTGCCAGGAGAGGTGAAACGTCTCTCAAAGAGTGCTTAATAAGCAATTTACTAAGGCCATGATGAGTGACAGAGTTATCTTTCCCCTGTTGAGTTCCATGGGCACTTTGCTCTAAAAACTTTAACAAGAAATTCAGAACATTCACAGCCAACCCATGTCTTATATGGCTTAATAATTTAAAATGATGTGAATGCAGATAAGAAAAACGGCCTTCACAGGTTAAATACCTCATTATATAAGTGACATACTCTGAATATGGAAGAGGTAGTGACACTCGCTTGCATCCTTGCTTGGAGATGTCCAGCGGTCCATCAGCAGGCATCAAAAATTCAGCCCTTGCAGCTGCAGCATCTGAAGAAAAGTTTTCTCCAACGGCTGGGATCCCGGTTACCTCAGCAATTCTGTCTTCGGTTGCAACAACTGTTAGACCCCATACGGTGGCTTCCCCTTCAGAAAGTGTTCTCAAAAATTCTGTTGCAGCCTCCTCATCAAAATCATTTAAACTCAGAAAATAATTTAACCATCCACAGAGGCTAAATGCTTGGGCTGTCTGCGGGTTTTGCAACAACAATTCATGAGCTACAAGCTCATGTCGTACCAACTGACCACCCATGTCTGCAGTTTTTCTAGCTGAACTCAATTTCTTGCTGAAGATTCAAATTCTTTATTTCCTTTTCTGCTCTGGTTTTTCTCCGTCAGGCCGCCACATTTCTTTCTTTTTTCCAAAAATGAACTTTCTTAAACAAGCAGTCTTAATCGTAGTTTGCAAGAAAAAGATGCATTAAAGAAGGTCATGCAATCACGTTTGGAAAGTACCAGAAATATATTAAAGAAAGATTATTTTGCAGTTATGGCAGTGGCGAAAAGACAGGCTTCAAACGATGAATTACCCTGCCCCCTACTTAAAAGATGACATGTGTCCTCACATGTACTAAAAAATAGGTAGAGATTCGGGTGATAATGACCGGTACATGCATAGCAGTAATTGAATGGAATGAAATAAATCAAATATGCGATATGAAAAGATATGGTGTACCTTTAGTAATTGCACGTACGTGTGAAGAAAGATGACGGCGCTGCATGAATTGACAAGTTGGAAAGATATCTGAATTAAGGTTGATGCAGACGGATGAAGTGGACGGGTGACGTGGGCGGATGAAATGTACGAATGAAATGGATGGATGGAATGGATGGATGGAAGATAAAGAAATGAGGTGGGGGCGATAAATTTAAATGGAGAAAAGGGGTTTTCTTAAAAAGAAAACCTTTATTATGGGCATGCTTTTTGAAAATTAGAGGAACGCTACAGGAGAAAGGCCAGAGCCTTCGGCTGCAGGAAGAGTAGCGGGAGGAACCTGAATGAACTGCTTCATGAAGTCTTCCTTGGAAATTGGCTTATGGTACAGTCGGAATCGGTGGCCATTGACGAGCAATTTGAAACGGACTGGATCAATTGTGACCAGCTGCACAGCTCCATTGTCAAACACATTTTCAACCTCATAGGGGCCAAGCCAACGTGTTGTGAGTTTACCCTGGTTTTCTTGGTACTTGGAATCATATAACAAAGCCCAATCTCCAGCAGAAAATTTTCTGGTTTTGATGTGCTGATCATGCCATCTCTTTCTCTGCTGTTGGATTACTTCTGTATGCTGCAGGGCGGCTTTTCTCATTTCGTCCAAAGCATTTAGCTACAGGAGACGGTCCTTCTGTGCTTCGGATAAGTCCATGTTGAGTTCAAGAGCTGTCCTCAAAGTTTTATGTTCAAATTCAATGGGTAACATAGCTGTTTTCCCATAGAGCAACTCAAAAGGTGTAAACCCAGTTGTTGTTTTCCATATAGTTCTGTAAGCCCAAACTGCTTCAGGAAGTCTATTACTCCAGTCTTTCTTATGAATCTACACTGTCTTTGTGAGGATTGCTTCAATTTCTCTGTTTGTTACCTCCGCCTGACCATTGGCTTGAGGATGATAGGGGCTGGACTTCCTGTGTTTGATCTTATAGTCATTCATAAGTGCAGTGATCAGATTTGACGTAAACTGAGCTCCTTGATCAGTTACAAGCTCTCTGGGAACTCCAAATCTGGTGAAAATTTGTTCATACAAAAATTCACCAACTTTGTTATCTCGAGCATTAGTCATAGCTTTTACCTCGACCCATTTTGTGACATAATCCATGCAAACTAGAATATATGACTTTCCATTTGATGGTGGATCAATTGGTCCCACAAAATCCATCCCCCATTTATCAAAAGGGGTGACTATTACCTGCGGATATAGTGGCATTTCATCTAACTTAGTTGGTCTTCCCATACGCTGGCATCTGTCACACTTCCTTGTATAGGCCACAACATCTTTATGTAATGTTGGCCAGTAATACCCTGTTGTAAGAATTTTCATTGCTGTTCTTTTTGCTGCAAAATGCCCTCCACATGGTTCATCATGGCAAGCATGCAAGATATCATAAGTCTCATCTTCTCTTACACATCTTCGCATTACTTGATCAGGGCCAGTATAAAATAGACAATTGGCAATCCAGGTAAAGTTGAAACTTTTCTCTGTCAACAACTTCTTTTCTTTTGGGGAAAAATGAGCTGGTATTCTGTTTGCTGCTAGATAATTAGCAATATCTGCATACCAGGGTGTATGTGCAACAATGAAAAACAAGTGTTCATCTGGAAATCTATCATCAATGACCTCTTGTTCCTCAGATGCAGCTGATTGAAGTCTTGATAAAAAGTCAGCTACGACATTAGCTCTTCCTGGTTTGTCAATGATTGTGATATCAAATTCTTGTAACAACAGGAGCCATCGTGCCAATCTACCAAAAATGGCAGGTTTGTTCATCAGGTACTTGATTGCTGCATGGTCAGTGTGGACAAATATCTGATAACCTATGACATAATGCCTGAATTTATTCAAAGCATATACTACTGCAAGCAATTCCTTTTCTGTAACAGTATAGTTGAGCTCAGGACCTTGAAGGTTTTTGCTGATAAAGTAGATAGCATGCTCAATTGAATTTTCTTTTTGACTTAAAACTGCTCCTATACCAAAATCAGACGCATCAGCATGTATGTGAAAAGGCAGGTTCCATTTTGGACCTTGAAGAACAGGGGCTTTGGTAAGCAAGTCCTTTAGCTGCAGGAAGGATTTTTCACAGGCCTCGGTCCACTCAAATTGGGAATCCTTTGTTAACAAAGCATAAAGTGGACTGACAATTTTACTAAAGTCTTTTATAAACCTTCTATAATACCCCGCATGACCAAGAAAACTTCTAACATCTTTTTGTTTTGCAGGAGTTTGTAAATTCTGAATAACTTCAATTTTAGCAGGGTCAACCTGAATTCCATTCTTTGAAATATGATGACCTAGAACAATACCTTCTTCCATCATTAGAAAACACTTTTCACTGTTTAGAGACAAATTTTTCTCTCTACACCTTTTTAATACTTTTTCTAAATTCACCAGTACTTCTTCAAATGTGACTCCATATGTAGTGAAATCATCCATATAAATCTCCATGCATTCATGAGATATATCAGCAAATATACTATTTACTGCTCTCTGAAATGTTGCTGGTGCATTGCATAAGCCAAAAGGCAAGACCGAATAAGCAAATGTTCCCCATAGACAGGTAAAAGTGGTCTTGTCTTAATCTTCAGGGGTAATTTTTATCTGATTATACCCACTGTAACCATCTAAGAAGGAAAAATATCTTTTACCAGACAGTGAATCTAGTACTTGGTCTACAAAAGGTAATGGAAAATGATCTTTCTTAGTGGCATTGTTCAATTCTCTGTAATCTACACATACTCTCCATTTTCCTCCTTTCTTGGGGACAATGACTAATGGAGAAACTCATTGGCTGTCAGAAATTGGATAAATAAAACCAGCATCAAGCAACTTTTGAAGTTCATTTTTCACTATTTCTCTAAGTGCTGGATTTACTCTTCTCTGAGGTTGTCTAACTGGTGAACAATCTTCTTTGATATATATCCTATGAGTACAGACTCGAGGATCGATTCCTTTCATGTCCCCATATTCCCATGCAAAAGCTTTATGTTGTTCTTGTAGCATTTTTAATAAGTCATCCTCTTGAGACTGAGACAACTTCCTATTAACATTCAAACAATGATCTAGAGACAATTCTATCTGCTTAATGAGATTACTCATAGAATCAACAGGTAATGTTTGTACCTCTTGTGGAAGCAAGTTATGAAAAATTGTCGGAAGTTTAGGCAATGAACTCTCGGAATCTAGCTGCTGCAGGAAACATTGATGCTGACTGTCACTTGGATCAGATAAATTATCTGCATCAAGATTGAATTGCAGAATTTGAAAAAGCAAAGCATCTTCACTTTGAAGTTGAGAGAATGGATCATTTTGAAGCATCATCAATTGAGCCAAAGAATTGGCTTCTTCAGTTTCTTCTCCCACATCTGGCCAAACAGGTTGGGACAAATCTGGTTGAGGTTTAGCAGGCGGATACAAAGCCAATTTCTTTGTGGACTGCCCATCAGAAATGGTCATATCTCCAGAACGCATCCTATAAAAGCATCAGCAGTTGCTAACCATGGCCTACCAAGGATAACTGGATACCCTCCTAAAGTTGCCTTAACTGATAATATTGTAAAATCAGCAGGATACTCCCAAGATTCAAGAGTGACAATTACATCTTCTATCATCCCATCAGGTTTGACTGTGGAGCTGTCTGCAAGACCTGTAGACCTAATGTTTGAAATATTCAAGGAGTCCATAGTATGCTTTGTCATTACATTAATGACAGCTCCTAAATCAATCAAAACATTTTTTACAACTTGGCCATTTATATGTATCTGTACTACAGGGCTTCCAGGGTCAATATACTTTGGAATGACTACATTTCCCAACATTATATCAGCCAATTTCCCTAAGACATGAATTGTTTGGGGATCCTTTTTCTTTCGTCAGGCTTCTTCAAACAGGCTTCTTTAATAGCTTTTCCAAAAATGGGAACATCTTTAATAGCCTGAAACAAAGGGATTTGAATTTGCACATTCTTGAGCTGATCTAGTATATCAAAAGTGGGTTCTTCCATGAGTTTAGATTCAGTACTTTGTAACCTCTGAGGAAAAGGTGGTTTATCTTGTCTCTGCAGAACAGGTTCCATAGAAACTGTATCGGGTATAGGCATGTGTTCAGTGGAAACAACAAGTGCATTAGATTCTTCAAAGGGTGAATTAGATATTTCTGTAATCAGAGGTGGTTTGGGAGCAGGTAAAGTAGTTCCAGACCTCAGATGGATGTCATTAACATTTAAGACATAAGCTTGATATTGGTTGGCTTCAGAAATATACACAGGCTGTTGAGGCTGTTGCAGTTGCTTATTATTGGGATTAGGCAGCGGCTGGGCAGGCATAGGCATTTGCTTTGGAGGTCCAGGATTTGTGGTAGTTGCTGTAGGAGGTGGCATAAGGGCCTGTTGTTGTGGCTATGGAGGCTGCAGGAACCCAGGAGACTGGTTTTGCCATTGTTGAGGACCTCTCCATTGAGGATTTTGTTGCCAATTTCCTGAAGGTGGGGTCCATTGACCTTGTGGCTGCTGCCAACCTCCTTGAGGAGATTTCCACTGTGGGGTTTGATAATTAGGCCAGCTTGGTTGAGGCAGATTCCATGGTGGTGGTGGTCCATATGCTTGTTGTCATTGGTTATTATAGCTAGAATAGGGATTACCAAAAGTTAAAGGGTCTTGAGGCATACCTTGCCTTTGGGCCCATGGTCTCCTTTGTGCAACAAAGAACACTTGATCATCATCACCTTCCACTGGTTTGAAGTCAGTAGGCAGTTGTCTGGCTTCCAGATTAGCCACCATCTTGCATCTGCAATCACGCTTCTTTTGTCTACAGTAGGGACAGAACTCAGCCAAAGCTACCTCAGCTTCTGCATGTTTTTTCGAGCTTGCATAGTATCCAATTGTGTAGCCATATTATTAATGATGTCCTGCTTGAAATCAGATAGCAGATTTGTGATCTCCATTCGGGAAACTCCACCAGAAGAAGACTTCCCCACTGAAGCATGATGACCTCGACCTTTCTTAACTATTGCTCGAGAGTAGTTAAGGCATATCTTCTGTATATCATCCCAAGGCATTTGAGTTATATCACCTCCTCCCATTAGGTCCAGGGCGTCAATACAGGCATCACTAATTCCCCTTAGAAAGAGTAGATTCTGAGAGTCCTCGTTAAGAGTATAGTTTGAGTTTCTTTTTAATGAAAACAAAAATCTTGAAATATAGTCTTCTAGACTTTCATCCTCCTTCTGCTGAATTCGGAATATGTCATCACCTTTGCTGGCACTCTTACAATATTCCTTATATTTTTCAAGAAATTTCGTCTGCATGGCTGCCCAACTATCTACGACGGCTCTTCCCGGACTCATGAACCATCTGAGAGCTCCCTCCTTCAAAGTGGAAGGAAATAGCTTCAGTTTATGAGCGTCGGTGTTGTAGTCATAACTGCGACATAGGACATCAAATTCAAACAGAAAGGTTTCTGGATCTTCTGTGACCAGGCCATAAAACTTTGGGAGCAAGGAAGAGGGGATGTTTTTAAGATTATCAGTATCTTGTTGGGGAACAATGGGAAACTCAAATGCAGGAGGTGGATTATTTGCCATGTCTGGGTGCTGGAATAGCAGAGCAAATGGATTTTCCTCAGGTTCGTTATCAGCTGGGTCAAATGGTAGTTCAATAAACAAATTTTCAGGGAGGAACCTTCCTAGTGTGTCTCTCCTTCTTCTATGCATGCAATATGGTGAATAACGGCTTGAAAGATTTTGAAATTTTTTGACTAAAAGACTAAACTAATGCTGAAAATGACTTTGTCAGACTCCTAGTTAGACACCATCCCCGACAACGGCGCCAAAAATGGCTCGCACTCACAAAAGGATATGAATATCACAGTGAAACTTTCCTGGGAATTGGACATTCCGACAGGTGACTAATATCTTTCTGTGGACGTTCATTTACTTGTCAAACCAGGGGATGTAGACTTTAAATGGCGCAGCAAAATATATGCACTAGGAATTTTTTTTAGTCAAATCTTAGCAAAAATACATACTGGAAAGAAATTCTATCTAAGTTACAGAATGGTAATGCAGAATTCTTTAACTCAACTATGCTTGATTAAAACAGAATACTGATTACACAAATGCTGAACTCATAACTTCATCGATCTTTATTCATGAAAACAGAATGAAATACATTGTCTTGCTGGTGTGAAAACTAACAACAAACTCTGCTTCTGGTCAAACAGACTCTGTCTTTCATTATCATACTGATTCTTGCATGATCTCTGCTACTCTGTTTCTATCTTACCTAAAAAATCATCTATTACTCATTCTATTTCTCTTCTATCCCTCTCTCACGCAGGAGGAGTATCTTATTTTTAAAATAAAAGAACAACTAACTAACTAACTTCATCAAAGAAAGACGTGGAAGTAAAGTATATCCCTGAATCAAGGAACAAACTTCATAAATGAATTTATGTGTTCAACCCGATTTAGAGAGAATCTAGCGCTCCACTCTCTCCAGATTGACTTTTCATTAAAAATCTTTCCAAATCGGTTTCGGTCAAAGAGTCTTTGGCGAGCTTCCTCAAAGTCGTGCAGGAAATGGGCTTTACTGCAAGGCCGAGATCGGCTGCGCTTGACTCGATCATTCTTCAACAACCTGCGAAACAAAAGGTAACAGACGCGCAAGAAGAGGCATATGGTACATACACGATATCTATTCATTAATCACACATTTCAAATCTACTTCACCATTTAAAAACTGTATACAATATACCAGCCATTTTCGGGAGTCAACAAGGCAATAAATGCAATCAAGTCAACACAATAGGCTGCAGGAATATAAAAGTGTCTTGCTACAGGATATCCCCATAAAAGGTTTCATCAAAGTTTAAACAGCCATGAAATAACAAAAATGAAATCATTTAAAAGTTTATCATATCATCAAATTATGAGCATATTTTAGGCTCATCACCACCTTTTTCCATGCTAACACTTCCTTTTGCATCCTCGCATGCTCATACATCTAAAATGTCCCCTTCTGTCACCCTTTTCAGACTCCCTCCTAGTGCTTCTATTGCAACACAAAGCATCAATGTCCCTCAGAGTCTCCAAGACCATTTTGATGCTACCAAGTAGGCCTGATAGACTAGAAAGAAAAAATATTGTTAAAAAATGCCAAGTTGCCCGCCACCAACAAGATTAAAGCTTGCTTCAATGAAGAGCGGAACTCTTTGCTAATCACTACTATGAAGCCACTCATGTCCAAGCCTAAAGGATAGATGTAGATGGAGGTCTATGACATCCTTGCCATGGGCCTAAATTTGAATGAAAATCACTTGCACAACAAGGTGTTCCTAGCTAAGGCCACTTAGAAGGTGGTATATGTAGACTATGAGAGGTTGGGCAGAGAATTGAAGAAGTGCGAGGTAGAGTTGTTAAATGTGAAGGAAAATATGAGCAAGTTGTAGAATAAGATTCAAAATAGATATGTTGAGATGACTAGTGTAAATCAAATTCAAGGTCAGCAAGGGGAAACATCTAAGTTTCTCACAAAAGCTCAGAGTGAACAGGTTCAACTTGATGCTAAAATTAAAAAATTCAAAGGTGAGTTGGTTGTTGAGTGCCAAACAAATGTAGAGCACCAACACAATTAGGAAAATATGAAAAGGGAGTTGGATGGTGTCTGATCTCAAACTTTCAATGATCTTTAGAAGACCTGTGTAGAAGCAGAAGAGTCAAAATAGTAGATTAGAAGGCTAAGCTTAAAATTGACAAATTCCCTCAAAGAAAGAAGTCAAATAGAGGAAATCCCAAGAGAAAGAGAAGCCCAGTTTAACCAAGAGCTAACTACTACATGAGGATTTCAAGCCCTCCCGAGCATGAAGAAGCTGATATCCATGCATTGGGAGTGGATTATATTTGTTTTTTCCATTCTCATACTCATTTTACGATTCTTAAGAGATGTTTAAGACTTGAATAGTAAGGTTAGCTCGATGGTTGATCACTTTATACAAACATGCTCACCTTGACTCGTGGAATCACAAAGCTTCATTTCCAAGTTGTGCATAGCCACTGATAAGGCCCTAAAAAGTGTGGGGATTCTCAATCAGAGGGTTGCCTCCATCAAAGAAAACATGTTCATCAATTTCTACAAGGTAGCAACAAAATGCAAGGAATGCCAAAAGATGTTGAACAAGCAAGTTAATAAAATCAAGAAATATTTCAGCATCCTAGTTGATTTCGGGATTCTCCCTCTTCTTTCATTGGATGGAGATGTGCTAATAGTTGAGCAAGTCATAGACGTGATACAACATAAGGTCCAAACTTATACATAACTTCCAAGTTCAAGTGCAACACCCATGGATGATGATATTTAGCATGAGATTTTTCCTCATTCTCGACTCTACTATCACCTTGGAGTAGTTTCTTCTAGATGGCGAGTTGTCTCTTTCAAAGAAGTTTTTGAGCTAGAGAAAGGATACCGATAGATCCGTACTCTTTTCCTACTGACTGATGGAGATTGGGAGGTGCAACATTCCACTTTCTTCATTCTCCAAGAATTACTAGAGGTCTAGGTTCATGCCTCCACAAGCAAAGACCTCCTATGAGTCGCTAGAACTACGAAGCATTTTTCCCTTGATAATTTTGATTTTTGGCTTGTATATATTTTTTAGTTTCAAATGTTCCTGCACTCAAGTAAGGTTATCGAAAAGGTGCACAATACACCATGTGGTGCCTATGTAGCTTTTATTTTTTCCTTCCTTTTTCGAGAGAGATTTGGGACACATTTGGACTCATCGGATATTTTCTCAAGGAGCTATATTCATGAGCTAAAAAGTTTATGCTTGTTTGACATGTCATCTCTTCATTATGAGTAGATTGTGCTTCGTATGAAGCAATATCTTTTGGGAGTTTGTCAGAGATTGCTAGCCTTTTTATTTTCTTGGTTTTCAGGATGGAAGCTTTGAGTCGGTGCCTTTGGGTGACATGACTAGTCAATGAAACCTTTTTTCTAGACTATTTTCTAGGATTTGATCATTTGCATACCACTATCTTTGCTAAATATCTAAAGAGAATTAATGCAACAAATGAGAATTGATCATCAAAGATTGTTTTGACCTAACTAAAGATCTACAATCAAATCGTGTCCTATCAAATTCCAACATCTGATAGTAATTACTTTTGTGTTGTGGTGGCGATTTATTCTTTTACAACTATAAAAAAGAGGCGATGATAGATGAAAGGGTTGGATTCCAAGTTTTAGTTTCCTTTTCTAAGTAAAAGTTTCTTTAGTTTTCTTAGGATATAGGTCTATTTTTAGGAGTAAAATTTCTAGAACTACTTTTCTCTAGCATGCTATATCTTTTAAATCTCAAAATATTGTTAGATTGGCATTCGACCTCTGTTTTAAAGTTTATTTGATATTTAAAGCACAAATTATTTAGAATAAATCTTTGAGACTATGCATGTATGGTCTTTATCAAGCTTTCTTTCTTTATGATTTCATTATAAATGAAACACTATGTCTTGCAAGTTGAATTCAAATAGTTTAAGTGGTTGATTTCTATGTTGTATGCTTGTATGGTAGAATAATAACTTGTGAAAAGTGGATTATGTCAATGGAATTCTCTCTTTTTTTAAGGGTTGTTGTTTTGTTATATTATGCTATATTAGGAGAGAGTGTTATATAATTTTTGAATCTTTTTCTGTTACCCTTAGAAATCTTTATGTTTGATCAAACCTTAATGAACACTAGCTGCAGAAAGTTTTGAAAGTCTACGCTATGCTTGTTGTTAGCCTTTGTTGTTCATTCTCTTTACAACAATGAAGGGTGGTGGAATTCTTTATCTAATTATATCATTCATAGGAATGATTGGGTTTGAAATGTTGTAAGAGCATTGGAACATTGCCATTTTTATGTTTTATGTTTACATTTTCTTCTACCCTTTTCTCCAAACCCTAGAGAAGAGTCAGCTTTCTATAAAAATCCCAAAGGTTTTTCAGTGAGGAGAAAATTAGTCCCCCACTCACTGAATTTACCATAAGACCATTGAAGAGGTGCAAGCTTTGATGATCAACAAAAAAATGAATATCTTCAAATCCAAACATGATCTTAGTACGATGAAACTTTACGAGCATGCTTATTTTGTGAATCTGAAACTTTGGAGAAAATTGCACATCAATCTTTTCTTGAATATAAACTTACTATAAATAGTAACCTCTTGTAATTTCAAGGTTGAGACACCATTTTCCTAACATTCTCCCACTTTTCAAACACCTTTCAAAAATAAAGGGAGTATCAACACTATAATTTAATCACTAGGGGTTATGTGACTTATATACTCCAAACAACATCTAAACTTCTATGTGCTTACAATCTTAGTTAAAGTATATGCCACATTCATCAAAGTTTCTACATTAACCAACTTCAACCTACCATCCTCGATCATATCTTTAACAAAATTATATTGTACATCAATTTACTTGGTTTTGGCATGAAATGTCAAGTTCATATCTAGGAAAATTGCATTTTGATTGTCACAATAATTTTTTTTTTACCTTGTTTAATTCTAATATATGAATAATCTCTTAATTCTAATGGATTCTTTAGAAGCAAGAGTACTTTCCATCCAATCAACTTCAATAGCAGACAAAACAACCATAACCTATCACTTACTCATCCAATCAAGATTGCATCACCAACTAAAGTAAACACATAAGCACTGGTGGATCTTCTACTATCAACATCACCTGCCTAGTTTGAATCCACAAAACCACAAATATCAAGGGAATTCCCATATCCCACCATATTACCATGATAACATAATGAATACTCTAAGGTACCTCACAAATATCTGAAGACTCTTTTAACTACATCTCAATGATTTCTACTAGGATTAGAAATATATTTAGAAAGAATAGCCACTTTTTGGGAAATATCCAATCTTGTGTAGACCATAACATACATCAAACTTCCAACTGCACTTTGGTAAGGCACTCTAGTCATATCTTCCATCTCTAATGGCAATTTTGGACAATCTAAAGTAGATAACTTTGTTTCAACTATAAAAGGAGCACATAATGATCTACAATCCTGCATGTTAAACCTCTAAAAAATTGAATTGACATATTTACTCTAGCCAAGCCATAGATTTATTTGCACTCCATCTCTTATAATTTCCATCCCAATAATGTGTTTAGCTATTCCACAATCTTTCATTTCAAATTTAGCTGCAAGCTAAGACTTTATTTCTAAAATGATTCCTTCCCTTTACCAATAAATAACATATCATCCACATATAATGTAATAAACATAAAACAATCACCATCATATTTATAATAAACATAGTGATATGATTTAGAATTCTAAAATCCTAAACTCGACACATATGTATCAAATTTTTGGCACCACATCCTAGGACTTTGTTTGAGGCCATATGCATATTTCTTCAATTTACAAACCAAATTACTTTTAACTTCCACCACATAGTGATCTAGAGTCATGTCATGTAAATATCCTCCTCCAAATCACAATGAAGGAAAGTCAATTTCACATCCATCTTTTGAACCTTTATATCATAAGCAATAGCAAAGATAGCAAGAATTTAATGCATGTTTTTTTTGAAATAGGATAAAATATCTCATCATAATCAACACCCTCAACTTGAGAGTAACCCTTCACAACTAATCATGCTTTGTACTTCTCAATATCTTCATCTGGACACATCTTTTTCTTACCCATTTGCAATCAACATGTTTTCATCCTTAAGGTAACAATACAAAATGCAATGTATCATTTTTTTCAAAGCTTCCATTTCTTCATCCATAGAAATCTTCTAGGATTCTACATCATTCATACCTAATGCTTCTTCTATAGGTTTTGGTTTTTCAATGTTAGTATTTAAAAAAAAAATATCTCCAATAATTAGGTGAATACCGGTCAAGTGGTTTTCTATGCCTTTTAGAGCTTCAAACAAATTGATTTGTATGTTCTTTCACTTATAAAGATTCAAAACTAGATGATCTCTCCCCAACTTTTTATCTATCCAAGGGCCTCAATTCAACATTCTTAGGTATATAAGGAATTTGAATCACATCTACTTGTTTGTTTTGTTTTGGTTGCAATGTAATAAGACAAAACTTAGTTTCTCTAAAAATAACACTTCTACTATATATTTCCTTTTGTGCTATAGGATCCCAAAGCTTGTACCCTTTCACACCATAGCTATATCGATGGAGATACATTTCATAGCCTTGTTCTCCAACTTTGTTTGCTTCTCCTTTGATACATGTACATATGCCTCACAACCAAAAAATATAAGATGTCAAAGTGAATGATTGTGACCTAACCATGCCTCTAGAGTCAACTTATCAACAAGAGCTAATGTAGGAGACCTATTAATCAGGTGAAAAGAAGTGGAAATGACTTCAACCTAAAACCCTTATTCTAGACCAACACCACATAACATAATCCTAACCTTCTCCATCAATGTCCTATTCATTGTTTCTGCAACTCCATTATGTTGTAGAGAATATAAAGTTATCTTTTTTCTTAGAATGCCACATATTTTATAAAATCTATCAAAATAATTCAAGAAAAATTCATTGCCATTATTATTCCTCAAACATTTTATTTTCTTTCTAGTCCACAACTCAACCATTACTTTAAATTCTTTAAGTTGATTAAAAACTTCAAATTTACTCTTTAGAAAGCATACCTGTGTCCTACTATAACCATCAATAAATGAAACATAATAGGTGGATTTTATAATCAAATTAAAATCTACAGGACCAAACACATTATAATGAATAATATCCAATACACCATAAGATTTATGAGAACTCAAGTAAAACTAAATGTGGATTTATTTTTCATAAATATAATGCTCACAAAAATCAAAATCAAGATTACAATAAGACAACCCTTCAACAAGGTTTTTATTTTTCAAGGTCCTTAGACCCTTTTCTCCAATGTGGAAAAGTCTCTAGTGTCATAACAAAGTCTTCTCCACAAGTAACTTTAATTGAAAAGAAAGAGCTCACCCTTGGGTACCCAAAATCTATGACCATCTACTAAATATGAAACCCTCATATCTTCCAATGAATTAGTCATAGTCTTGTTTTTCATAAAAGTAATATTGCATTCAATAGTGCATGCATCAATTTTATACAATGTTTCATATATTGTGAGACCTATAGAAATCACCATAGAACCTCTAATCATCTTACATCTTGCATTATAAAATACTACCTGCACACCCACATCTATTAGTTTACTCACAAATAACAAATTTGATGCTAATATAGGGATATGTAACACACCATTAATCCTTTCTATTCTACCATTAGGAATATTGATTCTAATTTTACCATGAATAATAATATTTAAACACGGGTCATCACCCAATTACATCTTACCTCCATCAAATTCATTATATTCAACTAACAAATCTCTAGTAGAGTTCTTATGAAAAGATGCACCCGAGTAAATTAACCATGAATCACTACTTACACAAGTGTCCAAAGCTATGAAGAATGCATCACAATATTCCTTATCAGATTCAAAATCAAAATCATTTTTTTCTTCTTCTTTTCTTCTTTACACTCCTTACAAAAGTGTCCATGCTTACCACAACTCCAACAAATAACTTTTGACTTTCTAGGAGTTTTGGACCTGTCCTTGGATTTGGATTTATCACTCTTCTCATTATTCTTTCTTTTTTCCTAAGTATTCCATGAATATTTAGAGATTCCTTGGCACTAATGGATACCTTCCTCCTCATCTCTTTAGATATTAAGGAACCCACCACATATTTAGTCTTTGAGATAATAAAATCACTCCCAATAGCCATAACAAGAGAATCCCACAAATCAGACAAAGGACAAAGGAAGATCTAACATTTCTCTAATTCATTTATTTTGACACCAACTTATGCCAATTGAGCCACTAACATATTGAATGCTTCTAGGTGGTCTATAATTCATCCAACCTCTTCCATCCTCAAGGAATATAATTTCTTCCTCAAGAAAATATCATTCACTTAAGATTTGTTTTGATTCATCTCACCAAGTTTCTTCCATAGTTTTTGTGCAAAGGTTTTTTCATGGACATTGATAAAAATAGAGTCTTCTAGGCACAATCTAATTAGAACCTTGGTTTTACGGTTGATAACATCATTTTTAGTAGCCAAAGTAGGATCTACATGCCTCATAACATTATCATCAATAACATCCCACAAATATCAATCTATTAACAAACCCTCCATCTTCAGTTTCCACATCTCAAAATTATTTCCATAAAAATTTCCTACCTCTATTCTCCTTGATGTACTTTCCATCTAAAATCCTTGTAACAAGATCACAAAGTATCTTCTACACAAGCTCCCATGCAAATCTGGTTTAGTTAAAAAAACCCAAACACCCATAACTAAAATATAAGGTGATTAAGATCTAATACCAATTGTAAGGAAGCTAAGGTAGGGTAAGTGCACCAATCTATGACACAATTTAGGTGTCAAATTGTAAAAATTTGCAAAAAAAGGTCGAAATGGGCCTTTTGGTGCACACCAAATGATGTGCGCCAAATGTAAAAGAAAAAATAAAATCCTAAATAATTTTTGAAATCCTCATTTGTCTTCAACCTGTGGCTTTGCTTGGAGGATAGGAGGTCTGCAACTTGCACTTACCAAATTTCATCCATTATTTGCACCATTAGCTTGATATCTTTCACGAGGATGCCACCAACACATTAGAGACGTCAAAGATTGTGAAGAGATATGTATTTTAATTCAATTTATTTCAAATTTTATTTAGAATGCTGATTGAAATAGGTTTTTATAATAAATTTTTGTTCTAATTATCAGGGAATGAATCTCCACCTCAAAATTTTGAGAATTCATAGTCACCCCCTCAAGAAGAGCCTCCTATTCAAGAACAACCTGAAACCCCTCCATTAATTCATAGGCATCCTCAAGGAACACAATAAAATGTTCTAAATCAAATTGAAAACAATAAAAGAGACATTGAATAATTAATTGGAAGATTAACTGAGCATGCTAAAACCCACCCTTATAGGAGAGGGATTATTGAATAATTGAAGTCAATTTTATCTCATGTAGGAGAAATGAGTGAGAAAATAAATTTTTGGTCAAATAAGAGGCATGAGATGAGACAATATTATGCTAGAGGTTTGTTATATGCAGATGTTAAAAAACAAAAAAATAGAAAAGTTGACTTGTGTGCCCTATTTATAGACCCGAAAACCAACGCACCTTTGTCTCATACATGTAGGAGTTTCCCCATCCATTAGTGCCACCATGAGTTAATTACAAACAAATTTTGGGAGAGGTGGTGGATGGTATTTAACCAACCACCATGCAATAACCATGAGGTAACACAATATTTTTTGAGGAAACTCTATTATAAGTTTATCCTTAATAAGATGCCAAATTATTTTGACATCTTAGACTTTCAGGGTAGAGATGGGGGCTCCACACATGATAGACCTATTGCATGATGTAATACATAGCTGGCACCGAGACCCTTGGCTAGACCCATGGTGGAGTATGTCATTGTTTCTTCCATTGTTAAGGATAGTGTAGAGGTGGACACGTTGGAGTCAATTGGATCACTCATCCAAACCATTTTATAGTGTGTGAGGCCTCTAGTAGATCCTAGTATGGAGGATACATGTAGGCCCCGAGCTCCACCCCACCATTGTGGTGCTGCAGTTTACACATACAATTATCAAAGTGCTTGGGATGCAGCTAGACAACCTACATCAGTTGTAGAGGCAATGGATTTCACAGATGATTTGTTAAATGATACATATGACATTGACAATAAGGTAAAATTTAGCAAGTTCATTTAATGTTTTTTATTAAATTATATTTTGAAATTTAAGAATAAGTAAATTAGTACAATTTTGATTTGATGAAATTTTGAGGTTAGAGTGTTCATGAGAAGTTCCCCATTCCTAAAGACCCTTATCCATTCTCGACATTGAATCCACAGGTACACAACTAGTGTTAAAGATATTATTATTCCATTTTAATAGTTGAATTTTATATTTGAATTTTTGTCTCATAACATGCTTTGGATTTCAAGTAGTTTCCTAGTAGACCTTCGACCTCCACACCTCACAATTCATTTCCTCAAGGACCTTACACTCAAGTAGCATTTATTCAATAATGGTGTTGTAAAATAGTGTTAGTTTTCATAATTTTGTATATACAAATCTAAAAAATTGATGAGAAACACAAACATTGCATTTGTATTCCTTGATCGTGTCACATTATCTTCTCCTAATTCATTTTTTGTTCCTTTATTCCTTCATAATCCCACCCCATTAACATATAATAGTTCACCCTACCATTTCCTCTTTCATTTACCATTTGTAGATGTTGACATCAAACATCCCTGGTGATGTTGGTGGCATGATGGAGCATGGAGTTGTTGCAACAATAGCTAGTTCTGATCCACTGAGAGAGGTATGCAATAGATTAGTCAATTTGACATTATATTCGCTCTTTTATGGTCTATTATAGAAAAATTTCACGATACTTTTGTGTAGCTTAAGTTCTATCTTGATGGTTGCTATAGGTGGTTGTCACTCTAGATCATGGACATGGTACTGATGTAAATGTGAATGATGAATGTCTATATACAGTAAGTGATTATATTTTGTTATATGTCATTCCAAAATTTATTTTTTGTGTATTAACATCTTTACATTTTATGGTATCAGTTGAAGGTCCAGAGTGAAGAGAGGAGGACTAGTGAGTGTGTTTGAAAGACCAGAGAACCAACAGTCACTCCATCTAGCCAAATTTTGAAGGTAGCAAAAGATCTATTTCCTTCCCCTAGAGGGAAATGACTATATTAGGGTCATTTTTTGTATACCTATGTGGCATTTTGGAACATATGTTTTGTACAAGTGATAAATACATGCCATTTTATGTCCATAATATGGATCCTTTGTACTAATCGTGTATGGCCTTTTTAGATATATTATATATCCTTATATCAATATATATCATTGTATACCTTACGAGTTTGTGATTAAAAAAATATTATGTTGCTACTATCATTCTTGAATGATGTTATCATGTGTATTGTGTAAATCATATGCTTGAATGTTGTAGGCATGGATTTTACTTACATCTAATGCTTAATTAATTATTGTCAATTGCTCAATAAGGTCCATCTAAAGCATATTGTGTAAATAAGCTCCATTCCTAGTGGTTTGTATCCTTTGGAGTATGTGTATTCATGTGTATGATTCATGCTTTGAATGCATATCAACAAAAATATTTTGGGGAAAAATTTAGCAAACCAAAAGTATAAGATTTTTTTAAAAAGTCAGGAAAAAATCATATTTAAAAAAAGTAAAAAAAATTAGAACAAGAGATAAAATCAATTTATTTTGAAATTGAAATGTATTTCCATAGCATATAGAGATATAGAGAGCAAATAAAATAAATATTTTAACTAATGAATTGTAAAAAATATTTTTTTGTAGTTTATATCATATCATTGATCACATTTTATTGCACATATTTTAAAGTCAAAGCATTACTTTACACTCCATAACTAATAACTAGATGTTGATAGATGACAAAATTTTAATTACAATATAGTTTTTTCAAAGTCAACCTAAGCAGTTATGCAATTAATTCACTTTGCATAACTAATAAGTAGGAGTAGCTACCAATTGCATTTTGTTATCATGGAATTCTATGAGGCCAGATTTCTTTGACGCATTTTATCAAATAGTTCACTGCCTTGTCTATGTTACCACAATTTTCATACATGTCTACCAAATTATTTTTTCAAATAGTTCATTTCCTTTTTACTATGGCTAAAATCATAAAACAAGTGCTTTCGAACAAGCTATGGATGCTCAAAAAAAATCTGTCAAAAGCATAATAGCAAGCAATACTATAGACAAGGAAATGAACTGCTTCAAAAAATGCCTGAAAGAAATGTGGTCTCATGGTGATGGAATGCCATAACATGCAAATTTCTATGGATTTTAATGCCATTCCATCACCATGAGACCACGTTTCTTTGAGACATTTTTTCAAACAATTCATTGCCTTGTCTATGCTACCACATTTTTTGTACATGTTTACCAAAGCATTTTATCAAACAATCCACTATCTTGTTGATATGGGTAATAGCCTAAAATAGGTTCTTGCAAACAAGCTATGGATGCTTGGAAAAAATCTATCAAAGCATAATAAGAAGCAATAGTATAGACAAGTGATGTAGAGACAGGAGAGCCAAACCCACTCAAAGTGTCAACTTTCCTTCAAGAGGCATCTGACAAGATTAAAATGATCTATTGGACCAATCCAAACTACCTCTCAACCAATGAGAAAATTACATTTGGGGAAACTTGTCCTTCTGCTAAATATAAAACAATAATTAAAAAAAATTGCATTATGAAGTGTCAAGTTCATTGAACCTAGACATGCTAGCTTGGAACAATTTGATTGGTTGGAAGATGATGAGGCACCATCTCAGCATGTTGGATGTCCCCTTTGATCTTGGCCTAAGGAAGACTTCAAGATATTTTTTCCATCTCATATTTTCAGCTTGGAGCAGACTTAAAGTTGTCTTTGCCATGTATGCTTTCAATTGGGTTGACTTTATGTTGTCTTTTCCATGTATGCTTTGAGTTGGGAGAACTTTACCTTTGTCTTAGACAAGCATTATTCAAACCAAGGGTGGAATTGACAGTAGTTTGGACATATCTTTTCTTTCCCAAGCGGACTTTGCATATCATCTTCAACATTTTCCTTCACCATGGGCATGGTGGACTTTTGCTTGTGCCTTGCCAATATTGGGTAGACTTGCTCTTGACTTAGATATGTTGATTTTCCTTCCAAGAAAAAACTGAGAGAGGTTATTGTAAATGGGCACAACACGATCCCATAGGCTTAGACAAGAAGTTTCTAAGCATCATGATATCTAAGTATCGTCATGCTGAATTTTGTAGCCATTTTTCACTTTGTGCTCCTAAGGGATTCAGTCGATTGAATGGAGTTCAAAGGGATTCAACATGTTTGGGTTCAAAAGAGGACCCTTCTTGGTGTAAATGTACCCACTCGGATGTGTTGGAATAGTTAGTTGGGTCACATGATTTGCAGAACGAAAGTTGCACCACTTTGCAACTTTGCACTACTTGCATTTGACAACTTTTTCCCCAAGAGAAATCTCGCCACCACAGGAAAACACCTCAAAAAATATTAAAAACTGAGAGAGGTTATTGTATATGGACACAACATGATCTCATAGGCTCTAACAAGAATTTTCTAATCCTCATGGTGTCTGAGTAAAATCATGCTAAATTTTGAGGCCATTTTACACTTCAAGCTCTTAAGGGATTCAATTGGTTGAACGTAGCTTGGAGGGATTTAGCATAGTTGGTTGTGAAAGAGGACTATTACTAGCATAAACATACCCACTCAGATGCATTGGAATGGTTAGTTTTGTCACAAGTTGCAGAACGAAAGTTGTACTACTTTGCAAATTTGGACTACTTGCATTTGACAACATTTTCCCCAAGAGAAATCTCACCGCCACAAGAAAACACTTCCAGGATAGAAAAAACTAAGAGACATTATTGTATATTGGCACAACACAATCCCATAGGCTCAGATGATATTTTTCTAAGCCTCACAGTGTCTGAGTATCATCATGCTGAAGTTTGCAGCCATTTTGCACTTCGGGCTCTTAAGGGATTCAACTAGTTAAATGTAGCTCATAGGGATTCAGTGCATTTGGGTGTGAAAGAGGACTATGCCTAGCATAAATGTACCCACTCGGATGCATTGGAATAGTTAGTTTGGTTACACAAGTTGTAGAACAAAAGTTGCGCCACTTTCCAACTTTGCACTACTTGCATTTGACAACTTTTTCTCTAAGAGAAATCTCACCAATGTTAGAAATATATGTCTCAATCATCACATGTCGAAACCTCTAAATGGGACAAGTCGGTGTGACATCTTCTATGCTTAGCTGACTAGTAGCTTTGTAACATCATATTTTGTACAGGTCGTTGTGACCTTGGAGGAGTCTCACCGAACGGTTACATGTTGGATTCTTCGCAATGACATATTATGTTTGGAGTGACCTCTTATCATGTGGAGATCTTTGGCTAACAGGCCATTCATATTGGGCATCAGGGAGACTCATGGCAACCACGGGCTTTGGGATAATCTATGGCAACTAGGTGAGAAGTCCCAGCGAATAGCCAATGTTTCATCGATAGTGTAACACTAGGGTTCATCAAAGTAACAATGTTTGTTTCGTTATGATGTCTTGGTGATGTGCAAAGGTCTCACTGATGGAGGTTCAAATGTTGGTCATCGGTGTAACACAAAGGCTCTCAGAAAGAACTCTTAGCAAGAATGGAATTTCTCGCCGATGATGAGAAGTCTTCGGTATAGCTCTTAGTGAACAACAGTCTCATTGTAACTTAGAGATCTCAGAGTAAAGTCTTAGCGAAAGGCATATGTCTTGGCAACTGTTGAAGGCTTGAGGGTGACATAAGAGATCTTAGAGAAACCTCTTGGCGATATTGATAAGTCTTGCCAACTAGTGATTGGAGCTTGATATGACTTCTAAACTCTTCGGTATAACCCTTAATGACTCAGTGTGAGGTCCTATTGACAACGATATGTCATGTCGATAGAATGACTCTTCGGTGTGACTTATGACATCAATATGTAGTCTCACCAAAGAACGATGCTCTTGCCAAATGGTAAACTCACATCTATGAGACTTTTGGATCTTGCTATGATCTCCTGGCGAAAGTGATAGGTCTCGCTGACTGTTTGGTGGTTTGGTGTAACACATGAAAGCTCAATAGGATGTCTTGGTGAGAGTGGTAAGTTTTGCCGATAGCATGACTCTTCGAAGTGACTTGTGAACTCAGTAAAACATCTTGCTGATGGAAAATACTCTTGCTGATACAATGTGAACTCTTTTCACTATTTGACCGTCCTATGTGGAGTCTCTTGGACCAATAGGAGAAGCCGAATCTAAACAGTTGGAAGATAGTTTATTGTGGTAGTTCTATGAGGAATCTTGACAGACAGAGAATGACATGGTTATACTTTGTGATTGCAGATTGTGATCGATTGGTTGAATCAATGGATTGCTGGGTAGTTGTATGATCAGTAGATGCATTCTATTCTGTAAAGACTATAACTTGAAGGTTCTTGTACAAGTTTGTTCATGGTGAATGCTGCTGTAAAATGACACTAGAAAGATAAGTTTGACATTTGTATGTAATCTCCATTACTGTAATACAAAGTGATTTATCTTGGTGTGGTGGGTTTTTCTCTCGTAAGGGTTTTCCCACGTATATCTAGTGCTCATGTGTGATTTTCAAACACTCTGTTTTTGTTATCTATTTCAAAGTGCATCTTAATTGGACTGTAGTTGTAAAATTTAAAAGTGTCTATGTGTTTCTTCTCTGAGGTTTTGGTGTTAGGAGAGTTGTTTCTACATCTGACTTTCCTTACAAGTGGTATGAGAGCTTGGCCAATTGTGTTATCCTTATGGGTATGTTGGGTTTTTTGAGTCAATTTTGTTCAATGGGAGTCTTGTAGAGTTTTTTATTTCTAATTACAAGTTGAGATGGCTAGCACATCTTGAAAGATGGAAATAGAGAAATTCAATTGCAGCAATTTTGAGTTGTGGAAACTCAAAATGGATGATCTCTTAGTGGACCGTGATCGATGGCTTGCAGTGTCTGGAACTAAACCTACAAGCATGAAGCAATAATACTAGGAACTTGTAGATAGGAAGTCTAAGGGGCTGATAAGGCTCTGTTTGGCAGATTCCATTCTTCTGAATGTGCATGAGGAGAAGAATGCATCTTCTTTATGGAAGAGACTAGCATCTATTTATCAGGGGAAGTCCTTAGTGAATAAATTGTTCTTGAGGAAGAAGCTGTATTCTTTGAGAATGCAGGAAGGAGGGTCTATAGCTGATCATTTGAACACATTTAATATGTTGATTGTTCAATTGACATCTGTTGGTGTGAAGACTAGAAGAGGATCATTGTATGCTATTGTTGTGTTCTTTTCCAGACTCATGGGATCATCTGGTGATGGCTATTGGGAGTACAACATCAAATTTCAAGATGGAAGATGTTGTATCTTTGCTGTCAGAAGAGATGAGAAGGAAATATTCTGAGATGGTGAAAGAAGCTCTTGCTGTCAGAGGAAGACCGAAAGAGAAAGGTAAGAAGAAGGACAAGAAATCAAAATCAAAATCAAAAGGGAGATCAAAGTCTCCTGGCAAGAAGTCTAAGGTGAAGTGCTGGAATTGTGGGCAACCTAGTCATGTCCCAAAGAATTGCAAAGAGGAGAAAAAGAAAAAGAAGAAGAATTATTCCGATAATGATTCTTCTCAAGCTGATTCAGATGCCTTCATTGCTTCCTTGGCTACACAAGCATCAGATGATGTCTGGCTAATCGATTCTAGTGCATATTTTCACATGACATCTCATAGAGACTAGTTCACGAAGTATGAAGAATGCAATGGTGGAAAGGTGTACTTGGCAAATGATTCAACTTTGGAAATAGTTAGTTGTGGAAGAGTCAGAATCCAATTCCTTGATGGCAGAGTAAAGGGGATCAAGGATGTTATGCACATACTAGGTCTGGCTCAAAATTTGTTGTCTATCAGTAAGCTAAATGATATCAGAGTGCAAGTCACGTTCTCTGGAAATAGCTACAAGATGACTAGAGGTTCAATGGTGTTGGCTAGAGGTGCTCAAATTGGTACCCTGTACAAGCTGGATGCACATGTTGTTCATTGTAATAGTGTCTTTGGAAAGCCACTGAAAGCTACTCATGGAGGTAAGGAGGGAAATATCCCTAATTATGTAAACTCTATGGAAGTAAAACTTCTAGTAGAGAAGACTATGCTCTGGCATCATAGGCTAGGCCACATAGGAGAAAAAGGTTTGAAAACCTTGAAGAATAAAATCCTGGTTGAGGGGCTTGAAGATTATAACCTTGAACTTGAATTTTGTGAGGATTGTATATATGGAAAGAAACACCGTGTTTCTTTTTATTCCAATCCTCATAAATCTTCTAGTTTGCTAGATTATATTCATTTTGATGTATTTGGTCTAGTGAATGTTCCTTCTTTGTCTAAGTCAAGATACTATGTGTTGTTCATTAATGATTATTCAAGAAGAGCATTTGTATATTTTTTGAAAAGTAAATCAAAAGTGTTTAGTCGGTTTAAGGAATTTAATAATCTTGTTGAAAATTAGACTGATAGAAAAATAAAATACTTAAGGATTGATAATGGTAGTGAATTTTGTTCTGATGAATTTGAAAGATACTATAAAGACCATGGGATTAAAAGACATAAGACTTCACCTTATACTCCATAGCAGAATGGAGTTGCAAAAAGGTTCAATAGGACAGTGATGGAGAGATCATGAAAAATGCTCAGTAGTGCTAGCTTGGAGGAGAAGTTCTGGGCTGAGGATGTATCTACTGCATGTTACTTGATTAATCGATCTACTAATTCTACTCTTGTTGAGAAAACACCTTTGGAAGTGTGGTCTGGTAAGAAGCCCTCTCTTAGACATATTCAAGTCTTTGGTTATCAGGCATATGCATATGTGTCGGATGTGAAAAGATCTAAATTGGAGAAGAAGGCTATCAAATGTATTTTTATTGGCTATAGTACTGGCATAAAAGGATACAAGCTTTGGAATTGTGAAACAAAGAAGGTTGTATACAACAAAAGTGTAATCTTTCATGAGTTGAAGCCTTCTACCTTGGATCTGCAGTCAAAGACAAAGTCTGAAAACAATAAGGATGTAGTTGTAACTCTTCCTACACCAGAGAAAGAGGAATTGAAAATTCAAAATGTACCTGAAACTAAGGAGAGGTCAAGTAGTTTTGAAAGTTCTGAAGAAGAAGAACCTCAGCCTCAGGCATTGAGGAGGTCAACCTGAGAAAGGAAACAACCTGATAGGTATGGGTTCTCTTTGATTGATTCTACTTGTGCCTATGCTTTGATTTCTAGCACTGATGAGCCTAGGACTGTAAAAGAGGCATTTAAAATGTCTGATTTAGACTCTTGGTTGGAAGCCATGGAAGAAGAGATGGCATCATTAGAAAAGAATGATACCTAGAGTCTGGTGCCCTTTCCTGAAAGCAAAAAACCTATGGGCTGCAAATAGATTTTTAAGAAGAAGATTGGTCTAGATGGCAATGTAGAAAAGTACAAGACTAGACTGGTTGCAAAGGGTTATTCCTAGGTAGAGGGAATTGATTATGGGGAAATTTTTTCTCCTATAGCAAAGCTAACATCTATCAGATTTATTTTGTCACTTGCAGCAACATATGACTTAGAGGTCAAATAGATGGATGTGAAGACAACATTTCTTCATGGTGATCTTGAAGAAGAAATCTATATGTCCCAGCCTGAGCACTTTGTTGAAAAAGGTAAAGAAAAACTAGTATGCAAATTAAAGAAGTCTCTGCATGGGTTAAAGTGTCACCTAGAATGTAGTACCAGAAATTTGATACTTTTGTATTGTTTTTGGGATTTGTGAGATCAAAATTAGATCATTGTGTGTATTATAAAGCTGAAAGTGATAGAGTTCTTATTATTGCTCTCTATGTTGATGATTTGTTGTTCATAGGCAATAGTAAGCTAATGATTTTTTATCTTAAGCCTCAATTGTCTGCTAAGTTTGAAATGAAAGATCTTGGTGCAAAAAGGTACATTCTAGGGATGGAGATAACCAGGGACAGGAAGAATAGAAAGCTTTCGCTCAGTTAGAGTAAGTATATCAGGACTATTCTTGAGAGATTTTGTATAAATGATTGCAAACAACTAGTGGTTCTAGTCTTGCAGGGAATGAAGCTATCTGTTGAGGACTATCCAAAATCTCCTATTGAGATGGAGGACATGACTAGTGTATCCTATGCTAGTGTAGTTGGAAGTCTCATGTATGCATTTGGTCTGTACATGGCCAGACATTTCCCAAGCAATGAGAGTTCTTAGTCAATTTATGGCTAAACCTGGAAGGACACATTGGGATGCTGTAAAGAGAGTTTTCAAATATTTAAAGGGCACTTCAAATTTTTCTTTGTGTTACCATGGGAATTTGTTTGAGTCACAGAGGACTCTCAGTATTCAAGGATATGTGGATTCTTATTAGGAAAGTGACATTGACAACAGGAGTTCCACTAGTGGATACATTTTCATGATGAATGGTGGTGCAGTGAGCTGGATGAGCAAGTGGCAGGCTGTAGTCGCTTTGTCCACTATGGAGGTTGAATACATGGCAGCTACTCATGCTTGTAAAGAAGCATTTTGGTTGAAACATTTGTGTTCTAACATTGGTTTTGATGCAGGGGAAATAACTATTTTCTGTGATAGTCAGAGTGCAATTTGTCTTGCAAAGAATCCTACTTTCCATGCCAAAATGAAACATATTGACATGTAGTATCACTTTGTACGAGATATGGTAGAGGATGGAAAGGTCATTTTGGAGAAGGTTGATACTCTGGAGAATGTTGCAGATGCATTGACAGAGCCAGTGAACACAAAAAAGTTCAGGTGGTGTGCCAGTTCAATGGGCCTTAGTACCCATGATTTTTAGTAAGTTTTGTTGTGCTCTCGAGGTGCCTATGTGATCTTCATCAAGTGGGAGATGGTTAGAAATATATGTCTCAATCATCACATGATGAAACCTCTGAAAGGGGCAAGTTGGTGTGACATCTTCTATGTCTGTCCGACTAGCAGCTTTGTAACATCATGTTTTGTAAAGGTCGTAGTGACCTTGGAGGAATCTCACCGAATAGTTACATGTTGGAGTCTTCACTGTGACATATTATGTTCAGAGTGACCTCTTATTGCGTGGAGATCTTTGGATGACAGGCCATTCATATCAGGTATCAAGGATACTCATGGCAACCACAAGCTTCAGGATAATCTATGGTGGCTTGGTGAGAAGTCCTAGCAAATATCCAATGTTTCACCGATAGTGTAACACTAGGGTTCATTAGAGTAACAATGTTTGTTTCATTATGATGTCTCGGCGATGTGCAAAGGTCTCACCGACGAAGGTTCAAATGTTGGTCATTGGTGTAAAAAAAAGTATCTTGGGAAGAACTCTTAGCGAGAATGGAATGTCTCACCGATGATGAGAAGTCTTCAGTATAGCTCTTACCGAACGATGGTCTCGTTGTAACTTAGAGATCTCAAATTAAAGTCTTAGTGAAGGGCATATGTATTGGTGACTGTTGAAGGCTTCAAGGTGACATAAGAGATCTCAGAGGAACCTCTTGGCGATATTGATAAGTCTTTCTGACTAGTGATTGGAGTTCAATATGACTTGTGAACTCTTCGATATAACCCTTAATGACTCGGCATGAGGTCCTAGTGAGAACGATATGTCCTGTCGATAGAATGACTCTTAAGTGTGACTTATGACATTGATATGTAGTCTCACCGAAGAATGATAGTCTTTCCAAATGGTAAACTCACATCTATGAGACTTTTGGATCTTGCTATGATCTCCTGGCGAAACCGATAAGTCTCGCTGACTATTTGGTGCTTCAGTGTAACACATGAAAGCTCGATAGGATGTCTTGGTGAGAACGGTAAGTTTTGCTGACAACATGACTCTTAGAAGTGACTTGTGAACTTGGTAAAATGTCTTGTCGATGGAAAATATTCTTGCCGATACAATGTGAACTCTTTTGACCATTTGACCGTCCTATGTGGAGTCTCGTGGACCAATAGGAGAAGCTAAATCTGAACAGTTGGAAGATAGTTAGTTGTGGTGGTTCTATGAGGAAGCTCGAAAGATAGAGAATGACATGGTAATACTTTGTGATTGCAGATTGTGATCGGTTGGTTGAATCGATGGATTGCTGGGTGGTTGTATGATCAGTAGATGTATTCTATTATGTAAAGACTGTAACTTGAAGGTTCCTGCACAAGTTTGTTCATGGTGAATGCTATTGTAAAATGACACCAAAAAGATAAGTCTGACATTTGTATGTAATCTCCATTACTATAATACAAAGTGATTTCTCTTGGTGTGGTGGGTTTTTCTCCCGTAAGGGTTTTCCCACGTATACCTAGTGTTCATGTGTGATTTTCAAACACTCTATTTTTGTTATCTATTTCAAAGTGCATCTTAATTGGACTGTAATTGTAAAATTTAAAAGTGTCTTTGTGTTTCTTCTTTGAGGTTTTGGCGTTAGGAGAGTTGTTTCCACATCTGACTTTCCTTACAACCACCACAAGAAAACACCTCTAAAATAATGAAAACTAAGAGAGGTTATTGTAGATGGGAACAATAGAATCCCATAGGATAAGACAAAAAATTTATAAGCCTCACGGTGTTCAAATAACGTCATGCTAAAGTTTGCAACCATTTTCCACTTCAGGCTTTTAAGAGATTCAGTCGATTGAATTTAGCTCGGAGGGATTCAACGTGTTTGGGTGTAAAAGAGAACCATTCCTAGCATAAATGTACCCACTTAGACACCTTTGAATAGTTATTTTAGTCATATAAGTTGTAGAATAAAAGTTGCACCTCTTTGCAACTTTGCCTACTTGCATTTGACAACTTTTTCTCCAAGAGAAATTTTGCAACCATAGGAAAATGCCTCGGAGATAGAAAAAATTGAGAGATTTTATTGTAGGTGGGAACAACATGATCCCATAGGATTAGAAAAGAAGGTTTTAAGTCTCACAGTGTCTAATTATTGTCATGCTAAAGTTTGCAGCCATTTTGCACTTCGGGATCTTAAGGGATTCAACCGGTTGAATGAAGCTCATAGGGATTTGGCATGTTTGGGTGTGAAAGAGGACCATGCCTGGCATAAAAATACCCACTCATATGTGTTGGAATAGTTAGTTTGGTCACACAAGTTGTAGAATAAAAATTGCACCACCTTGTAACTTTGCACTACTTGCATTTGATAACTTTTTCCCCAAGCAAAATCTCACTGCCAAATGAAAACACCACCAATATAGAAAAAAATGAGAGGGGTTATTGTATATGGGAACAACATGATACCATAGGATTAGATGAGAAGTTTCTAAGTCTCGCAGTGTCTAAGTAACATCATACTGAAGTTTGCAACCATTTTACACTTCGGGCTCTTAAGGGATTCAGATAGTTGAACTTAGGTCGAAGGGATTCGACGTATTTGGGTGTGCAAAAAGACTATTCCTAGAGTAAAAATACCCACTTAGATGTGTTGAAATAGTTAAATTGGTCACACGAATTGTAAAACGAAAGTTGCACCACTTTGCAACTTTTCACTACTTACATTTGACAAATTTTTCCCCAAGAGAAATCTCACCGCCACAAGAAAATGCCTCTGAGATAGCAAAAAATAAGAGAGTTTATTTTACATGGGTACAACATAATCCCATAGGCTCAAACAATAATTTCCTAAGTCTCACAGTGTTCGAGTATCATCATGATGAATTTTAAAGCCATTTTGCACTTCAAACTCTTAAGGGATTCAGCCGGTTGAACATAGCTTAGAGGGATTCAATGCATTTGGGTACAAAAGAGGGCCATTCCTAGCATAGACGTACCCACTTGGATACATTGGAATAGTTAGTTTGGTCACACGAGTTATAGAACGAAAGTTGCACCACTTTGCAACTTTGCACTATTTGCATTTGACAACTTTTTCCCCAAGAGAAATATCGCCACCATAGGAAAATGTCTTTGAGATAGAAAAAACTTAGAGGTTATTTTATATGGGTACAACATGATCCCATAGGCTCATGGTGTTCGAGTAACATCATGATGAAGTTTACAACCATTTTGCACTTCACGATCTTAAGGGATTCAATAGGTTGAACTTAGCTCAGAAGGATTTAGGGTATTTGGGTGTGAAAGAGGACTATGCCTAGTATAAATGTACCCACTCATATGTGTTGGAATAGTTACTTTGGTCACATGAGTTACTGAATAAAATTTGCACCACTTTGCAACTTTACACTGCTTGTATTTGACAACTTTTTCCCCAAGAAAAATATCGCCTCCACAGGAAAATGCTTCTAAGATAGAAAAATCCAAGAGATGTTATTGTAGATGGTAACAACATGATCCCATTGGCTTAGATGAGAATTTTCTAAGCCTCATGGTGTCCAAGTATCGTCATGCTGAAGTTTGCAACCATTCTACACTTCAGGCTCTTAAAGGATTCAACCAGTTGAACGTAGCTTGGAAGGATTCAATGCATTTGGGTGTGAAAGAGTACCATGCATAGCATAAAAATACCCACTTATATGGGTTGGAATATTTAGTTTGGTCACATGAGTTGGAGAATGAAAGTTTCACCACTTTACAACTTTGCACTACTTGCTTTTGACAACTTTTTCCCCAAGAGAAATCTCACCGCCACAGGAAAACACCTTCGAGATAGAAAAAATAAGAGACATTATTGTAGATGGGCACAACATGATCTAGAAGGCTTAGATTAGAAGTTTTTAAGCCTCATGGTGTCTGAATAATGTCATTTTAAAGTTTGTAATTATTTTTCACTTTGGGCTCTTAAGGGATTTAGCTAGTTGAACTTAGTTCAGAGGGATTCGACGCATTTGGGTATGAAAGAGGACCATTCCTAGCATAAATGTACCCACTTAGATGTGTTGGAATAGTTATTTGGTCACAAAAGTTGCAAAACGAAAGTTGCACCACTTTGCACTATTTGCATTTGACAACTTTTTCCCAATAAAAATATCACTGCCACAGGAAAACACCTCCGAGATAAAAAAAAATTGAGAGAGGTTATTATAGATGGGCACAACACGATCTCATAGGCTTAGATAATAATTTTCTAAGCCTCACAATGTTTGAGTAATGTCATGCTAAAATTTGCAGTCATTTTGCACTTCAGGCTCTTAAGGGATTCAGACAGTTGAACTTAGCTCAGAATGATTCAACACATTTGGGTGAAAAAAAGGACCATGCCTAGTGTAAACTTACCCAGTCAGACATGTTAGAACAGTTAGTTTGGTCACATGAGTTGTAGAATGAAAGTTACACCACTTTGCAACTTTGCACTACTTGCATTTGATAGCTTCTTCCCCAAGAGAAATCTCACCACCATAGGAAAATGCCTCCGAGATAGTGAAAACCAAGAGAAGTTATTCTATATGGAAACAACACAATCCCATAGGATTAGAAAATATTTTTTTAAGCCTCACGGCATCCAAGTATTGTCATGTTGAAGTTTGCAGCTATTTTGCACTTCGAGCTCTTAAGGGATTCACCTGGTTGAACGTAGCTCAGAGGGATTTAGCATGTTTGGGTGTGAAAAAGGACCATTCCTAGCATAAAATTACTTACTAAAATGAATTTCAATAGTTATTTTGGTCACACGAGTTGCAAAACGAAAGTTACACCACTTTGCAACTTTGCACTACTTGCATTTGACAACTTTTTCACCAAGAGGAATCTCTCCACCATAGGAAAACACCTTCAAGATAGTGAAAACCAAAAGAGGTTATTGTAGATGGGAACAACATGATCTCATAGACTTAGACGATAAGTTTCTAAGCATCACGGTGTCTATGTAATGTCATGCTAAAGTTTGTAGCCATTTTGCACTTCGGCCTCTTAAGGGATTTAGGTGGTTTAACATAGCTCAGAGCTATTCAACGTGTTTGGGTGTGAAAGAGGACCATGAATAGCATAAAAATACCCACTTAGGTGCATTGGAATAGTTAGTTTGGTCACATGAGGTGCAGAACGAAAGTTGCACCACTTTGCAACTTTACACTTCTTGCATTTGACAACTTTTTCCCCAAAAAAAATCTCGCTGTCATAGGAAAACACCTCTGAGATAGTGAAAAACAAGAGAGGATTTTGTAGATGGGAACAATAGAAACCAATAGGCTCATATGAGAAGTTTCTAAGCCTCATGATGTATGCATAATTCCATGCTAAAGTTTGCAGCCATTTTGCACTTCAGCCTATTAAGGGATTCAATAGACCAGGAGGCTCAAACTCAATCAATTTGACAACTTACTTTCAAGAGTCATCTAACAAGATAAAAATGGTATTTTAAAGCAATTAAAACAATCGTGAAAGTTAGACAACAATCAGAAACACCTTTTTATCAATTTCACCCATGAATCCTAGTAGTAGTGCAAACTCAGTTTTTGGCCTTTTACTCAAATACTCTCCAAGACACTTGACAAAAATATGATGGTTTCAAACACCCATTTTAGATTTTTAACACATATCCCAAACTCAGAAATAAGTCTTTTGGACCAACCTCCTGAAATCACCCCTTCTACGTTGACCTAATTAGGTTGATTAGGCCTAAATTACAAAGCAACATATCTCTAAACTTCTCATAAACCCCTGAAACCTTGGGGCAGAATTTTGTATGCCTTCAAACCTCTCAAACCACAATTTTTTCCCAGGGTTAACCCTTCCAACATACCAAACCACAAAACCCTCAATTTCATGCCAAACCAAGAGGGTTTATTCAAAACTCCACTTGTAAAACCTCCCAAACCATGCCATCGACTTAAACATGTGTATTCTGACCCCTATGTACTCAAAAGTTGAGAAAAACTCCACACTCATTAATTTTCATAAACCCTAGGTTGAGGGCTCCATTTTCTTGTCTTGAAAGTTGTTTAAACTATATGATGTAGACTTGGGAGGCTTAACTCAATCAATCTAACAACTTGCCTTTAACAAGCATCTAACAAGATTAAGATGACCTATTTGAACAATATAAATCACTCTCAAAGTCTAACAAACAACATAAGCTAGATTTCCCACTTTGACCCCTTGAACCCTTGTAGTAGTGAAAACCTAGTTTTTGACTTCTAACTCCAATATCCTCCAAAACACTTGGAAAAAAAAGATGGATCCAGATACTCATTTCAAGGCTATAAAATATATGTGAGCCCCAACATCAACTCCTTTGGACCAACATGGAGACCCAACACCACTACCATGGAAAAATCTAATGAAATAGACCTCTTTTTCAAAGAGAGTGCCCTTCAAACTTATCTAAACCCTTTGAAACCTTGGGGTAGTAGTTAAAATGCTCAAAAACCTCCAAATCCACCATCAAATTTCTCTAGTATGGACAAACTTAGGCCAAACCTGAAAACCCTTATTGTATGCACATTTCTTGAGGGTTTATTGGATATGATGCTTCCACAACCTCCCAGACCTTAAAACCACCTTGAACATAGTCCAATAACCCCACACATGCTCAAAAGTTCAAAAAACAAGACCTCCCATATAGATTTTATCATAACCTAAGCAAAAACCCAGCATTTACATGCATTCTCTTCACAAAACACTCAAGAACAATAATTCTATCTCTTTTATTCCTCTCCCAACACTCTATCCATGCATCCTACACCTAATTCATACTCCATAGGGCCCCTTACATGAGTTATAATTTCCACATAAATTGTAAGGGCCCTTTAACACATGTTTGTTCACAAAACCCTCCAAAACAAGGTATACCAGTTGTTCTCAAGAAGATTTTTAAAGGAGGCTTCCAATCCTTTATTAAAATTTCAAACTAGATATAAATCAATGTTCACACAAACCCCTATGTATAAATAAATATTACATAGATTACATTGGCTTGTATGACATGTACAAACCTACAAAATAAGGAAAAACATAGAAAATTGTAAGAAAACTCATAATTTCTTATTGTCAGGACCTTAAATCCTGAATGAACAACCTTACAAATGATGTCTTCATGCCTTTTTAAAGGCCTCTCCATCTCAACCACTGACCAAGTACCTTTTCAACTGATTTTTGAATCCTTAATGACTGTTGGAATTCATAAACCCAACTTTTACACAATTTAATGCCTTTACAAACATAGTGAAGTATTTACACATTATGACATCCTAAGACCTTCCAAAGGGCCTGAAAATAGCCTTGTTACATTATCAAAACACTATTCTTTCACATAAACATGTAAATTCAAAAACTTTCCTTCCAAAGGCTACAAACAATTCCAAGTGCAAGATCACAATTTTCACTTCTTAACACCTAAACTCAAAACCTCACCTTAAAACCTACCTAGGGATCTTAATTGACCTTATTCACAAAGAATAACCTCAAAACAAATTTATTCCTTGCTAAGTATTTCAATCCTCAATAATTAGTGCTCCAATTGTATGCATATGGTGGAGGTGCTCCTGCACCACTATATAATTTAACCATAATATAACTAAGCAATATATGATATAATTTACCCATTATTCATTAAATTTTCAAATAGTTTAAACATGCACAAGAAGAAAAAATTATTTTGATTCTCAACTTCTATATAAAAAATTATCCAATAATCAAGTGTATGTCCATATACAAAAATGGCATCAACGCCAACTCAAACAAAGTTTTACAAAGTGTGGCATATGCCAACTCGATATCTATTCATAATATACATGCCAAAATGTCTATCTCATCCTAAACTACTGGTGGATCATCAAAATGGAGCCTCTTTTAAGCACTCTTTGGCTATGAAGGTAACTCCACAAGAAAAAATCAAACCACAATTGAGATTGGTTATATTATATAATTTAAAATAGAATAATTAACATCAAAATCAATATACATTGAATTATAATTGAACTCTAAAATTGAAATCTTGATTACCTCATATACATACGTCTCTTCAAACTGTCATAAGTCCTAGAATATTCTCCTCTCAAAGAACCAATCATCCTATATAGGTGAACACAAAAAAATCAAATTTATACAAGTTAGCATACAATTTTCCATAATAGGAACATATTTACCAAACACAAAATAAAATAAACACATACCTCTTTAGGCATCTCTTTATCTTTATCTCCTTCAGCTATTTTGACACCTCCTCCCTGAGGTGTTTCAACTCCCACTCCTTCAAGTGTTCCAACACGTACTCCTAGAAGATGAAAATAAGATAAACATATAAGTTAATATATAATTTCTCTATTGACAATTCAAATGGAAATCAAGTATAAAATGCATGAATTTAGGCCTAAAAGGAATGGGTTGAAGTAGAAGATTGAAAAAATTGTTTTCAAGAAGGCTAGAACTAGTTGTTTTTAGTGAGATATGGTGGGTTTTGATGTGTTTGAAGGTTTTCAAGGACTGGTGTATGTTTTGGCATGAAGCCCTCATTGAGAGAAGCACATTTTTTAATGGAAAATTGAGGTTTTAGAGTCTAAAAGTGGGTGAAGTTTGGGAGAAGCATAATATTAAGGATTATTAAGCATGTGTAGGCTTAAAAAAAGGTGTTTGAAGTGGTCATAAGGTCACAAAAGTCTTGGAGATGGGTCTTTCAATGTATTCTCCAAAATCCCACTATATTGTAGGGGCAACTAGGCCAATTAGGCCTCTCTTCCAAAGAGACACCTTCCCAAACACCTGCAATCAATTCAAACACCATGTAAAATCATTAAACAGTCTACCAACCTTAAGATATCACAATTTTTAGAGATCCAACCTGATGCAGAGTGGTAGGGGAAGCAACACCTTTTTCCAATAGCTTCTCTCAAATGCACACATCAACTTTACTATTCCTTCCAACAAGCAACTTGATCACCCAAATCAACTCACACACCCAGACATGTTTGAAGGACTTTGGGATGCTATGTACACTCTCAAAATTTCAAAACAACACCAAATAACCTGACTTTACACTCAAAAACTCCCATTCTCTCATCACTCTTACACAAGCCCATGCAACTTTACAACATTGCCAACTAGGGCAGTTGAAATAAAAACTTGTTAAAGGAATTAACCAGACAATAAAATCAGGTTTTAGACTTCTAAAATATCCCCTATAGCATAAAAAATTCATAGTATCAAACTCCACAAACAGATGATTCAAAATATTGATTTTCCAAGCCATAAGAAGGCTTGATTAAGGCCTATGTACATAAGGTTTGACAACCAAGGCACACTCAAACACCCCTAAAGCATTTTTCAGGTTCGAAAATTCTCCATGAGACCCAATTCACACCTTACATCCATTATATTTACTTAAAATACTCAAAAAACAAAAGAAATTCTTACAAATGATCATTTTCTAGACTGTTTCAAGGTAAAACCAGACTTAGGGCATCACATAACTTTTGCAAACCTCCATATTTCCTCATGAAAACAATTTAATTATGGAAATTTTTCAATTTTGAAGCAACTTACATCATTAAATCCATGACCCTCAACTGATTTTTTAAGGAGGAAACTATTGGTTAGCATAGTTACATCATTAATGTTGAAATTACATTAAATTGCATTATGGCAACTTTGCAATTTTGAAGCAACTTTCAATTCTAATACCTATGACTTCTACAACCATTATAATGGCTTAAAAATAGCCTTATTACATCCTTAATACCTCAATATTGCATATCCAAGTACAAATTTACAATTTTTCCTTCTTAAGGCTACATGACTACATTTAGTGCAAGATTGCAATATTTCACATTTTGACTCCAAAACTCGACAACTAAACCTAGAATCTATCCAATGGTCTTATTAGACCTTATTGAAGATTAAAAAAACTCAAAAGACTCATTCTAACCTATTCACCATATATTTCCATCAAATGATCAAAAAGGGAGAATGAGGTGTAGGTGCTCCTACACCACAACCGCTCACCAAGCTACCAATCCACTAAACCATCACTCTCAAGCCACCAAACCTAGGTTTTTGATGTAGACCTAGATTGGAGAGAAACAAAAAGTGACAAATACAAGATGTTCAACCAAATTTTCAAAGCAAGTTTAAGAGAACTTCTTAAATCCACTTGTCAAGTGTATTCCTTCTACCAACTTTCCCGAAATACTTGTCAATTAAATAATGGATTTAGACACCCATTAAGGACTTACACAACATACTTAAAATTCAAGTATGACTCCTTTGGATCAATATAGACTTCATGTACATCCACCATGGAAAAACTAGGAAAATTGGTCAATTTAACAAAGGAACTACCCTTCAAAGTTATCCAATCACCTTGAAACCTTGGGGTAGAAAATTAAATGCCTCAAAACCACAAAACCCACAATAGATTTGCACTTGTACAACTAGAAACTCTCCCAACTCAATAACCCTCTTTTTCTAATGCAAAAACAAGGGTTTTGTCAAAATCTTCACTCGAAGGCTTGAAAAAACAAATCAATGGTCCAAAAACCTTCCATAGGGTTTTCCTAGTCATTTGACACACTAAAAAACTCAACTCCATCAGAATTTCATTGAGAAGCACTTCAAAGTCATCACTTTTCAAGGAAAAAATGCACTTTCCAGCTCTAAGGCATAACACAATCACCACAAAAATGATTTATTCTGATGTAAAATGCATTAATACATCTAATATAACATATTTCCTACCAATACATTGAGTTACAGTATTAGACAGTAGGTGGATTGATCAAAAGTGCATTATTTTTCTTTCAAACCCTTAACAATGGAAAAAATAGGGTATTCACTGTATGTTTACAATTTCTCTCACAAAACAAAAAGTTAGAATTCCAAATCAAGTGTAGGTCAAATTAAAATCATAAAAATTCAACCTCTAAATATTTCAAAGCATGATTGGGTATGTACAATTCGTACAACAATAAACAATTCTGGAAAATAGTGCAAAAAACTCAAAAAATGCACCAAAAATGTGGTATTTTGAATTGTGTGAGTTTGTTACACCTCCAATAACCTTGATCCGAGCCTGAGAAGGCCTCTTATAGAATTTACAAACCATAAAAACCTTCAAACCAACCAATTTTCACCTAATTACCCTTTAAATGGCTCTAATTTTGAAAATCAACACAAATTAGCAAAATTGTCATTGACAACATTTGCTTGCAACATTTTGCATTTTTGCAATTATTGAACTCAAAAGACTTTAAACACCTATAGAAACCTAACATATGATCATTTAGATCTCATTTAAGCCTTTATTCATGATTCACAGTGTCGAACCCCAATCCAGATACTTGCAAAACACAACAAAAGAACACATTAGGAGATCATATGGAAGTAAGAACAAGGATTCCCCATGAAATCCATTAGCAAAGTTTAAAATAGGAAACGAAGCAAGAATGAAATAAAAGAACAATAAAGAAAGCTAAATCCTATTGAAGACAATGCAAACTCTTGAGCCCATGGGGGAATTAGTGCCAATTTGATGTGAAAATTGGCCATTTCCCAACTCCAATAATGCAATGGTGATTTGTTGATGAAGGTTGATCCACTTTGATGAAGAATGATGAGTACTTCAAGACAAAAATCTTCATAACCTAGCTACAAATTTGAAAATATGGGTGAAGATAGCTAAATATTTGAGCATAGTAAGTTTACTCAAATTGTGGATGATGAAATGAGGAGATTAGCCTCTTCTTTATAGAATGAGAAGATGGAAGAATGTATAAAATAGAGCAATGTGGGACAAACAATTAGCCAATGACAAAGTGCCACTTTTCAATGGGTGAATGGATTGAGGATGTGCAAGTTTTGAAGATTGTGTCAATAAATGCATATATTTGAATTTTGAAATTGTTGAAATGACATGTAAGAGGGAAAGAAGATGCAATGAATGCCACTTGGCTTAAGGTAAAAGGAATTGTAAGATAAGTAAATGCCTTGTTGGAAGGACAAAGTCCACTTGGATTTTGAATTAAAATTGAGAGAATATTCCCTAAAATATGCCTTGTTGAAGAAAATATAAATTTAATAAATCAAATAACTCTATTTTCATTTGCAAGTGGAAAAAACTAGAGGATGGGACATGATAAGAGATTAAATTAATCAAGGTTAATTAATTTAATGAAGATGTTAAATGATGTGACCTATTTGATTTAAATTTGTGGATTTATTTAAATCAAATATGAGAACAATGTGATAAAGGATTAATTAAATAAGTATTTTTTATTTATTTAATTAAAATAGATGATGTTACATTAAACTAAATAAGGTTTTAATTTATTTAATTTAATAGATAGACTATAGAGATTTAATCAAATAAAATTAATTATTTAATTAAATAGGATAATTAGATCAAAATGGTTAATTTAATTATCAAGAAAAGGTGACTTAATTAGATAATTGATTTATTTATTTAAGAGAGGAATATTGATGAATTTAATAAAATAAAGGTATTCAATTAAATGGTTAGACCAAGGGATGATTCAGGATGAGACGATGTTAGTGGTCAGGATTAGATGTCCAATGTCAATCAGTACATTTTACGTGTCTACATTTTTCCCCTCTTTGAAGCAACGCACTCATTGCATTTGTTCAAAGAATAAATGGTCTCGATCAAAGCCAAAAAACAAAAATTTCAAAATCTTGTGCCACTATTTCCCAGTTGGTGAAAACATGCCAATATATTGCCCCCTTGAGAGATTGGACAATTTTTTTGATTTTTGGGTGATCTCACGAAAAAAGAGGACAAGGTGCCTAGTAGGTCCATAAAGGCTCCTAGAGGCCAAAAACATGTCTAAACGCAATAAAACGATGTTAAATAGGCCTCAACTAGAGAAAAACAGGTTCAAGAGTTCAAAACCCTAGCAGAATAGCCAAACAGGGTGAGAAAACCCTAATTTCTAGGCTTAAAAAGGCTCCGAGGGGTCACTTTCAATTTATTTTAACACAGCCTTTTGACGAATCTATGATTTGAGCTCTGAAACTCTGATGAGATGGCACAATGACAACTTCTGATGCACATTTCTGATTGAGTCTGGACATACCAGCAACCACAAGGCATTGGGGCACCGGTAAGTGATCCTTACTTGAGCTTTGTTTGCATTTTTTGTGTTCATTAAATGCTTTCAAACTTAGTTCTTCTATAGCAGTGCTATATGGTGTCTCTCAAAAAATAAACTGTACTACTCAGCAGGTCAAACTGACCCACCATCATAAAGTACATCATGGTGGTGGAGTTTGGAGTTTGGAAACAAACTTCAAACTTCAACATTCATACCTTTGCCTACAAGGTCATGTTTAAAGTGTGATGTGGTGGTTCTCTTTTGGACCGGAATCTTCCCAAATTGCACCGCTTGGTAGAAAAGTTCACCTCAATGGTGCTCTTTCAAAGTTTAGTCCTCCAGCATCATAGTTTTGACTTTTCAAACTCTGACGCCTTCATAGATAGCGATGCTAGGATGGTTTCTTAGATGCTCAGAATGAAATTTGAAAACAAAATTAACATGGTAACATTTCTTGATGCAAGATGTGGTGAGGGAGCTCTATTCTCAGTAGCATAGATCGCGGGAGATCTTCGGTTACCCGCGAGACCTTAGTGACAGAGATCAAGATCGGCTGTGGGACATGGGACTGTGGTTCATTGCATATGCAGTTCCTATGCGAACCCACCTTGGGATGATGTCAGCGCTTGCTAAGAGATGGCATAGTGAGACCTTGTCCTTCCACCTTCCTATTGGCAAGGCCACTGTCACCCTGGAAGATGTGTGGCAGATCCTTAGATTATTGATTCATGAGCAATGTGTTATTTATGACATAGATGTCTAATGGGATGCCTATCACACAGTCCTTGCTACAAAGGATGTTATCTACTACGAGGGTCAGATTGAGCTTGAGTGTCATAGGGCTCTAGCTTCTCCCTTCTGCTTGGTGGTTGTGGCTATTATTTCAGGTCTTGTTGCCCCAAATCGGTGGGGCTAGTATTTTAGTCCTAGTTGGGGACCCTGCAAGCCAATTCATTTTGCTTGGGGGATTTTTCTTCTTGCTTCGCTTTATCGATATTTACACAAGTACGTCTACCTTGACGATAGAGCACTCAAGGCAGGTGTTACACTTCTCCACATGTGGGTGTGGGAGCACATCATTGTTCTTCCGCTGCGAGTCATTGCAATATCGATGGGGCCTGATGATCCCCTAGTGTGGTGTTATAGAGGTGGTGTGTCCTTTACACACACGGGAAAGTACATGATTCCTCACTAGAGGAGGGTCCTAGATGAGATGCAGGTTTTCACATGGCGCACATACATTGGTCACCCTAGATGGGTTGATGATGCCCAGTAGTACTATTTATGATCTTAGCAATGAGAAGGGTATTAGTTTTCTAAAAAATTCTGCCAATTTTAGTGGAACTATTTCCAAATTTAGCTACCTATCAAAGTTAGATATTTTTGAACTAGTTTATACCTCCACCAAATTTAGTGAACCTCCATATAAAATTAGCAAATGGAAAAATTTAAAAATCTAATAAATATATCACCAAATTTGATGGCTTTGCTAAATCTGTTGGGAGATTTGAATTTTTTATATTTTTTAAAACAAAATATTAAAAATGTCGCCAAAAATTTGTTGATGGAATTCAAAAAATATTATATTTTTTAAACATTAAAAAATATTTAAAAAGGATTGAAAAAATATTAAAAAATGTTTTGAACGCTCGAAGGCTAAGTAGACCTACAAAGGAACGAAGGCTGAAGAGTTGAAAGAATGTGTAGGGAATCATTTTTTGGTACATGTGGCTTGGGAGAATGTGCATACTAAAAATAAAAAGCCACCCCCCTTAGACGGGTGTGTTGCCTTATGTAGGTACGAGGCTTGCATAGAAATTTGTGTAGTTCTTTGTACTAGCAATATATTTTAAAAAAAAAAAATTAATTTTCAATGTTTTTTTTCTCAAATTTTAATTTTTAAATTTTTTTTTTATTAATTTCCCTTGTTTTTTAAAAAGAAAATAATTTTTTTTTTTCAAATATATATATAAATATTACATTTTTTATTTTTAAAACCACACAAATATTTTTTAAAATAAAAAAAATAGATATATATATATATATATATATATATATATATATATATTGTTAGGATTTAGGTGCCATAAACCTTGTAAATCCTTTTAATTTATTATTCTCCTAAAGTTTTTTGTACATTTACCCATAAGAGGTGAAACTGTTTGACCAACAGTGGTGAAAGAGTCAATGCAAATGTAGTGTTATCGTTACCATTTGTCCTTTTTGAAAAGGACAAAATAGCTAGGCATCCCACCTTTGAATCTTCTAAAATAAGGTTGTTGGGTCAAAAGAGGGTGTTGTAAGAGCATCTATGACATGCATGACAGTTTTCATAAGATGCTATGACAGTATGATAGATTCCTATGACAGAATATGCTATTTTTGGACCCCAAGTGCCCATGCATGAAAGATGCCTTATGACAGCTATAAGAGCATTTGTACGAGGCTATTTTTGGCATTTTTTGACCATTTCAAGGAGGGAGGTGTGGGTTTTTCTAGGTGGTATTGCTGCATATTGTTTGGTGAAACCATGATGGTTTTCATCCTCACAAATCTCTATAAATTGGGGCCTTGATCTAGAGTTATGCAATTCAGTTTTGTAGGGTAACAGGGTGATGTTGGATTTATAGGGAATTATAAGAGAAATCTATTGTTGCATGTAATATTTCAGATTATTAGTAATATACTTTCCTCTCTTTCGGTGGTGGAGTTTTTTCCCTTCGGGGTTTCTCCACGTAAATTTGTTGTTACTTGTGTTATGATTTTTCTATCTCTCTCTCATTCTTTCTTCACACTAAGGCTAAGGTTAATCTACATATTTCAGATTTGCATTCATTCATTTAAGTTCATATTGCAAGATTTCTTCACCTTGATTATCAACATTTGGTATCAGAGCTAATGGTTCTGTTAAGGAAGGGACACTTTCCTTTTAAAGTGTTGAAGGTTTTTTGTTGCAGTGGAAGCTTTTGTGTTGTGGGTTTTGTAGATTTGTGAAAGATTGCATACCATGGCCTCCACCTCTCATCTAGATATTGAGAAGTTCAATGGAACTTGTTATGAGATGTGGAAGTTGAAAGTGGAGGATCTTCTTGAGGAGAGAGATCAATGGTTACCAGTTTCAGTTGAGAAGAAGCCATCTACTTCAAACTTGTCAGATTAAGATTGGAATAAGTTAGAAAAGAAGGCTCGAGGGACTATTTGATTGTGTCTCACAAATTTTGTCCTCTTGAATGTCTCTTTAGAAGACATGGCATACAAGCTTTGGAGGAAGATAGGTGAAATCTACCAAACTAAGAGTTTGTCTAACAATTTTTATCTCAAAAGATGTTTGTATTCATTAAAGATGAAGGGTGGTGAATCTATTGCTAAAAAAATGAATGCTTTTAATTTGATTATAAGTTAGCTTGCATCTATTGATGTTAAAATAGAAGATGAGGATAAATGCCTTTTATTGATTTGATCTTTGCCAGAATCTTGGGAAAATTTAATTATTGCTATAACAAGTGGTGGTGCAGAACCTAAGATGGATTATACCATTCCCATACTTCTTTTAGAGGAGATAAGGAGAAATACCATGTGTAGTGGCTTCGAAGATGCCTTGCATGTGTGAGGTAGGCCCAAGGAGAAAGAGCCAAAAGGGGATAAGAAGAAGGATAAGTCTAAAGGACAATCTAAGAACCCTGTAAAGAGCATAGTGAAGTGTTGGAACTGTGGTAAATGGGGACATGTGAAGAAGGAATGTAGAAACAAAAAAAAGAATGCAGATTCCTCCATGGAAATGTCCTCTGATAACGGTGATTTTGATGCTTTGATTATTTCAGCTAACACAGTTTGTAATGATGCTTGGCTTATTGATTCAAGTGCTTCCTTCCATATGACTCCTCATAAGGAGTGGTTTTCTACATACAAAGAATATGATGGAGGAGAGGTCTTCATGGGTGACGATAGCTCACAAAAGATTATTGGTAAAGAAAAGGTAAAGTTTTGTTTAAGTGATGGGAGGGTTAAAATCCTTGATGATCTTTTGCATATTCCAAGACTTACAAAAAGATTAATTTTAGTTTACAAGTTGAATGATTCTGGGATGCATGTGGCATTTGACAAGTCTAGTTGCAGGATGGTAAGGGGAAGTTTGGTGGTTGCTAAAGGATCTCAGATAGGGAATTTATTTATGCCACATGTCTCTACCTTTTGTAACTCCTCTTTTGTAACTAGCATAGTTGAAAATGCATGTATGTTGTGGCACCATATATTGGGTCACATTGGTGAAAAAGGTCTTAGGACCATACTTGATAAGAAACTAGTAGACAATATTTCTGACTATTTTGTTGGTAAAAATAATTTATGTGAGGATTTTGTGTTTGGTAAACAAAAATGGTCATCATTTCCTAAAGGAACTAATAAAGCTAATGGATTGTTAGAACTAATTCATTCGAATGTATGTGGTTCAGTGGATATAGATTCTTTGGGTAGATCTTGTTATTATGTTTCCTTTATTGATGATTACTCAAGATATACTTGGATTTATTTTATGCATGCAAAATCTGAAGTTTTCACCAAATTTAAGGAATTTAAGGCATTGGTTGAAAAGCAAACAAATTATAAGATAAAAGTATTGAGATTTGACAATGGGGGTGAATATTGTTCTAAGGAATTTGATGAGTTTTGCAAACATGCATGAATTGTTAGGAAAAATACTACACCTTACACACCCCAACAAAATGGGGTAGCAAAAAGAATGAACCGTACATTAATGGAAAGAGTTAGGAGCATGTTAAGTAGTGCTAAGTTAGATAAATTCTTTTGGGCAGAAGTTATTGGTACTGCTTGTTATTTAATTAATAGATCTCCTTGTAAAGCTCTTGTTGATAAAACTCCTTATGAAATATGGTTGGGTAAAAAACCTCCAGTTTCACATTTAAGGGTCTTTGGTTTTGAGGATTTTGTTCATGTGCCTCAAGAGAAGTGGTCTAAATTGGATCCCAAATCTCATAAATGCATCTTTGTAGGCTATGGTGAAAATGTTAAAGGTTATAAACTTTGGAATCCACTAACATGAAAGATGATATTTTCTAGAGATGTTGTTTTCAGGGAATTTAGAGCTAACTCTAAAGATGTGCAACCCAAGGAAAAGTCAAAGACAGTGTATTTTGAAACTAAGCAAGAAGATACACATGTGGAAGAACAAAGAGTTGGGAAAGAAGATGGAGAAGAAGAAGAGAGTTCTGAAGAATCTATTGTAACAAAAGAAGTTGAAAATAATGAGGATGAATATGAGGAGAAACCTCTTACTCCACCTTTGAGAAGATCCACAAGATAAAGAAATCCAATTGATAGGTATAGCCCACCTGATTTTTGTTGTAAATTTGCTTTGTTATGTACTGATGATGAACCTAGATCTTTTAGGGAGGTTCTCTCTTCAGAAGAATGTGAGTCTTGGATGTAGGCCATGCATGATGAGGTGATGTCTTTGAAAAATTGTGACACATGGGATCTTGTTAGTTTTCCCAAAGGAAGAAAGGCCATTGGTTGGAAGTGAATATATAAAAAGAAGTTTGGTGCAGATGGAAAGTTGGAATGGTACAAGGCTAGATTAGTGGCCAAGGGATACTCCCAGAGAGAGGGAGTTGATTTTGGTGAAATATTATCTCTTCTTGCTAAGTTAACTTCTATTAGATTCATTTTATCCATTGTCGTTGCTTATGATTTAGAAATATAACAAATGGTTGTTAAAACTACTTTCTTGCAGGGGGATCTAAAAGAAGAAATTTATATGCAACCTGACAGTTTTGTTGTCAAAGGAAAAGAACACTTCGTTTGTAGGTTAAAAAGGTCTCTATATGGTTTGAAATAGTCATCTAGGATGTGGTACCAGAAGTTTGATGCATTTGCATTAAATTTGGGTTTTGTTAGAAGTAAAAGGGATCACTATGTTTATTTTAAAGTTATTGATGATCAGATGTTGATTATTGTCTTATATGTGGATGATATGTTGTTCATTGGTAACATTAAGGCAATGATTAGGGAACTTAAAACTCAACTTTCTAGCACATTTGATATGAAAGATTTAGGGGCTGCTAAATATATTCTTGGGATGGAAATCATTAGGGATCAGGTTCATAGAAAGCTTTAGTTAAGTCAGAGTAAACTGTATGTTAACACTATTTTGCAAAGGTTTAAAATGTAGGATTGTAAACCAGTAAATATTCCATTTCTTGTTGGTACTAAGTTGAGTTTAGACATGTGTCCTAAATAAGATGATGATATTGATGAAATGTCTAAAGTTCCTTATGCTAGTGTTGTTGGTAGTTTAATGTATGCAATGGTTTGTACTAGACTAGATATAGCCCAAGTAGTGGAAGTTCTAAGCAAGTTTATGTTTAACCGTGGTAAAGAACATTGGACTTTTGTTAAAATGGTATTTAGATATTTGCAAGGTACTTTTGATTACTGTTTGGTTTATCATGGTAGTGAAAATATTGATAATTCATTGGAAATACAAGGTTTTGTTGATGCGGATTGGGCAGGTGACTTGGAAAGTCAAATGTCCACTAGTGGCTATGTGTTTACTTTATTTGGAGGAGCAATGAGTTGGACGAGTAAAAGACAACCTACAGTTGCTTTGTCTACCACAACAATAGAGTATATCGCTACTACACATGCCTTTAAGGAGGCAGTTTGGTTACAAAGACTTGGTAATGGTATTGGTTTTGATTGTAGGATAGTGAGGATCAGATGTGATAGTCAGAGTGCCATATGTTTGGCTAAAAATCCTATGTATCATGATCATACTAAGTATGTTGATGTTCAGTATCACTTTGTGCGAGAAATGGTTGAGAATGGAAAGGTCTTGATTGAAAAAGTTGACACTTTGGATAATGCTACAGATTCTCTTATGAAGCTAGTCACCACAGAAAAGTTCTCTTGGTGCAGAAAGGCCATTGGCATTGATCACTGTACTTAATTCTGTGTAATTGTATCTTTATGGGTGTAATTTACAATGTATGATGTCAAGTGGGAGAATGTTAGGATTTAGGTGCCATCAACCTTGTAAATCCTTTTAATTTATTATTCTCCTAAAGTGTTTTGTACATTTACCCATAAGAGTTGAAAATGTTTGACGAATAGTGGTGAAAGAGTCAATGTAAATTTAGTGTTACCGTTACCATTTTTCCTTTTGGAAAAGGACAAAATAGCTAGGCGTCCCACCTTGGAATCTTCTAAAATAAGGTTGTTGGGTCAAAATAGGGTGTTGTAAGAGCATCTATGACATGCATGACAATTGTCATAAGATGCTATGACAGTATGACAAATTCCTATGACAAAATATGCTATTTTTGGACCGCAGGCGCCCATGCATGAAAAATTCCTTATAACAGCTGTAAGAGCATTTATAAGAGGCTATTTTTGGTATTTTTTGACCATTTTAAGGAGGGAGGCATGGGTTTTTCTAGATGGTATTGCTACCTATTGTTTGGTGAAACCATGGTGGTTTTCATCCTTACAAATCTCTATAATTGGGGCCTTGAGCTAGAGTTATTCAATTCAGTTTTGCAGGGTAATAGGGTGCTCCTGGATTTATAGGGAATGATAAGAGAACTCTATTGCTGCATGTATTATTTCAGATTATTAGTAATATACTTGCCTCTCTTTCGATGGTGGAGTTTTTTCCCTTCGTGGTTTCTCCACATAAATCTATTGTTGCATGTGTTATGATTTTTCTATCTCTCTCTCTCTCTCATTCTTTCATCACAATAAGGCTAAGGTTAATCTACATATTTTATATTTTCATTCACTCATCTAAGTTCATATTGCAAGCTTTCTTCACCTTGATTATCAACATTTTTAAAATTGAAAAATAAACAAAAAAAAAGTATTTTTATTTTAAAACAAAACAAAAATAAATTAAATTAGTTTGTTCATGGGTGCCAAATGACTCACTGGAAAAAAAATTTACATAGCAACTTTGTCCAAAATGGATATTTTAACAGATGATTTTATGGTTTTCGAGCCTTTTGAACATGATGGAAGGGCCAGAGTTGACCCAAAATGCTCCAAAATCATGGTTCCAAGTTGGATTTGGCAATGAACCTCCCACTTCAAATTATTGTAGATCTAACCGCCACTATTCAATTGAGATGAAATAAAGAGCAAATCTAACTTTCTCATCTACTTTGGACTTAGTGATGAGTTAAAAATTTCTCTAGGAAGCTTCAAAAAACCTACAACTGGCAAGTCAATGTATGAACCCCTTAGAAAATGATATTTTCTCCACACTTTTCTAATTCTATAGATCATCTAAGGATGTAAGAGAAAGACATACTTAGTGTTGGGTAAACCCACAAAAGTGGTTTACAATTCGAGTGAGGAAGGAAAAGTTACAAAAAATGACCCCATGCAAAAAAAATTGGTTTTTGGGGTTCAAATGAACTTCTTGGTTCGAGCGAACCAAAAGAGGGTTCAATAAAACCCTGGTTTGAGCAAACCCAATAAATGCAAGGTCCCACCATTCCTGCCAAAAAACACAAAGAAATTTTTTTTGAAAGAGGTTTCGCTCGAACCTCCCTAGTTCGCCTGAACCCCCCTTTTCCACCTTCTCACCCTTTGGCACCAAAAAAGTCTAAAATTTTGCACTTCGAAGCTCAAGTTGAGGATGAAAAGAGAGGAGACGTCATAGACCCAAGTAGATGATGGTAGTCCTTGGAACGAGTTATCCAACAAATATAATTTTAATATGTTTTGGTTTTATTATGTATTTTTTTTCAGTTTTATTAAACATAGGTTTTTCACCGAAAATCAGGCTTTCTATTCTACACATATAGAAAAATAGCATATTATAAAAAAAAAATTGAAAAATATGAGTGCACCAAATATTGAAGTCCTTGATCCAAAAAGAAAATTGAATTTTGATACATATAAAAAAAGTTACACGTTATGCAGTCCGCCTATGTTTGAATTGTAATTGGTTTGACTTCAAAACTTGATTAAGAAAAAAATATTCAATTAAAACACTATAAACCAATTGGAAACATTAGATATCATAGTTACAAATCTAAATTCAAAAAAAAAATTGAATTTTTATCTTTTATGGAAAAAATGTTATGCACTATACGGTGAGTGTCACTCCTTAAAAATGTTGTTTACTAAAAAAACTAGTTTTTGAAGGAGATGGAAAAACAAATGCAATCTGATTCCAAATTTTTTGAAAAATATATATTTAGAATCTATAGACAAAATGTCACAAATCACTAGGTTGCATCATCTTCAAATTCCTCATGGTTTAGCTGTTATAGGTGCCCGAAAATGAAGATTTGGTTAAAAAATATATTTTAATATCTAGTTTGGCCAAAAACTGTAAACTAGTATTGTGGAATCGCCCTACTTTGAAACAAAAAAAACTCTATGCTCTCAAATTTCCTAAAATATTATTAACCTACAACTCATTCTTGCTATGATACTATGTAATATTTGTTAAATAGCCTACCCAAGATACAAATGACTAAAGGAAAACAAATATAGAAATAAGAAATGAGAAAGAATAAAGTATATTCCTCTCAAGAGAATACAAAACTTCTATGAACTTGAGAATTGAGATTACAAAGGAAATGTCTTGGTTATATAGGACAAGGGGAGAGATAGGGTATAATCATATTCTAACAAGTGTTGTCATTTAATTAGCTATGATAATTCAGGTCATTAAAGCTCAACAACTTTATCCCTATGTAAAATTAAGCTAGTGCCAAGAGAACCTAAGTGGAGACCTAGCTAGGAAATGAACTAGTTAGATAAAGTACTCATTTCACACTAACAAAAATACTTTAGACCATTACCATCTCATCCTAGTATATTTGATATTTCAATCCAACTACTTTTTTCTACTCATGTATATGATTTAAAAATTTGAAACAAGAAGAATCTGGTATTTGAGTCCAACTACTCTTTTCTACTACTATATGATTTTAGAATTGGAAGCAAGGTAGGATCCAATATGAAAGTGCATTCATTTCCTATAATGATCGGTGTACTATGATTATTGTTGTAGAGAATGGTTGATAATCACTTGTGTTGATTCAAGAAAATTGATTATGTACTCTTTGTCTAAGTTAAGTACCATGTCCTATAGGTTTTTATGTTGACACATGGATTTCACTTGAGAAAAACACAACTTTGCTCTAATGCCATCTGATTAGTGAGGCTAGGTCTTTGTCTGACACAATATCTTTGTAATTATAATGCTCATGTTAACTTATTCAAATAAATTCAATGTTACTCTTAATGATTTGTGACCTTATAACCATCTATTTTCTTTCTCATTAAAATTCATCTCCTTCAAAGTTAATGAAGAATCTCAATTATGATATTTTTTAATAAAATGAACATTAATTGAATTGCAAGAACCAAACCATTTGACAATCACTCATCATGGCAATATCCCAATATGGCTATACAAAAAATCTGGACTAACATTTGTACACTATGCAAGAAAAACATGACATTAAAGTTGCATATATAAATGTGTATTATTATCTCATAAGATAAATAGAAGATTTTCAAATTAACTAGTTAATAAACATTTTTTTTTTTTAAATTATAATTTTTTTGACTTCTTTATTCACTCAATACTACTTTCAAATTTATAAAACATTCTATATAAATTGTAATTGTCATAATCACTGCATTGGTGCAAATGCTTTAATAATAAAATGTAAATTCTCTATTTATTATGGATTGGGTTCCCGTTGGCGGTCCCTGTGATTTCTCTTTCTTTCCTGCGATAGAAACCTCCCACTTCTCCGGGGCTCCTCTTTTTTATCTGTTTCATCAGCAATAAAACACGCAATTATAAAACAAATGTTTTTGTGTGAGAACACTTAACTGATCTAAAATATGAACTGAAAATACTGCGTTACCGAAATCTACTTTTTATTAATGTATACCTTCTCTCTTACACCCATCTTCCCCTCATTGATATTCTCAGAGTCTACATATTTAAAAAAAATGCTATCAATACACATTTACAATAACATTTAAACGCTTAAGAAATTAGAGACTAAAAACAAGAAAAATACCAAGGAGACGACAGTCTGATTGAAATATTAACAGCAGTATTAGTAAAACAATGACAGCCGAGTATCTGGACATTGTAGTCTGAAAGAAGTGCAGAGGAAATGATCTCTGCTGTATGCTATTAATTCTCTAAATGGAGAAGAGTACATATAACATTTATCACTCTGTGTGGAAAGTTCACCACCGTGACTTAGACCGACTTTTTCGTGATTTGAAGATTGCATTTTTTTTGCCGTGTTTTAACTGTCAAACTTCTTCATTTTCTTGTTGGAAGGCAGAGTGGGGACGCGTGAGGACTCAATGTTTGAACACTAGTGTTTGAAAGGTACGAACCTATTGTATGCGTGATGCCCTATATTTGAAAAATGAAGAAATTGTATTGTTTTGAAAGGACAAAATAAATGGTTTTGTAAACAAGTCAATGTGTATATGTTTTTATTTGACTTGGTGCTTCGCCGTTTATTTTTGACAAAAGAAATTTCATAGGCTATGTCGGTGGAGAAAGGAAAAGTGCTTTGCTTCTGTCTTTATTATGTACAACAACTAGCTGCCTTTTAAAAAATTCTTCCTTTTTCACCTTGGACACTACCATGTCCTCAGTTTTATCTTCCAAATGAGATATTATGCAATCACATTCCCAATAACTGAGAACACAGTTTTTCTTTTTCAAATCTTACTTTTCCACCCATTTCACATACAAACCGTATCATCCAAACTAAAGGACCGTTACCGTTTAGATTTTTGTTAATAAATGAATAATTATGTGGCATGTAGGTAAACATTTTTTTTTCCTTTTAAATAACATTTCAATTACACACTAAAAGATTCATATTTTATGCAATTTTTTTCAAAAATTATTTGGCAATCTTTGAACTGCCCACAAATTTGTTGTCTTGAGTCGCTTCCTAATAGTATTGTATTTATGAATATTGCATTGAGAAGTTATCAATGCTTCGAGTTCATTATTTTCTTTAATGGTATTATTATGATTGTTGATTATGCATTGTATGTTTTGTATAATTTTAGTCATAGATGATTTGACATGTGATAATTTGATATCATGTTGAGATAATTTATGTATTGATTGATATGTTTGTCAAATATGATGTATGGTATGTGTTTAGACCACCTTCATGTTTAGAGATGGTGTTCTTCTACATATTGGTTGTTGGTGTATTGCTTGCATTGATATGCATGCATGGTAGTATGACAAGTTCCTTGTTAGGATGAGAAATATTTTACTATGTTAGTTTTCTGTTTCAATATGTAAAAGCCTTTATTCATTGATGTTGTTATTCGTATTTTCATTATGTTGTTTATTTTGAGATGTATATGCCACACTTTCTATGATTTGATTATTAAAGTGTTTTATTCCATTACTAATTTTATATGTATTAGAATTATCGATGTAAATATTAAATAATGTTAAATCCTATAAATTACCTTTGTACATGGTTACATAGATGGATTTTATTATTATTGTGTTGGCATTTTAGTTGAATTTTAGTAATCATATTTTCCTATTTGAATGATATGTATTGAAATTGAGATATTTCAAATGAGATGATTATATGATGTTTATGACATGGTACCATGTTGGGTGATTATGTATTTCTTTAGCTGTTACATATGGAGTGAGTACACTTGACATGTGATGTGTGTATGTACAAGGCTATTTCCCCACTTGATATGTAGGTATAATTTATTTCCCTAATAATAGTTATAATAGAGATGTTACCTTAGATTAGTGTGTTTGGTAGCCTCTACAACACTTGGTTTGAGTGAAAATGCATCATAATTCTTCCATTTGAGTTTGAATTGAATTAGTGACAAGTTAGTAAACTATATATTGTGAAAATCTATAAAGTATCATTGATATTTTGAGTATGTTTAATTTATATTTTACATTGTATTTAAAGTTATTTCAAAAAATACGTGTTTTGTGTGTGTGCAATTTTTTTAGTTCTAACCTAAAAAAAAGTATATTACATTATTTTAGTTTGGTTAGAAGAAAATTAAATAGATTTAAGTATTATTTTGAAATGAAATATTTGACAAAAGTGCAATAATATTGATGGATAAAACATAATTTAACATAATTTTCTAACTAATAAAAATATATCAATTAGAATTAAAATAGAATAAATTATTTATATCATTTTTATAATTGATTTAATTATTATTAAAAATTTATTGATTTTTAATGTCAACTTTTATTAAAAAAAAATATTAAAAAACATGAGGAAAAATAAATAAATAGGAGAGATAAGGGAAAAAGAGAAGTCTTTTCCTCTTCAATTTTATTTTTGCATTGTCATGCTCAAGAACCCTAATTCTTCGTCTTTAGAAATAAAATTGAAAGAACGAATGAATGGAATTATTTGAGTTTTATTTTGGATTGCTCGTGCTTATAGTGGTAATGCTTCGAAGTGGAAAGAATGTATGCTCATACACATGTTTTCTCAAAGAGGAGGATTTCCTCCATTGCATTGGCTTAAGGAGAGCTATTTTACTTATTTAAATTTATATTTAAAATGATTTTTCTTTATTGTGCGATGTATTTATTAGGTGGAGGCATATGATATCATTTTATAGAAATGATTTACGTTTGAATTTGTAGTTTAAATTTTATATTTTTAAAACTTTATTTTGAGGTCAAATTAAAGAATTTTTTAAGAAATTTAGAAATGTAAATTTTGATATAAAAATTATGGTTTTTTTATACATGTATGAAAAAAATAATTTTATTTCTGTTTTTAAAAATTTAGGAAATTTGAGCATTCATTTAGAGTGGATTTGGAAATTTTTTGATTTTTCATGTGAAAATTATTTAGACTTTTTTAAATTAGAATGATTTTGGGTGAATTTTGATGGAGAAAAAAGTATCATTATTTTTCTATTCAGAATCTTTTGAGACTATTCAAATAAATGATGATATTTTATTTTTGTTACATTGATTTATGTGCCATACTTAAATATTGATTTGATGTGATGCACCTAGGATTTGAGAGATACGATATAGAAAAAGGAGTGGCTCTTGATGTTAGACAAGATCCAAAATGATCCATGTATATAATAATAAATGAAAATTATAAATTAAGTGATAAAAAATCATTGGGTAAATAAAATGATCCAAGATGTTAAATCTACAACATATCAAGAGCAAGCAAAGATGCCCAATATGACTTTAAAGAATAGACCATATGAATGAAGTTGTTGGAGCATATCATTGAAGACCATTACATTGTGATTATGGCATGCTAAATTTGCATAGTGATACCTCATGCTATTGTAATAACACTCCTTTATCTTACCTCTAGGATTCTTTTCCTTCTTGTCATTAGATTTTGTATCCAAAATGAGTACCAATTTTACCAATGTGTGTGTGTGATTGGATGAGACCTTTGTTTTGCATGTTCATAAATGTATTATATGATTAACGATTGACATGTGTATTCCATGTGATGTGGTTTATCTTGTATTCCTATATGTTGGTGGTGTTTCCCTTATGAGAATGTTTATGCTATTACTATTTAATCATGATTTTTGGCATGTTATATTGTGATGGCTTATTATACTTGTTATCATGTGTAGTATCATAGAATGTCACCCATTACAATTTCACACTCTATTTTCCTCCCTCATAAGTGCATGGACCTAATTGTACACCTAATTTCCTAAATTATGCATTCCATGGCCCATTTGGATATTTATCAAGAAAAACCATGTAAAAAACAAACACAAACATTTAATATTTTGCTCGAGTAGTACTTTACATCTTGCCAAATAAGGCTAGGAAAAAGTCACCCTAGGTGACTTGGTCCCCCTATTTTGCCTCCAAATTTCAATGTGTTGAGGATAATAGTTTGTGATTTGAATTTTAAATGTCAAATGTAGACTAGCGAGATTGAATTTGTAGGAAATTAGATTAAATTCCTATAAATACCTAGTCATTGCATCATTTGAAGGTTAACTAGCAAGAATTGGGAATCAAGAGCATTATCAAGCAATTATTATCAAGTCAAGAGAAAATTTATAAGAGAAATTCAATATCAAAGCATCATATCAAGTTTTATGTAAGTTTGTTCATGTTTATGCTATCATTTTGTTAGTACTAACCCTTGTAGGTCTTTGAAGGAAATCAAGCCTTGATGAAATTTGTATGACTTCAATCCTTCAAGGAAATAATATTTGAGTCGTGATTTTTAGTCCATTTTTTATTCATAATTCATTTATTATTTAGACTCTATCCCTCAAAAAAAAATATCTCTTTCATCAACCTTTCTATTGTGGAGGTGGAAACATGAACATATAGTTTCACTAAGTAAAGCCCCTGTATGACACAACCATTCCTCTCTCTCTTTGAATGTGTAGGTTTTAGATTTGAAGAAGATTGGAGGAATATTGATGACTATTTTCTCATTGTTATATTCATACCATACAACTTGAAAACATACAAAAACTTAGTTACCTCAACACCTGACAAAGATTTGATAGTGAAACCCAAAAGGAAGAAGAGTTTAAGAAGAAACTAGATGACTGTGAACACATATTTCAAATTTAGTGAAACATAGAAAAATGGTTTAGGGTTCAAACACATGGGATTTTATACTAAATTTGGAATACTTCACCAAACTTACTATAAATAGCAAGGGAAAAATGAGTGTAATGAACCCACCTATTCTTTTGTTTAATTCAGGAAATGAGATCCCTCAAGTCAAAGTCCACTTTCAGAGCTTAGGTGATTGAATTCTTTGAGGAATCTTGCAATTTCCCTATTTTTGTTAGAATAGGGGTCTAAGTCAATCAAGAATTTGGGGAGAAAGATTAAAAATAGAAAATCAACTCCAAAATGCACTCTATAACTTGGATTTAGAAGATTAAGCATAAAACTAAAGAAACCTACAAACTTTCTAGAGAATTTGGAAGAGATAAATGTCATGTACCTCTCAAAAAAAGGTATTTTCAAAAGTTATATGAGGACTCATTCGTCCTAAGGTGAATGAGTCCTAGGTAGGGCTCTTCAAACTTTGTTTCTGGGTTCTCTTCTCCTATGTATGCACTTCTAGATTCCCGATTTTCACAGTTAGATAGTTGGAAATAAATCTAGGATTTTAGTTTCCATGATATGACAACAAAGGTGACAACTTTGACAACTTTGGAATTTTTCAAATTTGAGATCTTCAAATTTTCTTCTACTTGTAAATCTACCACACTCAAAGAAAGTGAAAAATGTTTGTTTTTGGGTGGATGGGGGTTTTCCTTGGTCAAACCCCATTTTGGTAATCAAACCTTGTAATGAAATGAAATAGTGTGAAAGGGGTGATGAATGAACAACTCAATGTCACAACTTACCAAACCCTTGAATGAACCTTTGATGATGGAGGTTTGCAACTTGCATGAAATGGTTTCAATGGATGTGGATCTTGACTTTGAATCTTTTCTTGAAATGATACATTGAATGCTTGATTGAATCATGAAACCTACATCACAATGTTAGCTCCAAAAGCATGCATGACTCCACATAACTTTGACATGATGAATTGATATTTATTGCTGCAACAAATGATGAAGAAATCTACTCTTGAATACTCTTGACAATAATCTTGGATCTTGTAATTGATCTCTCAAAAATTGAATGTTGATTTTATAAAATAACCTTGTATTTATAGGCATTTATCCTTAATTCAAATTTCACGAGCCAAAATTGAAATACAAATTTTAAATAATTGAAATATTACTAGAAACACAATTTAAATTTAGGTCCTATGTCTAAGTGAGGACCCATTTTCCCATGGGAGAATGGGTCCTAGGTCACTCACCTATGACACACATTTCTCAATGAGAAGTTTTATGTTAGGCATTAATGAATGTCAAGTTTCCTCGTCAAAAAATGTGATTAATTAGGCTTGGATTTGAATTAAAGGGGCCAATTAAGGAAAATTAACCTCAATTAATTTAGGCAGCCCTAAATAAGTGTGAAAGTGTAAAGAGGTACACTCTAAAACATTAAAAATAAGGCACAATTAAGTCCATTTTAATTAATAGGGCCCTAAACTTAATGTGAATATGTAAAATACATATTAAAACACTAAATTAAGGTATAATTAAGTTTATTTTAATATTTAATTCCAAAATTAAGTGCGAAAAAGGAATACTTTTTTTCTACACTACATTTAGCCCTCACTTTAGTGAGAGGATGAAGTTACATCAAACTCACACTAAAGTAGAAAATAGGGTTCCAAGTGTACCAATGTGAATGGTATAGGATGACTGAGATCAAGGAGGGTGATCATTCCCCTAGGATCCAAGATACCATGTCAAACCAACATGAGCACAAAGGGACACATATAGGGTTTATGACATGCTAATCCTCACTTCATTCATCTGAACTTCATTGTGGCATTAACACTATGTTGATAGCATGCCCTCATTAACATTACTTCATCAACATATGAAATTTGAATCTCAATGAGCACTAAACTTTGGCATTTGCAAGAGTCTGGACTATCCCAATGGACTTAGTACTTTCACCATTCTATGATCTATAAGCACTATATTGTATTCTCAACTAAGGCCAACTATTTACTCTTTCATGCAAGGTCACTACCACCAATAGGGATTCTATTGTTGCATAGACTACCATCACTTCCCAATTTTTTCTTAAAATTGTTTTTCAAGTTCTTCCAACTATCATTGACCTTTACCTTGTATTGATTTTTGTTATCACTATCACCATTCTTGACTAGCTTCCTTCAAATTTTTGGGTAGCATGCCTTCTATACAATCAAGCATCTTGGACTTTCAATTCCTTTTTAGACTGTCATATTTTGTAAAAAGGTGTCTGTCTTTAGTGATTTTTCTTTTGTCTTGAAGAGCCTTCATCTCTTGGTGACTTGACTAAAAAACTAATTTTCCCTTTCTCCTAGATGTTGTCTCAAATCACATTCTAAAACCTTCAATGTGCCATTTATGGTGCACTATGAATGTCCATTGTATGGTGACTCATGAAGATTTTTTTCTTCTTGTTTGCATCTCTTGTATCTCCTATCAACACTTGAAGTTTCTCACTATTTCTTCAAAAATTACTCCTTTTGACACATGAACTCTATCCCTTCATGGTGGATTAAAGGTTGTCCTCTTGATTTTGGGGTATTGTAACTGTTCTTCCTCTTCATAATGAACTTGCTACTCTTTAGTGATATGGTGGACTATACATTAGTGCATAACTGTTGCCCTCATCATTTGTGATTTTTCTACCCTTTTATCTATAAAGTTGTTGCACTCATGATGCATGAATTTTCTATATTTTATCTATGAAGTTGCTACAATTTTACATTTTTATTTTCTACTTATTTATGACAGTCATATTGTTGCTCTTTTCATCTTCATTTTTTGCTCTTATGACAGTTGTATTGTTTCTCTTTTCATCATTGTATGAAGATTGTGATTGCCTCCCTCTATGCACATGTTATCTTTTATGGAATAAATGACTATTATTGAAGGTCTAAAATTTCCCTTTGTCCTTCATGAAATGATTGTGCTAGGGCTTTTCAAAAAAATTCCCCTTAGATACTAGCAAAATTTGAATCATAAATTTCAAATTCAAAGCATATCATTAATGAAAGATAGTCAATGGATCCATGTTGTGCTTTTGATACTCCATTTGAGTCCCCAAGCATGTACAATGTCATGACACATTCCAACTTCCCTTTATCCATAGTGATTGTTGCATTGATTCCCATGATCCTCCATCTTGTTCATGGCACTTCATGCATACTTTAAAGGCTTTCCACTACATTTTACTCATTTCCAATTATTGAAACTATATGCTCCATTGCTATGTAATTTATTTCCTTTATCATCCTTTAGGACTACCATATCTTATGCTGATGAACATTGCCATTTTTAACAAAACCTACCACTACATATGACTTAAGTGCAATTCTTAATTTGAACTACCCTTTACTACCATGAGATGAATGTACTATTGATGCCATTTCTTCTTGATCATTTCCCATTAGCAGATCTACACTTGTATTTTATGACTATTTTCTAGCTTCCTCTTGATATGCAACTAATGTCCTTTGTCACTTGGCATAAGAAATTCCCTTCTTAAATCATGCCTTGCTCTTGATTGTAGTGTCATAATGACTAATATATTATGCCTTGCATGATACTTTAAGGTAAAGACATACTTCCTTTTAACACTTTTCTCTTTGTTTTTATTTTCATTTATCATGCAATTCCTTTTTGACCTTGTGTGATGTTCTTAAGATTGTCATACTTTGTGAAATATGTCAAGAATTGACTGTTGTCCTTTCCCATTTATGTTTGATGGTTACTAATATGCTCCTTTGCAAATTTAATGGCCTTTATGATAGATTGGCATGATTGTATCAATGACTACTTTGCTTAAGAGAGAAATCTACCACTTGGTTTCTCGTAAAACCAAATGACAAGAATTATTTGAATTCAAACTAAATTTATCTCCATTTCTTTCATTTGTAACATGGCCACTATGTGTTCTTATACTTCCTTCATATGCATAAAGGGACTACCTTCTTGTTTATATGACTCTCAAATTTTTTGTTTCATTTTCAGATGTTGACAAGACAATATTGGTGATGTTGGTGGCACAATTGACCAATAATTTCACTACTACAATATCTAATTTTGATCCTTTGAGAGAGGTATGCAATAAATTAGTCAATTTGACATTATATTTTCTCTTTTATGGTCTATTATTGAAAATTTTCATGATATTTATATGTAGTTTAATTTCTATCTTGATGGTTGCTATATGTGGTTGTCACTCCAGATCGTGGATGTGGCAATGTTGTAAATGTGTATGATGGCTATTTGTATGCAATAAGTGATTATTTTGTTATATGTCATTCCACAATTCAATTTCTATGTATCAACATCTCTACTTTTTATTGTATCAATTGCAGCTCTAGAGGAGTGAAAAGAGGATGACTAGTGAGTGCATTCAAAAGACAAAAGAACCAAAATTCACTCCATCTAGCTAACCATCAAAGGAAACACATGATATTTTTACTTCCCCTAGAGGAAATTGACTATTTATTAGGGTCATTTTTTGTATTCCTATGTGACATTTCAGAACATATGTTTTGTACTATTGATATATGTGACATTTTATGTCCATATGGCTCTTTTGTAGTAAGCCTATATGACTTTATTGGATATATTGTATAATTTTATCAACATATATCATTGTATAGCCTTACAAATTTTTTATTAAAGAAAATATTATTTTACTATTGTCATTCTTGAATGATGTTATAATGTGTGTTGTGTAAATTGTATGCTTGAATGTTGTAGGCATCAGTTTTGTTTACATCTAATGCTTAAATAATTACTCTCAATTGCTCAATAAGATCCATCTAATGTGTATTTTTTAAATAAGCTCCATTCATGGTGGTTTATATCTTTTGAAATGCTTCCATTAGTTGTGCTTCACTTATTCACATGTCTGCTTCACTTTTTCACATATATAATTCACATATATTATGTGTATTCACATGTATGCTTCATGCTTCTAATATATAATTCATGTGTTCAGGTGTATTCTTCATGATTAATGTGCATACTTCATGTATTTGCATGTATGCTTCATTCTTCTTGAGTTCTATTGTTGTCTAGTGGTTATTTGCATGTGTTTACATGAAAAAAATCATAGAAAAATGTATTGGTTTTAATTCATGGTTGAGGCTAGCACCCAACAACTAATGGTTCTAATTCTAAAGCTTAGAGATCATTGCAGTTGCATCTATAGAACAAGTGCATGTTTGAAACCTCACAGGAATATATATCTACCTCTATGAACTTGTATGAACACATCAAAACCAATGAAAGTTGATGATCCAACCAACAATTTATTTGCATCTATTGATATCACAACACTTGAATTCTCATTAAATAAAATCAATGCACATGTTAGTTTTAATGATATTATAAATATATTAGATGTGTATGAACAACAATATAAGCTTGATTCATAGATGCATCTCCTAGTGTAGTTATCACATTTCTCCCATATTCATCATTTAAATAAGTTAAAAAATCTCCTTCCATTTTCTGTGTTAAATAACATGACAAATAATTGGGAAATAGGGTCCTATAACTGTGCCACATCTTGTTTTATAACTCCAGAGCACAAAGAACCATATTTCATGTATATTGAATATCTTGATCTATTTTTTCACTAGTAGGTTGAGTTTTGCAACACAACAAGGGTGCACTAATTGGTGACAACAACTGTAGTTTGGACTCTTAATGGATTGAGCTAATAGAACATAGCTCATAGTAATTTAACATGTTTGGGTGTGAATGAGGACCATGTTTAGCGTAAATGTATGCATCTCGATGCATTGGAAAAGTCCATTTCATCACACAAGTTGCAGAATGAAAGTTGCACCACTTTGCAACTTTAGACTGTTTGCATTTGAAAACTTTTTCCTCAACTGAAAAGTATTCACCATGGGAAAATGATTCTGACATAGAGAAAATCAAGATAGATTATTGTAGATGTTCCAAACAAAATCCCATATCCTTAGACAAGAATTTTCTAAGCATCATGGTATCTGAGTAACAACCCGTCAAAGATTGCAGTGATTTTACACTTTGGACTCTTAAGGGATTGAGCTGGTTGAACGTAGTTCAAAGTTATTTTACATGTTTTTTTGTGAAATATGACCATTCCTAGTGTAAACATACACATCTATATGTGTTGGAATAGTCTATTTTGCCATAGGAGTTGCAGAATGAAAGTTGCACCATTTTGCAACTTTACATTGCTTGCATTTAACAACTTTTTCCTCAACTAAAAAGTTGTTACCACAAAATAATTCCTTTGATATAGAAAAAAAAGAGAGGTTATTATAGAGGGGCCCAATTCTATCCCATATACTTAGATGATAAGTTTCTAACTATCATGGTATCTGAATAATATCCCATCAAAGATTGTAGTGATTTTTCACTTTGCACTCCTAAGGGATTGAGCCAGTCGAACATAGCTTGGAGTGTTTCGACGTGTTTGGGTGAAAAATAGGACCATGAATAGCATAAAAATACCCATCCAAACATTTTTGAATAGTTTTTTTGGTCACACGAGTTGCAGAACAAAAGTTGCACCAGTTTGTAACTTTACATTGCTTACATTTGACAAGTTTTTCCTCAACTAAAAAGTCATCACCACGGGAAAATTCCTCTAAGATAGAAAAAAATGAGAGAGGTTATTTTAGAGGGTCCCAACGTAATATCATAGCCTTAGGTGAGAATTTTCTAAGCATCATGGTATCTAAGTAACATCTCATCAAAGATTGTAGTCATTTTTCACATTGGACTGTTAAGGGATTGAGAAGGTTGAATGTACCTCAGAGTGATTTGGAATGTTTGGGTATGAAATAATACCATGTATAACATAAATTTACCTATTTTAATGTGGTGTAACAACCCATTTGGTCACATGAGTTGTAGAATGAAATTTGTACTAGTTTGCAACTTTACATTGCTTACATTTGACAACTTTTTCCTCAACTGAAAAGTCATCACCATGAGAAAACACCTCCGAAATAGAAAAATATGAGAAATGTTACAATAGAGGGACCCAATTTAATCCCATATTCTTAGATAAGAAATTTCTAATCATCACAATATCTGAGTAACAACCCGTCAAAGATTGCACCATTTTGCACTTTGGACTCTTAAGGGATTAAGTCAGTTGAATGTAGCTCAAAGTGATTTGACATGTTTGGGTGTAAAAAAGGACCATTCATAGTGTAAATTTATCCATTAAAATGTGGTGGAATATTTTTTTTGGTCACACAAGTTGTGGAACAAAAGTTGCACCACTTTACAACTTTACATTGCTTGCATTTGACAACTTTTTCCCCAATTGAAAAGTCATCACCATGGAAAAACACCTCTAAGATAGAAAAAAAATGAGAGAGGTCATTATGGAGGGACCCAACACAATCCCATAGCATCATAAGATAATTTTATAAGTTTCATGCTATCTAAGTAACAACTCCTCAAAGATTGTACCCATTTTGCACTTTGGACTCTTAAGTTATTAAGCCGATTAAACGTAGCTCAAAGTGATTCAACATTTTTAGGTGAAAAAGAGGACTATGTCTAGTTTAAATGTACCCATCCAGATGCATTAGAATAGTTTGTTTGGTTACATGAGTTGTAAAATGAAAGTTGCAACACTTTACAACTTTACACTGCTTGCATTGACAACTTTTTCTTCAACAAAGTAGTCGTCACCATGGGAAAATGCCTATGAGATAGCAAAAACTGAGAGAGGTTATTGTAGAGGGGCCCAACGTGATCCCATAGCCTTATATGATAAGTTTCTAAGTGTCATGATAACATGACTAATGACTATCATAACTTCAATTTGAAAGCCCTTGACATCAAAACTGCAACATCTAGGTTTTAATGTTTATTAATAATAGTTGAAAAAAACCACAAAGGAATACCATATGACTAATTTTGAGTAAGCCATTATGAATGAAGATTTGCTAATGAAGTTTTATTACATGTTGAAATTGTGTGACCAACCCAATGCCTCACCTAAATAAGCTAAAAATTACTAAAAAACTATTTATTATGACATTTGTAAATCCTTGGAAAATCTAGAAATATCCTTGCTTCAAATGAAGTGTCTTGGAAACATTCATTTGGAAGTCCTTTCCATTGACCTTTTGAATCTAATTGAAAAATCACACAATTTTAAAGGCTCTACCACTTTTCCATCACTTAAGTTTGTTGTTTCAACTTTACTTTAACAAACATACCAAAATGGAATGCTTTTTAGCTATGTAGGATTTTTGGCAAGTGATCATTTTCAAGCATGGATATACCACTTCTTGATACTTAACCAATTTTTTTTATTCTAGACTCATTATGCCAAGAAAATAATGCATTCTTTGAGTCATAATGCAGTCTCTGAGTCACATTTATGTGAAGAGCAATAAAAGGTTGTGTTAGTTGTAAGATAGTGCTAATAAGAAAGAGGAGACACTCTATAAAGAATGGGAAGTCATGCCATTAGCAAAGTTGCAGGGACAACAAGGTGTAAATGTCACTATGCATGGACTTTCAAAGAGTACAATCAAATGTAGGTGGATACATGCATTTGATGTTTTAATGGTAGACCTTTAAAAAGGACAATAGATTTGAAGGTTCCAATGACAATCAAAGAGACTATAATGTGAGGTCAATACAATAAATGATGAAGAAAAAGATGCAACTACCATCAATATTCATGCAAAGGTAGAAGTGACAGTGATTAAGGACTTGAAGGCCATTGGATTATGATCCCAATGGAGTCCACAAACCTAAATAGACTCAAATAGACTCCTATCATCCAAATAAACCATAAAACACCTTGAAATTGATGCTTCTACATCAAGCGTGAAGACAAGGTACTAAGATCACTATGCAATGATGAATAAAATGCAGCCATGTGCAATGAAACAAAAAAATGGAGTAGCTTGAAGATCAAATGGTCAAATGGGATGAGTTTTATTGTGAGAAATAATACCAATAAGATAATCATTATTTGATGGATGAAATAATTTTCAAGTATAAAAAATGCATGATATCCAAGAACTCATCAAAGATAGTCTCATACATAGAGATCATGGTCATAAATAAATAAAAAGGACTGTCATATGCATGAAAAGGAATTGGTTTCACATGAATTTTTTGATGCAATAGACAAAGGATTTCCAATTCAAAATTTAGATGACTGTGCAAAGGTAAAAAGATAGTCATGATGATAGTCCAAGGGCAAGTCAAGAGATAGTATAAGATAACAACCCATTCACTTTGCAATAACAGTTTAAGGGGTAGTGACTTTAATGAAGGCCTTCATTTGAGAGGGGTAGAGTTGTGGAAATCTATACATTTTTTTTAGGCACCAAATGCATGAATATGGATATTGAAGATAAGAGTCTCAAAGACAACCACCATAAAGTATGCAAAAGATCATCAAATTATAGATAGAAGAAAAGGTAATTTTTTAGACATAAATAGCTGAAAATTCATTAAAATTCATAGTAGAAAATTGTTTAGATAGTCATAAATTCATGGTTAGTTTTTAGACATAAGGAGAAAAAAATTAATTGACATAAATAGTAGCAAAAAGAGTTATGAAATTTGTAGCAAATGAAGTCCCTTGAGCAGTAGATGATGATAGAAGAAAAATGCAACAATGATGATCACAGTCCTTTGGAAATGTGAATGTAATGCATGATATTTCATGAATATAAATTCATGTATAAGTGTAAATATAAATTATTTTCATAAACAAGTTTCATTATCACTCTTCTTACCATAGATAGATCCATGTTTCCAATTTTCTAAATTGATAATACATGAATAAAAAAGATACAATACAACTAACTTTAAATGTAAACCATAAACCATTATGCTTTAGATAAGAATACCAAAAGGAACTAACACCATGACTAAAATTTAATTGACCTGAATTGTTCACAAGCTTATATATATTTTTAAAGGACAAGAAAAAGAGTTGCATATATGATAAATAGACCTCATAAGAAAAAAATCAATTGAGGAATATTAAGGAATATACACATTTGCATGAAATAACTTCTCATAATTTATGTATTTCAAAAAATACATTAATACAATAACAAATATTACAGTAGTGATGGAAAAAAATCTTGAAAATACTCCCATTTTTAGTACTTGTAGCAATATATGTAGGGAATTAATCCTCCCATTTGCAACCCAGATCATGAAATATCTTGTACCAGAAGAAACAAAAGGAGCTACTACCCATTTTTTTTCTCCAATCCACCTCAAGTGGCCTAGTTATCTACATTCCAAATGCTTGAAAACATGTACATTCCCTACTTCCTTGGAAAAACATGGGTAGTAACCTTGGTGTGCTTGTGTATTTTCACTAGAATTTGGTCCACAAAAAACTTACAAAATCCTAACAATTCCAGACATGAAGTTCCATTAAAATCATTAAAAGACTAGGAACTAAAAAATTTCACACATACACCTTCTAACCAGATCTATTGTCACCTTCATGTGTGCTCTAAGAAGATAGATTGAAGGTCCTACAATGGTGATATGGCCCATCTTTCGCTGCTTTCTCTTCTCTCAATGATCCTAGGTATAAATGTCATGAATATATAAACATAATTAACATAAAAGCATGTACCATATAAGAATCCAACTAATATAGGAAATGGAAAAGAAAAAGAAGATTCAAAGCCAAAAAATGTTGCTTATATTTTCTAACATACTAGGTTTCTCATACCACTGAACACCCTCACCAACAACCGATGTTGTTCTTTTCTTAAGTTGATGATCTTTAATGAAGAATTTCTCTTTTTTCTCCTTCATTAGTCTTGCATATCTCTTCAATAAAGCAAATATCTAATTAATAATTTGTCACAAGTACAACCGAAGTCCTTGCATAGTTATCAATTCAAATGCTTAATGAAACAAGGAAAATAAAATATTTGATCTAGATGCATTAAAGTTCTATGGATTGTGCTTGACCTATTCCAACATATTTTTTGGCAATGAACAAGCATAAGCAAGGTGTCCATGTAGATCTTAGTTTTTTCATCATTGCACATACAACAAGAAGACTAATGAACTTAAAAAATATCATAAATTTCCCTATGGTAGGATGTAGTTACCATGATTAAATAAATTTTGACAATATCATGGACTACTACAACAAGTTCCCTTTCATTTCCTGGATATACAATGAAAAATTAATAATTGAGGGCAGTCATAAGTGGATGAAAAGACAGTCACAAATGCATCAATGACAATCCTAAATGCATGACATCAAAAACCAATAGAGAATACCAGCTTAAAGGTAGTCAATAGATAGTAGCATATAATGTCAGTTTGCATTAACAATAATGCAATATTACAAACCCTTCTACAATCAAACTTACACTAGAAAGAAAATAGTGATCAATAACATGACTTTACAAATTCAATGTGCATACTTAAAAATCAATCCAAGGAACCATTTGGGTGTGCTCTACTCTTCATTGTGTCAAGTATTGCATAATGGTCAGACTCATGCACTTTCCACAAGTTCTTGTTTGTAGGTCTACCCTTATATTTGATCAAATGAATGTTGGCTGTGAAGACAAGGTTAGAGTAGTGAAGAATCTCTCAATGTGTATTGAAGTCCTCAAACAACCAATTTAGATAATTCTTAACATGGTACCTTCTAAGCCATGTTCCAATAACAACCACCAAACTTGTAGGATATTCTATATTTTCCCTATCTATAACTAGGGCCTCCAATTTATTTTTGGCCTTGATACAATGACACAGGAAATAATTTGTTCCCTCTTCATTGTCTTTGTTAGAGCCTAAAATTTTTGGAAATTTTTTGTTAAAAATGATGAAGAAAATGAACTACAACACTCAGAAATGCAGTTGTGAGATCTACTACAGGAGCTTACTTTGAAAAATCACAACTTCAATCCCATTCAATTTTATGCCAAACTGGTTTGCAAAAAAAATTATCTACCATATGTAAATGTTTCCACCTAATTCCAAATTCATATGATTTGATTTGACAAGGTTTTGAAGTGCTAAGTTGAAGGATCTTTGAAAAGGTTTGTTGGCTACATAGTGTTAAATATGCCAAAAAGGTCAACTTTGGAGGACAATAATTATCAACTGGAATATTTTCATGACAAACAATTTGGTGTCTTATATTCTTCCCACATTATAGTGCTTTCATGCCAATTCTCAAAGTCCCAACACCTCATTTGGTATTTTTTCAAAATCAAAACCAAATGGATTTTACACGGTTTTTGTGACTGCATTTCTAGAAAGTTCAGAAAGGCCAACTTTGACATTTGATATTTGGTGAAGGAAAAAAATTGATGAAAAAACATTTTATACACATGTTCATTTGACTTAAATGAACCAATCCTCAGGGTGGTGGCTTCTTATAATCAGATTTGATAATTTTTCAAGGTGTCAAGTTGGTGGGTTCCAGATGACTTCTGGCAACTACAGTTCCAGAAAAGGTTAAGTAAGCAAATTTGAATGTTGATAGTTTGAAATCCTAATAACTTCATGCCAATCCATTTGGAGAACACGCTCCCCTATCATAAATAAATAGTTTAATGCATTATGCTTTGGGAGAAATTTTGATTATTTTTCTAATGCAATTTTGGAGGTCACATGACTTGTTTGGATAATAGTGCAAAGTGTTAGAGAATGTACAAGACTATACTACAATGATCCAAGCAATATGAATTATGAGCATAACATTTACCCTGATAGGTGCCACTCATCCACATCACTAGGAAGCATTTCCCTACCAACTCTTACCCTTGTTTTTTTGAGGGTACTAGCTTCCAAAAAAAATCATACACTAGGAAGATGAATGAATGATAACTACCTCATAATGGTCCATATTTACTTCCATTCTTGAAATTTTCCCACATCTACTTCTCTATATACACTCTATCAACAAGGAACTGAAGAACTAATCATGAAAAAAGCCATTACAAAAATCTTGGAATGACAATCATTAGATCACGAGACCTTTAAAGTTACTCACAGGTTATAGGAGTATGGAGCAAGTTTTGTGTCCCAAACTTCCATAGGAGAATTGAAAATCCCTAATTCCCAAATACCTATGATGATATGCTACATGATACCAGGTAGATACTTTTTCATACTTATCATCATTAGAGCTTTCCCCATCATCAAACCATGACCTTGCTTGTCATTGAGGGCCTTAATTTCTATCATGATACTTTCCTTGGGATCTTTGAACCTAGAACCTTGGAAATTTTGACAAATTGAAGATGTTTCCATTAACTATTCTTACTTCATACTTAACTTTGTAGTGGTGCATTGGTACAACTAATCTAGAGTCATGTGAGTTCTCAAATCCCCAAAGCTCAAAATATTTATAATATTCCCTTTTTATAGTTTCCTATGAGAATGAATTCATAAAAATAACTTCTATTGACAGGAATGAACACTTAAATTGGAGGATATATTTGCAGTCGACAAAGAAAAAAATAAATGCATATGTCAAATGTACAAATATTTATAATGAAATTTGTATCTTTAGTCAAGGCCTTCGACTCTAGTAGTTGGATACATGTTTGGAAAAGGTATCTACTTTATAGACCTAGTGAGCAAGAATGCTCATTATTGTTACACACAAGAAAATTCTAGTGGAGTTGATTCCTTTTGAGTGAAGTGGCCCTAGGAGAAGCCTAGGAGCTAAGAACACAAAATACATAGAGAGGCATCCCAAAAAGAAACATTGAGAAAAAGGTTTGGAGAAATAATTCAAGCATTGGAAGGGACCATAGAAGCTCCACGTTTATCAATGTAATGAATGAATTATTCATTTACAACCAAATCTATGAGAAATAGGAAACACACTTTGGATCACCAAATGAAAGACGATGGGATAATAATGGGAATGCCTACCTACATAGCTCTGAAGTTTTTATCAAAGAAAGAATACAATGAAAAGATTGCAGATGTGCGATCATGTGGCACAACATTCCAACTGTTAGTTATGGTGAGCCCTCATATACATGGACTTTATTAGAAGAAGATGGAGTTGCATGTTGACCACTATAAACATTTGGTTGATGTTGCTGAAGTTCATAGAGGAAAAAGCTAAGAATGGGATTGATGGAGGAGTTGAAACATAAAACTTGTGGAAACCAAGCTATTAGGACATGGAATACTTATTCATTCACAATTTTAGCATAGAAGATTATCTCATTTTTGATAAATGGAGCATTGAATGAATAAATGAAGAAGTAAGCAAATAAAAATTGATCAGTTTAATACACCTAATTCTACAAGGTTCTATTTTATTCTTTCAAACTTGAGCTAGAAGCTTGATCTTATCAAAAGGCCGATGTATTTAAAGGATGCTATACAATAATTACTAATAAGGGATTGAAAATGCAATGAAAATCTTGAAGAAAATACAACTCAGTTGTTAATGATGGTAGGTCCCAGGTTGTGACAATGTCTCGACAGATGGAATTCTTTGAAAGTTTTCCTCAAGCATTATGTGAAATAGTGGATATGTCATTTTCTATGAAAAAATCACAACATTATTCTCTTAACTTCATTCTTAGCTCAGTATACTTGCCTAATAGTGCTTGTCACTTGATATTATTGAAGATTTTTACTGCATTTTTTTGGAATGAGTCATCTAAGAGACCAATACGTAGTCACATTGAGATGTTTCCAATTTTATCTTGGCATGCTTGATCTATATGTGTCCTTAAGCATAATGCATGATTTTTTAATTGAAGAACAAGATGGAGAAGATGATGTGAATCTCTAAAAGATTGGCATGATGAATACATGGAAACCCTAAAATCGATGCAAGAAAAATATTTAGTAGAGAGAAAATAAATGATCAAGGAGGGTAAATTAAAAGTCCCTTCGAAAAGATAATAAAGCAATAAATATCATTGAAGAGACCTAGACATTTCGAAGGGAGTAATTTCAAAGTATCTTTGAAACTCCAACAGATAGCAAGCACACATGCTTCATCAAAGAGAAAAGTGAATTTTAGAGTGAGATTATTCAAGGTCTCCTCAAAATCCTATATGAAAAAGAAATGCATCGGAGAGAGATATGAACATCGAAGGTACAGAGTGATAAGTCTCTTCGATCCTTCGATGATGGTAAAACATGAATGATATTTTACTTACATAAAATGTGCCAGAAACATTATAAGAGGAGATTTACCAAATTTATTTCCTCATGAAAACTATGGTAAAATTATTATTTGGATGGAAGGTAAAAATACCAAAAAAATATTTATTTAAATAATTAAGGTGGGAGTGTGATGTTATTTTGTGATATAATAATGCAAGGTGGTATTATAAAATATTTCCACCTAAGAAGTTAAAAAAAATTAAAAGGTTCAAAGTGGGTAATTATGTTTACTTGGGGAATATGATGAGAATGCACACAAGTAAAGTGCAAAGTAAAATATTTTCATCAAGGAAGTTAATTAGAAGTAAAAATTGTGGAGTGAATAATCATTTTTTCTCAAAGGAAATATTTGGGTGAAAATACAAATGTGAAGTTACTAGCAAAGGGAAGATAATAATTATTATTAATTTTCATGGGGAGGTGAAGACAATGAAGATTAAATTATTTTAATTTTCCAAAGACAATTAATTAAATGAAGAGTTGCACCAAACGAACGTGTGAAGGTTCATAACCCTAAAAATGCAATGTATATATGTAAGATGAAATCATACCATCAATCATCATTATGAATCATATTTTAGGATAGTAAATAGAATATACTCAAATGAAGACTTCTGATGTACATTGTAAAATCCTTTGAAGCAATTTAATGAAGAAATAATATTATAAATTGGTGGCTAAATTCTAGTGTCAATTATTTGTCTATAGTATATGATTATTTGGCTCTCCAGTTTGGTACTTTCTTATTATTTAAATTGGTATGTCAAGCTTAATTTATCAAGAAATTTTTTTTGTGCTTGATTGGTTTAATTAATTGGTTTCTTCAAAAGAATTAAAAACCTTTTAATAAGTCATAGTAATCTGGGAGTATCTTTTGGATCAATAAGAAGATACCTATAATCTATAAAATTATCATACTATCTCTAGTTTGATTCTATCTTGTTATTCAAATCAGAAGTATATTTGATTTATTGGGGCATACTTGTTGCTTTTGTGTGATTCAGTTGACTAGTTCCTTCAAAAGGATAAAAAATTCCTATTATTTGATCACAATAACCTGAAAAGAATCATTTGGATCAATAAGAAGAGTCTGGAAATTACATTCTTGCATGTTTATATAAGATATAAATAGTCAAAAATTCCAAACAATTCAAATTGTAGCTAGTAAGTAAGTCACATATCATTCAACTCTTGACTCCATTAATCCAATAGAATTAGGCATCAAGGTCATACCCCTTTTGTTGCAAAATTTCATAAAATCTTATTCATACATTCACATTTCAAAATTCAGCACTAGGAGTAGGAGTAGCTATTAAGTTTCCATCTATTCCACATTTCATGCCACTATGGATAGATCCCCAATTTTAACTAAATCACACAGCGGTCAAATTTTCATTTTTTATCAAGGTTCACCTACCTAGGTTTAGTAGATCTTGAAGTGTAGGAAGTCATCAACCACATAGGTTAACTCTATTCATTAGCCCAAAAATGTTGTCAGTCTTATCATAGAGCCTAATACCCTCTTAGGAGTTACAACCTATATTTTTGAGACCTAATAGTCTTCATCTACAATCATTGCATAAACATTCACTACATTGATATATTTATCTAGTTATATGTATTTAACGAATATCACAATAAAATAACAAAGTAAGATATATTACCTTGTTCGAGTAGATTTGATACATAATCAAAGTCAATAGATGATTGCATCCCCATGATTTGTAGAGCCATCGGGAGTTGATACATGTCAATTGGGGTTAGACTTCTTATAGAAATTACAACCCACTCTTTTGAGTTGCAATCATTCCATGCTTGAAGTGTACATGGATAACAAAAGCATGCCATCATTTGCATATGGATATTCCATGTACCTACATTGGAGCTTCTAAAAGAGTGTAGCTCACTTGATCCTATTAGTGTACAATAATCCTCATATTTTTCAATGTTAGTATCATCTACCAACCAAAAAAAATTACAAACTAAAGAATTACCTTCATTACCTGGACCCATTGCATGATTACATCTATCAACTTTACACTAACTTTGTACTTTAACTCTTCTTGTATTGAGGCTCTTTTAATACATGCACTACTCCATCATGCTCCCCCTTTCCATACCCAACCTTTGATAACTTCCACATATGTTGAACACCACTGATCCTATGCATCCTACTCAACCATTAAAGTATTTTGGATTTCTTGAATTGTGATGTATAGTTATCTAACCATATGATATGCTAACCGAATGATATGCCTCTACTAGCCAAATTGGCATTGAAATTTTGAAAGAAACCTTACACAAACCTTGTAGAATGTGTGTGATCATCACTAATGTAAAAGTGATACTCCCTTAATACCTTCCTATTATCTTATGTACTATCATTTGCATGAATGAATGTTATATGCACAAATATAGAAACCTGCATGGAGTTTTAGTATTGTGATTGCACCTTGTTCTGTGGCTATAGTGTGTAGTTCTCCATGAAGTAGACAAATAAAATGATGTTATGAAGTGGAAATGTGTCCTTGCATAACTTGAATTGTGAGTCCAACCATCGAGCTCTAAGTGTATTCGTTGCATACTCATAGACCACCTGATCAAGAAAAATTCCCATAAACTAATACACTAGAATCTTATCATTGACCAATTCACACTTCTTTGCTTCTTTCACATCTTTTAGAATATAGGATATTATCTTGTATTTTCAAAATTCCACAATTTCATTTCCAATTGTATGTGTACTATCCATGTGTTGGAAAATTGGAAAATGTTGCATTCCACCACAATGATCACATGTGCCATCCAAGCATGACTTGTAAAAAAATTGACCATCCACTCTTTCACATAAAATTTTAGATAATACATCCCTTGAAGATTTAGGTGGAGTCCTTATGTTACATTCCTACAAAACATTGTTAGTATGCATATCTACACATATATGTTGATAAACATCATAATGGTTAGAAAAATAAATATGTACACTACAACATGTAGTTCATGTGTGATTTATTTTGACATAAAAATGCTTTAGCATTTCAAAATACCTTTGACATATTTTAACTTGAGGAAACCTCTCTACAAAATCAGCAAAAAATTGGGTTTGAGTGGTATCCAAAAAATTCTTTGGATGTGGCTCATGGATTTGACTATCAATTCTCCTTCTTGCAACATCTCTTTAACTGGGAGAGATCCTTGTGTTATCCTTCCAAAAATATTATATTATAGATCTCAAGGATTGATAAATTTCTTTATCTTTCCATGGTACTCTACTCGAGAATGCCCATAATAGTTCATTGTTATTTGGATCCTCCACATTTTCATGCCTTCTTTTGGATATCATTAGAGATTATCTACTTATTTTCAAAGATTTACATGTCTTGGTAAGGTTCACCTTATTCCTTGTTTGATTTCTTAACAATGTTGTTGTCATCACATGTTGTGTGGCACAACTAGCTTTTGTGCATGAGGTAGATTCCACACTCGCATATATGCACTCATTAGATTCTTTACAATGGATTTTTCACTTTATTCATCTGATGCTCTTAGCCCAAAAGTCTTCATTGTGGGCCTAAAATTGAGTTGCGTCATCATTTCAACAAATAGTTGATATCTTCCAACCTAACTTAGCTTCTCAAAAAATAAACTCCATATCCTCTTTGCATATCTTTGAGATTTACATTTTGGAATCTTATTAGCCATTGTTTTCAAAACATTGGAATCAATACCAATCAAATATTTAGGTTTTCTATGCAAATTTCTAGGAGGAGTTCTCAAAGGTAAAGTTGTGTCAACATTAGGAATGTTAACAACATTGGGGATAGATTTTGTACCTTCAATCGGAGGTGAAATTGATGACATTCCTTGAGATTGACATGTAAATGATGTTGTACCTCCAACTTGAGATGTGGTTTATGGAGTTCCTTCCAATAGAGATATCTTTGCTGATGTACTTTCAAAACCACATGTTGTTGATGGTTTGTCTTCAACTGGAGATGTGTTTTATGATGTGCTTGGAAAACCACATCATGTTGATGGTGTGTCTTCAATTGGAGATTTGATTGTCATTGTATTTTTAGCATGATATATTGTAGATGGTGTGCATTGAACTTCACCTATGGTTGATGATGTGCCCCCAACTTTGAAATCCATTATTTTCCTTCCACGAAGTTTTTTCATTTGTTCCCTTTGTGCTGCCAATTTGAAACCTCTCTTAGATTGCACTGGAATTTCTTCCTCTGTGGGCTACAATTTCCTTTTTTCACAAACATTCCTATTTTATTTTCTTCTCCTTGCATTTTTAGTTTCAAATTCATTTGACATTAGAGGCTTTTCTTGTTTCCTTGGCATGACATTGAATGCCACATTTTCAAAAACACACAAAGAAAAAAAGTAACATGCATTTTATGAAACATATGAACATATTGCTAATTGCATTGCATTGCATATCTTTTAGACTCAACATTAATTCATGTTTCATAACTAATAACTATATGTTTATCTATCTACATGATAAAATTTCAATTGCAATGAAATAATTTTTTAGTGCTAGTCCTATATTAAAAAAAAAAACATAAATTAAAAATACAAAAAAAATTAGTGTGAATTGTGATTAAAAATGCAAATTAAAACATTAACACCTTTGGATGAAGGGGATGCCTAAATATGTTTTCCAAGTGTTATGGAATTATTTTTATTCATATAGTGCATATGTTTGAATATTTGAAATCAAATTAAAATATGAATGGTCAGATTTGAGTTCCTAGAGCATTTTTATGACAACATAAATGCTATTTTTTTCATATTTATATAAAATTTGATTCATGGATTATTATAGACCTATGTAAGTTCATCTAGGATGACATATTTTCATTTAAAAGATAAGGGATCATTAATATAATTGTTGGAAAAGTCTTTCAACCCATGTTCCCTTCGCATTTATGTACATAGGTGCATTTACTAGATTTGGAAAAGTTTGTCAACATTTAAGAGGCTTGTAATTAATATTTTTGGTTGAGAGATATTGTCTTAGAATTATATTTTCATTTGAGTTAAAACTTGAAAATATCCTCAAGTTTCTACTATTAACTTTTCTCTTGCTAGGATCGGAATGGACACATAAAATCTATTGATTTGCGCAAAGTTGTAAACCTGAGTAGAATCTATTTTTAATCATAGAAGTATGTTAAGGAAGGGGTGGGAAATTTAAGTTTTCATTATTGTATAAATTTTTTTGATATATTTGAGAGTTGAGAAGTAAATGAAAGAAGAAATTATAGATTTTGAGTTTTGAGAGTGTTCTTAGAGGTTTGAATAGTGATTTTTATGGTCTGGAGAAGATAGTAGAGAGCTTGGAAGAGGACTTGAGTATCATCCACATCTCTTTTCAAAGGATTTAAGTGTTTTAGAAGTAGGTTTCGGTGTTATTTTTCATTTTTTAAATTTAAATCCTTCCTATTATTGAAAAGAACAAAGAAAAAAGAGCATTTTTATGACAATATAAATGGTATTTTTTTGTCATCATTTAAATCCTTGCTCTAAAATTTCAAAAAAAATAGGTAGAGCTCTACCAGTGGCTTTTTCTCAAGGACACATACCCCTAGTAGGTATGGCGAGAATCTAGATCTCATGGTGAAGTAGATCAACATAGAGAAACACCAAAAAACCTAGGAGCTTGCCTGGACAAGGCAAGCAGATGCAATAGAAAGAAAACACACCAAACCTATATACAGTAATTACAAAGATATATAATGCACATGTAAAATAACCTATTTCATGAGAAATAGGACTTCAAGAACTATCCATGTACTGGAAATTCTAGAACTTCACCTGTTAAGGACTGCAATAAGTATGAGTCCTGCCCATGCATATCTGAAATCAAATATGGCCCAAGCCATAGGGGATCAAACTTCCCATATTTTCCTTTGTCTTCCATCCTTGCATTCCACATTAAAACCATACATCCAACTTCAAATTTCCTTTCAATGGATCTTTTTTCATACAAGTGTTTGACTTGAAGTTGCAGCTTCTCATTTCTTTTATGAGTTTCTCTTCTAGTTTCATCAAGCTCAATTAACTCTTCCATCATGTGTTGCATCTCACCAAATATTTCATCATCATATTCTTGAAAAAATTTATACATCTTTATAAAGTTGATATGAGGTATCTTTGCTTCTACCCCATATACCATGTTAAATGGTGATTTCCCAATGACCCTTTTAACTATAGTACTTTATGCCCACAATGCAAGTTGTAGTTTTTAATCCCATGCCTTCTTGTTCTTCTCAATCATTTGTTTGATGATCTTCATCAAACTCTTGTTACTAGATTCTACCTGTCCATTTCCTTGTGGGTGATATGGAGATGAGTAAGAAATACATATTCCATGTTGATTGCATAAATCAATAAATTCTTCAGACCTAAAGCACATGGGATTGCCATTGATGCAGAGCTAGGGTCACAACCAACACTATTCACTTTATTCTTAACAAAAATCAATTCATCAAACTGAAATTTCCCTTTGTGGCAATCAACTCACAAATTAGGTAAATTTTGTTTTACAACTCACAGGTCCATAACTAGGTTCTCCCTACCTCTAGACTCCTTAGAAACACTAATCCAATAAAAAAAAAACATTTACCAAGGTCTACCCTTCCACCATTGACCAAACATGCATTGAATACCAATTCTCTTTGTAGCCATGCACCTCCAAACTGTAGACATAACTTTTACTATAGACCTCTATTTAGGACATATATCACTTAAGGCTCACACTCAAAACCTTCAATAGTGCTTTAAAGGCATAAAATAATCTTCATCTAGACTTCCCCTCAATGATTACATAGCCATTTAAAAGTAACAGTGTTAATGTTGTCTTATCCAAGCTATCATGAATCTTCCCTGTATAGGATAGTGAGTCCAATGAACACAAAATTTATAGTTTCTTTCAAAACTTGTCAAAGTTTGGATCAAAACATACCTTGGCCACTTCCCAACACTTTTTCCAAAAGGTAATAGTCTCTCTCACAATAAAAAAAAACAAATCTTCAAAGAACTCTGTAATTTTTAGTCCTTTCACAAAAACACAGTCATTTCCATTTAATATTTATATTCTCCATCTTGAATTGACAAAACCACATTGAAAGGCTCTAACACTTCTTGTCACAACTACCACATATTTCTCTTCATGATGGACACTTAACTCAATAACAAAACATCAAAATCACATCAATTCTACCCTTGATACCTTCAAGAATCAAAGATCTATCAACCACCATATCCTATACAAAATAAAATACTAACACACCCTTAGCAACCCTCAACATGAAAATTTAATAACACAAGGAAGTAGATGATCGTTTATTGCAAAAGCACATTCACTCAGTCTGATTTAATGCTATGACAAATCAGTTTTGATAAACAATAACATGGACTAGCTCCAAGGCTTCATCACTCGATCCAAGGGTGCTTACAACTTCCTTTACACCTATTCTATATCACCACACCATATCAAAATGTTAGTTCCAAAAATAAGGCAATAAACAACTACCCTTCCTGCCTTTACCAGTCTGATTTCCACTATAAACTATAACAAACAATCATTACTAACTTTCACAAAAATGATCATGAAGCCAATCTCTTTGGTCAGTTTGTAGATTACCTAGTTACAAATTTTTTCCTCTGATTTTTAGCCTAATCCAATGGTTCAAACAAAAGTTATTATTTTTTTACCAAAATGGGTAACCCTTGGTAGGGTTCCAGGTTGGTTTTACAGAAAATGCCATATCTTTCTCATACCTTCATGAAAACAAATGATACAAGATGAAAATTGAATTAGGAAGATAATATCAACTTCTCCAATTCTTTTCCCACTAGTATCAGGCCATACATTTCCATACAGGAGCAGATATTCACGTTTTATCAGAAAAAATATAGAAATTTGCATGAAAAATAGGGTTTCTTCATTGATCTATCCATCATTTACATCCCTCTCTCTTGCCTCGAGTTGTGCAAGGATTATTTATGTTTTTAAACCCAAAACTAACTCAAATTAACCAACTATAACTGATTCCAATCTCCATCTAACTAATGGACTTAACATTTACTTAATTTTTTGCTCTTTTGACAATGCTTACATTAAGGAGTAACTTTGAACATTATGGGACCAATAACCTAAACTATGATTTCATAGGAATGAAATGACCTCATGCATATCAAAAATGGCTCATTAAGCCTTATTAAAACATTAAGACATCAAAAAGGAACACTAAGCCCAATAGGGCCTCATGGAGGTATGTGATCAAATAGGTGCTCCTGCAGCAGTCATAGATGATTCTTTCTAGGACTTTGAATCTACTTCATATGTTACTCATCAAGAAATCAATTACTAATTTTCTTGTTGCTTTCCTGGTGGGAATGGCTTCCACCCAGTATGTGAAGTAATCTATGGCAACAAGGATCTAGGAGTGACCCCCACTTGAATTTTCTAACATCTCTCCAATAAAATCAATGCCCCATTATTGAAAAGGGGTTTGAACTACAACTGGTCTAAGAGGAAGGTTACCAATTTTTTTTAACTTACTAGTGAATCTTTGGAAAGCATCACATTTTTAACAAACCTGTGAGCATCTTTGAACACAACTGGCCACTAGAAACCTTTCCTCAGTATTTTGTGAGCAGTTGTTTTGGAGTAAATCCACAAAAGTGGTTTACAATTTGAATGAGGAAGGAAAAATAACAAAAAATGACTCTACACCAAAAAAAATCATTCTTGGGGTTCAAACAAACTCATTGGTTCGAATGAACCAAAAGAGGTTTTTCTCAAACCTAGGTTCGAGTGAACCCATTAAATGCATCCTGCCAAAAAAACACATGCAAACCCCTTTTTGAAAGGGGTTCAAATGAACCCAAGTTCACTTGAACCCCTGGGGGTTCACTCAAACCCCCCTTTTCCTTGATCCCTACTCTCTGCCACCAAAAAAATTAGAAATTTTTCCCTTCAAAGCTTGGGTTGAGCATGAAAATGGAGGAAACTTCATGAACCCAACTGGAATCAAGTAGTCCTTGAAATGAGCTATGCAATGACTATAATTTTAATATGTTTTGGTTTTATTATCTATTTGTTGTTTTAGTTTTATTAAACATAGGTTTTTCTCTGAAAATGAAGCTCTTTGTTCTGCACAATTGGAAAAATAGAATATTATCAAAAAAAAATTTGAAAAATATGAGTGCACTAGATATTTAAGTCATTGATCTAACAAAAAAAAAAGAATTTCCATACATACAAAAAAAGGAACGCATTATACAGTCTGCCTATGTTTGAATTGTAATCAGTTTGACTTTGAAACTTGATTAAGGAAAAAAAGTCAATAAAACACTATCTAACCAAGTGGAAGCACTACATATCATGGTTACAAATCTAAATTCAAAAGAATTAGAATTTTATCCTTCGTGGAAAAAAAGTTATGCATTATACGGTGAGAGTCACTCCTTAAAAATGTTGTTTTCAAAAAAAAAAAATCTAGTTTTCGAGGGAGATCGAAAAAGAGGTGCAATGTTATTCTAAAAATTTTGAAAAAAATATATTTAGAATCTATAGACAAAATTTCATGAAACTCTAGTTTGCATCACCTTCAAATTCCTCATGGTTTAGCTGCTATAGGTGCCCGAAAGTGAAGATTTAGTTCAAAAAAATTATTTCAGTGTCTAGTTTGGCCAAAAATTATAAACCACTATTGTGGGATCACCCAACCAAAGTTCACCATCAATAATAATGTATCTGATAACCTACAACTTGAGAGTTCTTTCATTATTGGGCATGCCTTCAGGGCATTGCATAGTCTGCAGGTACTCTATAATTCTTTTGTACCACCCACAGGTTTGCATTAGCTTGATTGATCTAATTAGCTTCTAGATTGGTCTTGGCCATCAATTTAGCTAGAACTTGAGCTCTCACTAGCTTTGTAATTTGGATGTCAATGTTGAACTCTTGGGTCTTATTGATCCAGCTGCATCTCTTACCTATGGTCTCTTGTTGAGTGAAAATATCCTTGACTATTGCACTTGGAACATAAGCTACAATAGTTGCTCCAGTTGGATATTGTCTAAAATTCTTAACCACCTTTACTAGGGCATATGCTTTCTTTTCTATGGCATCATACTTGAGTTCAATAGCCTACAAAGATTTGCTAAAGAAATCAATAGGCTGCTCAAAACCCTCATCATTCTTCTGCAATATACCCCTTCCACTATATGAAATGAAGCAAAGGTGAATAGCTGAAATGGCCTTGAATAATTAGGGGATTTAAGAATAGGCACTTCTTTGATGAAATCCTTATGGATTGAAAAGCTTTGGTAGGCTCTTTTGTCCATGCTACCTTTTCTCCTTTCTTCAACATTTTAGAAATAGACCTAACAATTTCAACAAAATTAGTAACAAATCTTCTCACAAAGTTAATTTTCCCAAAGAAAGATTGGATCCCCTTCACATTTCTTGGTTGTGATATTTTATCTATAGCTGCAACATGTTCAGGGTCAATCCTAACCACATCCTTTGATACAATATGTCCCAACAACTTACCTTCCTTGACCCCAAAATAAAATTTCTTAGGATTAAGAGAAATACCATACTCCAGGGCTTTGAAAAATATTTTTTCCAAGTGAGAACAATGATGTTCTTCCTTCTTTCTATGAGGAATTAGGTCATCTTGATATATAGTAAGGACTGATCTTTTGAAATGTTGCACCAACATTGATCAAGCCAAATAGAATTATCGTGTACACGTAGGCTCCCCATGGTGTAGTGAATGCAGTTTTGTACTACTCAAATTATCTCACCATGACATGATTATATCTTGAGAACCAATCCATCATTGAGATCAATTCACACCTTGTAACCTTTTGCAGCATAGCCTCCATGTTAGGTAGAGGGAAATTGTCTTTTAGGGATGATACATTTAGATTCCTAAAATATGCACAAAGCCTCATATCACCATTCTTTTTCCTAGAAGGAACTAAATTTGAAACCCATGAGGAATGCCTAATTGGCTTAATAATACTAGCGTCTCTTAGCTTCATAAATTCTTCTTGCTTTTTTGGCTGCAAAGTGGGATTTATTGGCCTCTGCTTTTTCCTAAAAGGTTTTACATCAAGCTTCAAAGGCATCTCATGTTAAACAGATCCTCCCAATAGGCCTTTAGGTCATCATATGACCATGAAAACACATGTCTATATTTCCTCAATAGGGCAATCAACATGGCTTTGACATGAGGTTTCATCTTCTTCCCTATGTATACCTTCTTGAGAGAATTCTCTATTCCAAGATTTATTTCTTCTAAATCTCCCTATGAGAAGATGCCTATTTAACATTTGATTTATCAAGGCCATCAAAGACCTTCTCTAATGCAACCAGTTCTTTAGGAATGTTGACAACACAAGGGTAGACAACTGACAAGGGGGGTGAATCAATTCATAGAATTTCAAACTTATTCAACATATTAACTTTATTCTTAGATCTAATCAATAACCATGAAAGCATAAATCAACAACACATTAGAAACACACATAACACCAATATTTTTTTATTTGGAAACCTTGTTAGGGGAAAAACCATGGTGGAGGTCAGTCCACAAGATTATACCCTATTAAAAGTATAAATAAATATGAATAGGGAATGCACATGCATTCAGGCACACTACCTAGAGCTCACTACTCAAATAAAAAGGAAGACACACTATCTTACAAAGATTTGGATTACATCCACATGGTTTGAATTGACAAAATAACACCTATTAATTCCTAATTATAGTTTTGATTAAATGCATGAACGCTTCTTCACTCTTCTTCACACTCGGCTTTGCCTTCAAAAGATTTAGAAAATTATTTGCACACACCACACATTCAAATGGTATAAACAATCACTCTTATATATCTGCAACAAGAAATTGTATCTCTACATGTCTTCCTCAATGAAATAATAAAATGAATACAAACTATCAGCCTAAAACATTAAAGATTATTAATGTGAATCAACCAAGGTCTGCCACAACATAGTGAAGACCCAAAGTAAAATTCTAAAACATGAAAAACCTTCAAAAATTACCCCTTGAAGATCCACAACACACTACAACACCATGTCAGCCAAGAAAATGAAAAACATGAACACACAAGAGAAAATATCAAATCACGAGCACAACAATCAATGTAGACATATAACACAGATAGAGAATGATCTAGAAACATTGACAAACATCGTGAATCACCAAAGAAACATCCACATTAACTAAAATTGCTAAAATCACATCATCTTCATTTAGGAACACCAATTGGAGCAAGAAAAAAAAAATAGAATATAAATATTCATAACACAAACAAATATTCACATGGATCTCTGAAAATTAACATGGATAAACTAGATATACTCAACAAGAAACCCTTTAATTGACAACCTCTAATCATCAACATACTAAACTCGCCAATAGACTGAACTTCACTTCACAACTGATAACCTACAACTTATTTCATTACAATTTTCACAATATCCTCGACATATACAGCTTCTAAGACATTAATTCGAATAGTGTTGACATCAGTCACAACCACATATCAGCAACACAACCACAACATCCAAAAGTCTCCCCCTTTGACATTGATAGAAACACATGATGTGAAAAACACCATCAACACAACTATCTTCAGCACTTACTCCCCCTTAGGTTCTGACTCTTTTCTCCTCAACAACTCTTCTCCCACATGACTCTTCTTCCTTAGATAATTCACATTTTTTCACCTGACTCTTCTCCCCCTTTTACATCAATGCCAAAGATCTATTTTCTCCACACAAGCTCTGAACCACATATCTAAACATCTGACTACTTGCCCTGAGTAGCAACCACCACAACATCAATTCAGATCAAATATGACCATGAAATGCATGAATTGATGCAATACAATGCATCTTAGTTCTAATTAGGAGGGGTAATCACCCCTATCTTCCCTCTAAGATACTCCAAAGTATCCTTAGGAAATGACTTTGTAAAGATGTTTGCAATCTGTATGTGAGGAGGCACATACTCCAATCTGATTTCCTTTTCACTCACCTTCTCTCTCAAAAAGTGAAACTTGATAGATATATGCTTGGTCTTTGAATGCAACACTATATTCTTATAAATGTTAATTGCACTTAAATTATCACAAAATATAGCAATGGTTTCATCATACACAACTCTAATATATTTCAACATTTGTTTCATCCACAATACTTGAGTACAATTGTTAGTAACAACAATGAATTCTACCTCTGTAATAGACAAAGAAATGGCATTCTTCTTCTTACTTCACCATGAAATTAACTTCTTACCCAAGAAAAATGCACCACCACTAGTACTCTTTTTTTCATCCACATCACCTACCCAATTAGCTTCAGTAAAAGTAGTCAAAGTAAGATCATCATCTTTAGGATACCATAGGCCAAAATCAACTATTCCCTTTAAGTATATGAAAATCTTCTTCATAGCAATTACATGAGATTCCTTAGGATCAACTTGAAATCTTGCAACAATGCATACAACATTCATGATATCATGTCTAGTTTGAGTCAAATAAAGAAATCCACCAATCATCGATCTATATCTAGTCTAATTTACTTTTAGAGAATCATCATCTTGTGTCATCTTGCATCCGATCACCATAGGTGTACCAACTGGCTTTGAATTTTCCATACCAAAATTCTTTAGCAATTCTTTCACATACTTGGACTAAGATATGAAGATCCCTTTATCTAACTGAGTAATTTTCAATCCCAAAAATAATTTCATCTCACCAATCATAGACATCTCAAACTCACTTGCATCTCATCAACAAACTTCATGCACAAACTATCATCTCCTTAAAAAATGATATCATCAACAAAGACTTCAACAATCAAATCTTCATCATGATCAGTCTTGAGATACATATTACTATTATTAGTACCTTTATTAAATCCAAGCTTCAACAAATACTTGTACAATCTGGTATATCATGCTCTTCGGGCTTGCCTAAGTCCATACAATGCTTTCTTCAACCAACAAACCATATGTCCCTAACCAGTCAATTGAATTCTATCAGGTTGCTCAACATACACCTCTTCTTTGAGTTCGCCATTTAGAAGTGCTAACCTGACATCCATCTGATAAACTTTGTAGTTTTTCTAAGTAGCATAACCAATAAATAATCTCACATCTTCAATCCTAGCAATAGGGGAAAAGTTTCTTCAAAATCAATTCCTTCCATTTGTGAATATCCTTTGCACACCAATCTTTCTTTGTTTCTAACAACTTCACCTTACTCATTCAACTTGTTTCTAAAGACCCATTTAGTTCCAATTACATTTTTGTCCTTATTTCTAGGAACAAGAATCCATGTATTATTCTTCTCATTTTTTTGTAGTTCTTATTTCATTGCTTCCTGCCAATGTTCATCTTTGCATGCTTCATTCACACTATTGGGCTCAGTTTTTGAAATTAGACAGTATTCTTCTACAATATTTCTCCTAGTTTGAACACCCTTGTTCTTATCACCTATAATACGATCTTATAAATGATTTAGTATTACATACCTTAGAGTCTTAGGATGTTCATGAAATTTTTCCTCTTGTGATCTCTCTTCTACACATTCACTAGTTCCTTCCTCTTGATTTTCTTGATTCACCGAAATGATTTGAACTTGATTTTGAGTTTGTACATTTTGTCCTCTGACTGAACTATTATTCTAATCATCTGAATCATATCCATAGGTTCTATACGGTCTAGCTATGTTCTCATCAACCTTGATATTTGCACTTTCAACTATTTTCCATGATCTCTTATAGCACTGGTAGGCCTTTCTCTTAGTAGAATAACCAATAAATATTCCTTCATCACTCCTAGCATCAAAATTTCCTATCTCTTCATCTCTTCTGATATAGCATTTACTCCCAAAGATTTTAAAATATCTAAATGTAGGCTTATGACCGGTCTATAGCTCAAAAGGTGTCTTACTAGTATCACCTTTGACTTGTACCTGGTTGATGATGTAAACAATAGTACTCAACTTCTTTGCAGTAGATATGAGGGACATTTCCTTCCAACATCATAGTTCTAGTAGCATCTTGAACTATCTTGTTCTTCCTTTCCACAACTCCATTTTTCTAAGGGGTTCGCGGGGTAGATAATTGTCTCTTTATCCCATACACTTCACAAAAATAATTAAACTCATGAGAAGTGAATTCACCACCTCTATCTGATATCAAAAATTTAATCTTTAGACCCATCTCTATCTCAACCATAGCCTCAAAAGTCTTGAATTTCTCCAAAGCTTCAAATTTCTCCCTTAAGAAAGTAACCCACATCAATCTAGAGTAATCATCAATAAATAACACGAAGTACATGTTTCCTTGTAAACTTATGATTCTAGAAGGACCACACAAATTAGTATGAACAAGTTCCAACAGTTCTTTTGAACAATACTGTTTGCTTTGAAATGAAATTCTAGTTTGCTTCCCTAACTGGAATTCCTTGCATATAGTATTAGTAGGCTTTACCAACTTAGGAAGATCTCTCACTGCCTAAGTAGAACTTATCTTGATAATATTGTCAAAGTTTACATGACACATTACCTTATGCCACAACCAACTTTCATCAACTTGAGCAATCAAACAACTTTTACTAGCATCATTCAGGTGAGAGAAAACACATTTCTAGAACTTCCCAATATTCTACACTTTTCATCCTTGAATTGAAGATTGTATCCCTTTTCAAGAGAAATGGATCCTCTACCACATATCACACCTGCTTTGTCATCACCAAATGTTACAACACCACCATCATACTTATCCAGACTCACAAATTTTCTTTTATCACCTGTCTTGTGATGAGATCATCTACTGTTAATCACCCATTCATCTTTCTCTTCAACTCAAGCAGCTATGGATTTCTCCACATTTGAGAAACTAATAGATTCGATAGGGGTAGGATCATTTTCCTTGATGGAAATAAATGCCCATTCATCTTCACTTGCATTCCCTTTATCAAATTCATCATCTGTCACACTTTCATCAATAGCATAATAACACTTTCTTTGAAATCTAGGCTTGTTATGTCTTGGCTTAGGGACTCTTTACAAACACCTTGATGCAAAATGACCTATCTTATTTCAAGAAGAACATTTAATAGGAAATTTCCATTTATACCTACCTTCTCCTCTAGCTTCCCTTTTGATAATAAGTGCTTCAAGCTCCTCTAGATTTCTCTCCTCTTCTTCAATCTCTCTCATTTCCTCCTCATACTTGAATACCTTTCTAGAAGAAATTTCTCTCAGATCATATCTCTACTTATCTCTTCCAGAGGTAGTAGCTTTGAATGTAGATTCTATCTTAGGAAGAGCATCACCAAATTCACTCAACTCAAAAGTAGTAAGCTTACTAATCAACATATCTCTAGTTACATTTGTTACAATTCGAAGCTCCTCAATAGTAGTAGCTTTGAATTTGTATGCAATAGGAAAGGATCTAAGCACTTTAGCAACAATCTATGATTCTTCCAAATATCCACAAACACATTTGATACCACACACAATTTCATTCACTCTTTGCATGAAAGTAGTAATGTTCTCATCATCACCCATTCTCAACATTTCATATTTCCCTTTCAAACTTTGTAACTTAGCAATATTCACATTAGCATCACCTTCATACAAATTTTCCAACTATTTCCAAATATCATAAGCAGTCTTTAGATCCATAACATTTGTCATCTCAAAATCAGTCAAGGCACTCAACAATGCTTCCTTATCCCTGATATTGTGCTTAGCATCCATAATCTCAGTAGTAGTAGTAGTAGTAGGACCATTCTGAGGAATAACATACCTATTGCTTGTAATTATCTAGTAGGGTTCACCCATGCATCTTAGATGGAACTCCATTCAAGTCTTCCACAAAGAATAATTTGTTCCATCAAATCTCAAACTATCCTTCTTGTATGTCACCATCCCAGATCATCTCAAGCTGTTAAACTTCTTTCGAGGAACCTTCTCTGATACCAATTGTTGGCAACACAAGGGAAGACAACTAAGAGGGGAGTGAATCAATTGTCATAGAATTTCAAAATGATTCAACTTATTAACCTTATTCTCGGATCTGATCAATAACCATGAAATCATAAATCAACAACACATCAAAAACATACATAACACCAATATTTTTTTACGTGGAAACCTTGTTAGGGGAAAACGCATGGTGGAGGTCAGTCCACAAGATTATACCCTGTTAAAAGTATAAATAAATATGAATGGGGAATGCACATGCATTCAGACACATTGCCTAGAGCTCACTGCTCAAATACAAAGGGTAGGTGCATGGAGATGGGTAGCCAATTTGTGGCCACTTTCAATTTTTTTTTTGAAAAGTCATAGTGCAAGTGCATTATAGCTTGGTGTGCCAAGCTTGAGGCTCAGTACAATGAGCCCATAATGTGAGCACATTATAACACACTCGTGTTATGACATGTTAAAAGGAAAAAAATAGTGAAAGTCATTCATTCTACATTTCAACTATATTTTTGTTGTGCTCGTGGTCAAAATCCCCATTTTTTGCACTCACGTTCTAAGAGGAGGCATTGTGAAAAAATATTCACCAAGGGTTGCTATTTCTTTGCAAGGATGGTGCCATGACAATGAGGAGGTGTGAGAGGTAATGATTGTTTGCTTTTTGTTTTGAATTTGTTAGTTTTAGGTTGTATTTGATATATATTTTTTTGAATTTGTAGGAGATGTAAATCAACCTACAAAACCTCCAAATCCTCAAGAAAAAAATCCTCAATAAAAAAATCAACCACAACAACAACCTCCTCCACCAATCACTCAACACGCTCCTGATACTCAACACAATTTTGTGAGTAAAATTGAGAACAACAAAAAGCAAATCAAGGATTTAATTAGTAGGTTGAATGATCCAAATGGTTCAACCACAGAAAGAATGACCCTAGCAAGTTCATTGAAAGATATGTTACAAAATGTAGATTCAATTAGCAAAAAAACAACTAGATGGCAAGATAGGAGGTAGGTGGCTAGTGCTTATTATGTGGATAAACTATCATATAAAGATGTAAAGGATTTAAAAATTACAAAAGGTGATTTGTGCTCAATATTCACTGACCCACACACAAATCAAAATCTTATCCTCAATGTGAAGAGGTTTCCTATTCATTGGTGCCACCACCTATAGATTAGGAACATTTTTTTATCATAGGTGGTACATGGTCTTTGATTACCCACCATGCAACAATTGTGAAGTCTCATAGTATTTCCTTAGGAAACTATCCAGTGATTTCATATTGAAAAAAATCCCAAATTATTTTGATATGAGGGACTTCCAGGGGAGAGGTGGGGGGTCAGCTCAGGATAGGCCTGGTGCACAGCCAAATCCTATGGGGTAGCAGAGATGACCTCTCACTAGGCCACCTCGTGAGCATGTTGTTATGTGTTCCATCATGAAGGAGAGTTTTGATGTAAAGACATTGTAGGCGATCAACAAATTGACCCAGAGTGTCATCCATCATACTAGCCCTATTCTACAACACCATCTAGGGGAGTCTTTGAGTGGTGGCCTTTGAACCCATGTGTGTCAATCTTGCAGGGTGACTTGTTCATATGACCCCACCGAAATTTAGGAGGCTACTACATAGGATCCATCTATAGCTATGGAGATGAAGAGGGAAGCTGACATTTTGCATGAGGTGTATGACATTGATAGTTAGGTAAAAGTTAGCATGTTCATTGAATTTAATTTATTAAATTTTTATTTTGAAATGCAATATTAACTAATTTAGTTTTATGATTTTAATAAAATTGTAGGGTCACAATGTTGAGACTGGATACACCAACCCTCCACCTACTTATTTTTGTAGTACACCTATTAGTGGGGTATGTAACTAGTAAACAATTATAAATTTATTACATGTTAATAGCATTTTTTAATGAATGGTATTTTAATATGTGATTTTGGATGTTGAACATGCTAATATTGGAGGTTTCTAGGCTAGTGCCAGTGTATTTACTCAAACCTACACGTAGGTAATAGAATAAAGAGTTTAACTAATGAATTGTATTTAATAGATTTGTGTAGTTTATATTCATATCATTGATTATGTTGTATTGCACATCATTCAAACTCAAAGCATTACTCCACATTCCATAACTAATAACTAGATGTTGATAGATGACAAAATTTCAACTACAATATAGTTGTTTAGAAAGTCAACATAAGCAATGATGCAATTACTTCACCATGAGACCACATTTCTTTGAGGCATTTCTTCAAACAACTCACCACCTTTTCTATGATACCACATTTTCCATACATCTATACCAAAGCATTTTATCAAACTACTCACTTCCTCGTAGCTATGACTAAAAGCATAAAATAGGTGTTTCCCAAAAAACTATGGATGCTTGGAAAAATATCTATCAAAGTATAATAGTAAGCAATAATACCATAGAGAAGGCAATGAACTTTCTAAAATATTTCCTAAAAGAAATGTGGTCTTATGGTGATGAAATTCCATGACATGCATTTTTTTGCAATGACATTCCATCACCATGAGACCCCATTTCTTTGAGGCATTTTTTCAAATAGTTTGTTGCCTTCTCTATGCCGCCACAATTATCATACATTTCTACGAAAGCATTTGATCAAATGGTTCATTGGCTTGCTACTATGGTTAAAATTCTAAAAACACATCCTTTTGAACAAGATATGGATAGGGAAAATAGTAAGCATGAGAATCATAAATATATAGTTTAATAAGTACTCCAAATTTTGTTCATTATCTCATACATTATAAGTCATGATGTGGATCGGTATTGTAGTTTTTGTGATTGAATAATTTGTTATTTTATTTTCAATTGTTACAAGCCGAAACACCTCTAAATGTGATGAGGGCAATGGAGATCAGTGTTTCATCTGCTATACAATCCTTGATGGTTCTGACAAGGGAGGTATGAGGAAAATTAGTAAATTTCAATTTACATTCGTTGTTATAGATGTTAGTTAGTGAAAAATCAAACCATTATTGATTCATAGTTTAATTTCTATTTGGATGGTTTATATAGGGCTTGAGCACAACATGTGAATATTTCCCTCATGGAGAGAGATCATGAGATGGCCGTAAGTGATTATTTTGTTAAATATATATTTTTTTATAGTGTAATTTCTATATATTGATGCCTTTACTTCTTATTGTAATAGTTAACACTTCACCATGAACTAAACACTAGGAGGAGCAACAAGAACACTCCTCTAGCATAGCACAAGTGAGTGATAGACCTATCACGATGCAATCGATAAGAAAAGGGAAATAATTTATTTCCAGAGCATGGAGAGCAATGAATTTTGATTCAAGAGCCCTTTATTGTATTCCTACATGGTAATTTTGTACATATTTTGTATTGGATATATTTGACATTGTATGCCTATATGGCTATTTTGTACCTATATTTCATACTTATATCGACATATATTGATGTATGCCTACATGGCTATTTGGTTAATACAAATCCTTTTTATTGATGGTGTTTATATTTAAATTCTAAATTAATGGTTCAATAGATATGAGTTATGTGTATTCAAGTGTATACTTTACAACTTACATGTGTTTCAATGTATACTTTACAACTTACGTGTGTTTCAATGTATACTTTACAACTTATGTGTTTTCATGTGTATACCTTGTATTCGTGCATATAGTTTGCATTAATTTGTGTATACTATGTATTCATGTCTATAATTCAAGGCTTACATGTTTTTGAGTACTCGTGCTTCCCTTATTCACATGTACATGCTTGACTTATTCACATGTATACTTATTAATTGCTTAGCCCTAGCATTGATCATTGTTTTCCTTCATGGTTTGTCTTGAATATTAATTAATTGATGCTAAAAAACTTTATCTAAAATAAAAAAACATGTTTTCAATTGATATTGCATGAAATTATTCATAAAAATATTCCAATATATTTAATCCTTTGATTGGATCAACTCAATTTAGTAAAGTCTACATAATCTTCACAACACTTGCAAAACATAATATTGAGAGTAGATGAAGTAGTTAACTTCTTGACACATTATCATACAAACATTTATCTTCAATAGTCTTTAAACATTTTCACAGCATAATCTTGATAGTGAAAAATGAATTGTTATGTTCTTGATGCATCACCATATAAACACGTCAAAATATTTATATGCCAACCTTTTGCAATATTATTTCTTGTATACGAAATGGACTCGGGAAAAAGCAAGTTATAATTTATAATACAAATAAAAAATGGAATCAACATTGTCCTAGACCCCCAAAAGGTCTATTTAACAAAGCAACACGCTCTCAATCACTCCTCCAATTGGAAAACACCATTGGGTAGCATTTACCAAATTATGTTTCCCCTTGACTTTACCCACTTTTACTCTTTCAAACCTCTCTTTTTCATTCAAAACCCATCTATTCCCAATTAGGGCATCATTCCATAACATACTTTTGACCTCCCTTGTTCTTACCGACCATTTAAACACATTAACCTCCACAACCTCACCCTATTTCCAACCTATTCTAACTTATTCTCAAGTAATTTCTTCTTTTCACCTCGTCTAGTCTTGCTTTTAAGGCCTAAATTATGAATTTTGAATAGGGGCAGCATTAGTAATCTCTTCTAATTCCTTTACCAATGCTATTTTCTTATTTGTACTTACATAATTGACTCAAATGACCCCACACTAACTCAAAACTAAAAGCAAGACTACAAAATGGCCTATCATGGCCTTATTTGACATTATAATGACTAAAACCACTAAACTAGACCTTCTTCATCAAATGGAGGAACAAGGTGCTCTGCACCAATGATCATACATTTTTTGTGTGGAATACTTAGACTTCTTAACTGTCATGTGTATGTTACTATTTTCCATTATTTCGCATGCCATCATAAGGAAGCTAGTTGAATGTAGCTAAGATCAATTCCACATGTTTGGGTGTGAAAGAGGATCATGCCTAGCATAAACCTACTTATCGGGACATGTTGGAGCAGTTAGTTTGGTCACACAAATTACAAAATGAAAGTTGCACCACTTTGCAACTTTAGCTACTTCAATTTGACACTTTTTCCATCAAGTGAAAAATGGACACCACAAGAAAATGACTTGGAGATAATAAAAACTGAGAGAGGTTATTGTAGATAGACCCAACACAATCCCATAGGCTCAAACTAAGAGTTTGTAAGCATCATGATTTCTAAGTAATATCCCATCAAAGTTTGCTTCCCTTTTGCACTTTGGACCCTTAAGGGATCGGTCTGGTTGAACGTAGCTCGAAACGATTACGCATGTTTGGATGCAAAATAGGACCATGCCTAGTGTAAAAATACCTATTCAAACATGTTAGAATAGTTTGTTTAGTCACACAATTACAAAATGAAAGTTGCACCACTTTGCACTGCTTGCATTTGACACTTTTTCCATCAAATGAAAATCTGCCACCATGAGAAAACCACTTTAAGATAGCCAAAACAAAGAGAGGTTTTTGTAGAGGGTCTCAAAATGATCCTATAGGATTAGATGAGAAGTTTTTAAGTATCATGGGATTTGAGTAATAGCATGCTAAATTTTGCTTCTCTTTTGCACTTTGGACCCTTAAGGGATTAGTTGGATTGAACATAGCTTAGAGTGATTCCACATGTTTGAATATGAAAGAGGACTATTCCTAGTGTAAAAATACATATTTGGACATATTGGAATAGTTCATCTGGTCACATGAGTTGTAGAATGAAATTTGCACCACTTCGCAACTTTGCAGTACTTGCATTTGACACTTTTTCTATCAAGTGAAAATCCGCCACCATGGGAAAAACACTTTGAGAAAGCCAAAACTGAGAGAGATTTTCTTAGAGGAGCCCAACATGATCCTCTTGAATCAGATGAGAAGTTTCCAAGCATAATAGTATCTGAGTAACAACATGCTGAAGTTTGCAGCCATTTTGCACTTTGGACCCTTAAGGGATCGATCTGGTTGAATGTAGCTTGGAGTGATTTCACATGTTTGGGTGAAAAAGAGGACCATGCATAGCATAAAAATACCTATTCGGATGCATTGGAATAGTCTATTTGGTCACACGAGTTTCAAAATGAAAGGTGCACCACTTTGCAACTTTGCAATACTTGCATTTCACACTTTTTCCATCAACTGAAAATCTACTGCCACGAAAAACCACTCTAAGATAACAAAAAATAATAGAGGTTTTTGTAGAGGGGCACAACACAATCCTATAGGATCAAATAAGAAGTTTCTAAGCATCATGGTATTTGAGTAATAGCACACTAAAGTTTGTAACCATTTTGCACTTTGGACTCTTAATGAATCAATCCAATTGAACATAGCTCAGAGCAATTCAACATGTTTAGGTGTGAAAAAGGACCATACCTAGTGTAAACATATCTATTTAGACATGTTGGAATAGTCCATTTGATCACAAGAGTTGCAAAATGAAAGTTGCACCACTTTACAACTTTGCATTGCTTACATTTGACACTTTTTCTATCAAGTATAAATTTACCACTACGCAAAAACCACTTTAAGATAGCCAAAATCGAGAGATGTTTTTGTAAAGGGGTCCAATGCAATCTTGTAGGATCATATGAGAATTTTCTAAGCATCAAAGTATCTGAGTAAGAACATGCTGAAGTTTGCAACCATTTTGCACTTTGGACTCTTAAGGGATTGATCTAGTGAAAGAGGACCATGCCTAGCCTAAACATACCTATTTAGATACGTTGGAATAGTCTATTTGGTCACACGAGTTGCAAAATGAAAGTTACACTAATTTACAACTTTGGATTAGCATTTGACACTTTTTCCATTAAGTGAAAATCTGTTGCCACAGTGAAACCACTCTGAGATAGCCAAAATTGAGAAAGTTTTTCGTAGAGGGGCCCAACATAATCTTGTACTTTGGACTCTTAAGGAATTGATCTGGTTGAATGTAGCTCAGAGTGATTCCACATGTTTGGGTGCAAAAGAGGACCATGCCTAGCATAAATATACTTATTTAGATGTGTTGAAAGAGTCCATTTGGTCACATGAGTTACAAAATGAAAGTTGCACCAGATTACAACTTTACACTACTTGCATTTGACATTTTTTCCATCAAGTGAAAATCTACCGCCATGGGAAAGCCAATCTGACATAGCCAAAACCAAGAGATATTTTTGTAGAGGGGCCCAACACGATCATGTAGGATTAGACGAGAAGTTTCTAAGCATCATGGTATCCAAGTAACATGTTGAAGTTTGCAACGATTTTGCACTTTAGACTCTTAAGTAATTGATCTGGTTGAGCATAGTTCAGAGCGATTCCACATATTTGGGTACAAAATAGGACCATTCTTAGCATAAAAATACCTATTTCGATGTGTTGGAATAGTTCATTTGGTCAAATGAGTTGTAGAATGAAAGTTGCACCACTTTGCAACTTTGCACAACTTGCATTTGACATTTTTTCCATCAACTAAAAATCTTTCGCCATGGGAAAACCAATTTGAGATAGCCAAAACTAAGAGAGGATTTTGTAGAGGGGCCCAACATGATCCTATAAGATAAAATGGAAAGTTTCTAAGTGTCATGGTATCTGAGTAACAACATGTTGAAGTTTGCAATCATTTTGCACTTTAGACTCTTAAGGAATTGATTCGGTTGAACATAGCTTACAAAAATTTTGCGTGTTTGGGTGCAAAAGAGGACCATGCCTAGTGTAAAATACCTATTCGGAAACATTGGAATAGTCTATTTGGTCACACGATTTGCAAAATGAAAGTTACACTACTTTGTAACTTTGTACTACTTGCATTTGACATATTTTCCATTAAGTGAAAATTCACTGCCACGAGAAAACACTATGAGATAGTAAAAATTGAGAGAAATTTTTATAGAGGAGCCCAACATGATCTTGTAGGATCATATGAGAATTTTCTAAGCGTTACAATATTCAAGTAACAACATGCTTAAGTTTGTAGCCATTTTGTACTTTGGACTCTTAAGGGATTGATCTGGTTGAACGTAGTTAGGAACAATTCCACATGTTTGGGTGTGAAAGAAGATCATTCCAAGTGTAAAAATACCTATTCAAACATGTTGGAACAGTCCATTTGGTCACATGAGATGCAAAACAAAAGTTACACCACTTTGCAACTTTGCACTACTTGTATTTGATATTTTTTCCATCAAGTGAAAATTCACTGCTACAAGGAAACCATTCTGAGATAGCCAAAACTGAGAGAGGTTTTTGTAGAGTGGACCAACATGATCCTATAGGATTAGATGAGAAGTTTCTGAGTGTCATATTATTCAAGTAACAACATGCTGAAGTTTGGTGTCATTTTGCACTTTAGACTCGTAAGGAATTAATCCGATTGAATGTAGCTCAAAGTGATTCTGCGTGTTTGGGTACAAAAGAGGATCGTTCCTAGAATAAGCATACATATTCAGATATGTTCGAATAGTCCATTTGGTCACACGAGTTGCAGAACGAAAGTTGCACCACTTTGCAATTTTTGCATTACTTACATTTGACACTTTTTCCATCAAGTGAAAATCTACTGCCACAGAAAAACCACTCTGAGATAGCCAAAAATGAGAGAGTTTTTGGTAGAGGGGACCAACATGATTATATAGGATTAGATGAGAAATTTTTAAGCATTACAGTATCTGAGTAACAACATGCTAAATTTTGCAACCATTTTACACTTTGGACTCTTAAGGAATCGATCTAGTTGAACATATCTCATAGCGATTCCACATGTTTGGGTGTGAAAGAGGACCATTTCTAATGTAAAAATACCTATTATGATGCATTGGATTAGTTTGTTTGGTCACACGAGTTGCAGAATGAAAGTTGCACCACTTTGCAACTTTGCATTGCTTGCATTTGACACTTTTTACATTAAGTGAAAATCCGTTGCCATAGGAAAACCACTTCGAGATAGCCAAAAATGAGAGAGGTTTATATAGAAGGGATCAACGCGATCCTATAGGATTAGACAAGAAGTTTCTAAGGATCACAATATCCGAGTAACACCATGTTGAAGTTTGCAGCCAGTTTACACTTTAGACTCTTAAGGAATCGATCTGGTTGAATATAGCTCAGAGAGATTCAGTGTGTTTGGTTATGAAAGAGGACCATGCCTAGCATAAAAATATGTATTCAAACTCATTTGAATAGTTTTTTTGGTTACACGAGTTGCAAAATGAAAGTTGCACCATTTTCCAACTTTGCATTGCTTGCATTTGACACTTTTTCTAACAAGTGAAAATCCGCTGCCATAGAAAAACCACTCTGAGATAGCCAAAATTGAGAGAGGTTTTTGTAGAGGAACCCAACACAATCCTATAGGATTAGATGAGAAATTTCTAAGCATCATGGTATTCGAGTAAAAACATGCTAAATTTTGCATCCATTTCACACTTTGGACTCTTAAGGGATCAAATAGTTAAGGAGTTGAAAGGGTAGTTAGATCCATTGGGAAAGTTTATTTTGAAGTAGAAACATTATAAATATATTGTAAATACTTGATGAGAGGGGGAATCTTGAAGATTTAAAGCAATAAAAGTTTATTATCACTAATTTTTATTAGGTTTTCTGTATTTTTCCATTCTTGGCAGACTTGTACAATCTTGTACAAGGGTGTTTTGACTTGAAAACTATGGAAATCTCTTATAGCATGTGTTAACTTGCATTTGCAGAAGTTTTGAGTCTTATTTTAAATTTGTGGTGTTTTATCTTATATTTTCTTAATCTACCTTGTTAACCCTATTTTTGGGGTGTTCAAAGTCACATAAATGTAATTTTTTCCCATTCTACCCCCTATGACTACTGTGATAGGTGGAATGGGATTGTTTTAGTTGTAAATAGGTGGTTTCAAGCTTGTTTGTGAAGGGGAGGTCTGATATTGTGTTGGGTGTGATTCCCTAATGTGAAAATATGAGTTTTCCTCATGAAAAGTGGAGGTTTTGGTTGGCCAAAGTGAGTTTTGTGACAAGGTAGCATTATTTCATGTTTGATTAAGCTTGTGTAGACCAATTCAAACTTGTTTGAAGAGGTTTTTTGTTTTGAGTAGATTAAGAAGTGACTTTTTCAATAAACCCCTAGGGTTTTGGCTAAAAAGTGGGGTTTTATGGTTTTGAAGGTTTTGACACATTTAAATTGCTTCCCCAAGGTTTTTTAGGGTTCAGATAAGTTTCAAGTATAGTTGCTTTAGAAAAATCGGCTAATTAGAAGCCTAAAATGGTGAAAAGGTGAAATTTGAGTGCTTTGGTATGAAGTGATCATAGGTGGATTTTGAGTATGTGAAATTTTGTTCAAATGGGTTCCTAAAGAGGTTCATTTCATTGACTAATAAGGTGCCATTGAGATAAGTTACCTGATTGAGTTGATTCCCAGTGCTACAAGGGAAAAGAGTGATTTTGAAGAAATGATGAAATTGTGAGTTTATGGCCTGACAATTGAGTTTGCAGATTGGAATTGTGACTTTGTGTGTTACAGGCCTCCCCCTATTGCATCAATCCACAAACCATCATATTGATTGTATCACATGACCTTTTACATACATTTTGCATTTCAAAATTCAATTTTTACATTTGAAAACTAATCAACAATAAAAGTATAAGGTGCTATACAATCCACACAAGCTTGAAACAAAAAAGGAAAAGTGTTGCAAATATAGAAAACATCACCCTTTATTTACTAATTTTGCAGTTGTGCAACTAATGCAAGTTTTTCATTTTTACACCAAATGACATATTTTGTGCAATATCACTTCTCTAATCACCTAATGACCTCTTTGAGACTTTGAATACATTACATATGACCTTCACATGACCTTTTTCACATTGTTTACATTTCAAAATTCAAATTTTGCAAATTTTCATATTGAAGGCATTTATAGAACAAGGTGCTACTGCACCAAACATGAACTCAAAAATTACAATATTTGAGTAAATCTCATTACAATTCCTTAGCAACTGCGTTCTCACAAATCTTTTACAATGTCACTCAGACATTCAATATTCTCTTTAAATGTCTACATTATAGGTGCTCATTATGAGGTTAACTTCAATTGAGTAACCTGAGATTACATTTCTAAGCTTCACATGATCTTTTATAATGGCTTCAAATCAGAATTCATATTTCTCAAGATCATCAAAATAAGGATGTTACATTGCTTTTTTGGCTGAGATTCTCTTTGATGGCTTATAAATCAACATTTTCTACAATGAGAGACCAATCAATTTTTAGTAGTTTACTTACAAATATGGAAAGTAAAAGAGAAAAAGAAAGAGCATCCAAAATGGAAATGAAATGAAAATAGATGGAAGAAACTTATAGATAAGCATGCCAATCTCTCAACTTGTCACTCTTGGTCATACATCTTCACTGTGAGTTCCAAGATACCTATTGCACACAACACCTCTCGTGAATAGAGTAAGTTGAAATTTGAGATGCTCTTATAATGTCTGCATCATAGCTGCTCATGATAAGGTTAACTTCAAATGAATAACTTGAAATTCCCCCACCAACCTTTGCACACACTTTTGTAATGGCTTAAAATCATGATGGAGATTTGTCAAGATCATCAAAATAAGGATGTTGCATTGCTTTTCTGGATGACATTCTCTTGGATGGCTCATAAATCTGATTTTTTTTGCAAGGGGAGACCAATCAATTTGTAGTAAGTTACTTACAAATAGGAAAAGTAAAACAAGATGATAGTATTTCCATCAAACAAATTAATGCACATATAAGTATAAATTAATAAGAACCGATGTGCATACTTACAGATTAATCCAACGAACCATCTGGGTCTACTTTTCTCTTTATTGTGTCTAGTATTGCTTCGTGGTCAGACTCACGAACCTTCCATAAGACCTTGTTCAAAGGTCTACCCCCATATTTGGTCAAAAAAACATTGGAGTCCATGACAAGGTTTGAGTAATGAAGAATCTTACGATGTGTGTCAAAGTCTTGAAATAGCCAATGTTTAACACTCTTATGTGGGTACCTTCTAAGCCACATTCCAGTAACAACAACTGAGCCTGTAGGGTATTTGATGTTTTATCCATCTATAACTAGGGCCTCCAATTTCTTTTTTGCCTCAACACAATGACACAAGTAATAGTTTGTTCCCTCTTCATTGTTTTCATCTGCAATAACTGCATAAACTTTCCCTGCATTGATATGTGCAACAAATCTCTTGAAATTAGTCAACATTATGAATAGACTACAAAGTAATATAACAATATAGAATTTCAAAAACTAAGCAAGCATATATATTACCTGGTTAAAATAACTGATATGTGGTCAAAGTCTACCAATGATTCTATCTATGTTAGTTCCAATGCCATCGAAGGGTGATATGTGTGAAGTGAGTTGAGATAACTTGCCAACTATTTGTAAACCCACTTCCCTAACTCACAATCATACCAGGCTTGCATTGTACATGAATAACAAAAGCATGAAATATTTTGTGTATGAATACTCCATGAACTTTAATTTGAGCTAAGGAAAGAGTGTAGCTCACTCGATCATGCTAGTGTACAAAAATCCTCATATGGTGCAATGTTAGTATCATCCATCAAGCAAAAATACCTATGAACTAAAGACATGCCTTCATTACCTAGACCCATCAAAGCATTACACTACTCAAAAATTGATCTTGCATCTATCAACTTTGCACCGCTTTATACTTTAACTCTTCTCATGCTAATGCTCTTTTTATGCATGCTCTTGCACCATCATGCTCCCCCTTTCCATGCTTGGCCTCACAAAAGTTCCACATATGATGTACACCTGTAATGACATGCATCCTTCTTAACCAATAGAACATGTGTGAGTTCTTGAACTATGTTGCATAGTTATTTGACCATATTATATGCCGACTATATGTTATGCCTCTCTGAGCCAAATCACTGTAGAACATCTGGAAGCAACCTTGCACAAACTTTGGAGAATGTGTGCAATCATCACTAATATAAAAGTGATATTCCCTCAATACCTTCATTTTGTCCTCTATACTATCAGTTGCATAAATGAATGCTATTTGCACAAATATCAAAACCTGTGTGGAGTTGTAATACTGTGACTGTACCTCATGCTATGGATGGAAAGTGTAGTTCTCTGCAAAGTCAACCACTGATACTATGCTGCCAACTAGAAAGGTGTCCTTGCATAGCTTGAGTTGTGTATCCAACCATCAAGCTCTATGGGTATGCCCTGCATACTCATACAATATGTTGTCACGAAACATGGACATAAACTAATACACTAGAATCTTTTAAACAACAAAATCACACCTTTGTGCTTGAGACCCATCTTTTGTAGCGTATGCCACCATTTTATACTTCCTGAACTCTACTAGTTTTTGTCCCACCTCATCTATGTTTTCCATATGTTGACATACTGGCATATGCTACAAGCCACTACAACACTCACTTGAACTATCCAAGCATGTTGTCCTGTAGAATATTTGGCCATCCTCTATTTCACATAATTTTTTTTATAAGAAATCTCTTGAATATTTTGGTGGGGCTTCTATGCCACAATCCTATAAAACATTGTTATTATGCAAATCACAACATATAGAATGATAAACATCATAATGGTTAGAGAATTCAATATGTAGTCTACAACAACAATTAGTGCATGTGTGATTTATCTTGACATAAAAAGGTTTAAGCATTTCAAAAAATCTTTGGAAAATACTAATTTGAGGATAATCCATTTGAAATTTATGAAAAAAATGGGTTTAAGTCATATCCAAAAATACTTTGGATGTGGCTCATGGTTCTAACTACTGATTCTCCTTCTTACCACATCCCTTTGATTCAGAGATGGCCTTGTGTTATTCTTCCAATACACTTCAATTAGTGTTCTCAATGCCTTCAACAATTTTTTTATCTTTTTGTGGAAATCTCCCTAAGAATTCCCATAATTCATTTGAATTGGCACCCTCAATTTTTTTCTACTAATTCTAATTTGTTCACTCGTCTTTCTAATGAGATGAGCTCTCTTTGTTTGACTTCTTACCAAATTCAATGTAATGACACATTGTGTGAAATTACTATCCTTTGAGCATGAGGTCTTACCCACACTCTCATATGCATCCATTAGATTCTTCACAATAGTGTTTTCACTCAATGCATTTGATGTTCTCAACCCAAGAGTCTTCATGATGTCTCTATACTTTATACCCCACATCATTTCAACAAATAGTTGGCATCTTGTGGTATCATTTATCCTTTCAAAGTAGAATTTCAAAATCTTATCAACATATCTTCTACAAGTGCATGCTAGAATCTTACCTTCCATGTGCTGCAAAATATCCTCATCAATATTAATCAAAGACTTTGGCTTTCTACACAAAATTCTAGGTGGTGTTCTCCTAGGTACATACATCTCAACATTAGGAATTTCATCAATATTTAATTAAGGTGGGCTATATTGTGTACTTGCGATCGATGGTGGAGTAGAAGACATACCTTGAGGTTCTCATGGGGATGATTGCATACCTTCTTCATCAAATTCGAGTGATGATGTACTCTCAACTTGAGATGCACTAGATGGTGTTCAACCATATTCACTTGCAATAGATGGTGTCCCTCCATATTCACTTGTGGTATCTAGTATCCCTCCATATTTGTTTGTGCTTAATGGTGTCCCCTCGTATTCACTCTCCATAGAGGGTGTGTCTCTAACTATGGTATCTTAATTTTTCTTAGCACGATGCTTTCACATGTGTGCCCTTTGTGCTCGAAAACCCTGTTCTCTTTTTGACGGTTGAGGTTCCTCTTCAGTTGGCTTGTTTTCGTCAATAGTACCCAATTTCTTCTTTTCATGATTTTCCACCACCTAACCCTTTGTCCTGGAAAATCTTGTTCTCTTTTTTATGGTTAAGTTTCCTCTTCAGTTGGCTTGTTTTCGTCAGTAGTACCCAATTTCTTATTTTCATGATATGCCACCACTCGTTCTCTCTCCTTTTCTTTGAAGGTTTTATACTCTTCGTCTATTAGTTTATTCCTTCTTTGTTTCTTTGGCACAATGGATAACTTTACCTATAGCATGGTAATGAGATGAATATTAGTTCCTAAAGTATTTTTCCATTCAAATAAATGAAATATATGTCATTCAAGGCTTCATAAAAAATATTTATAATCATCTTCTACAAGAATAATTTCAGCATAGAAAACGTGATGTAGGGGTTGGTTTGTTGTTTTAGTCTAATCATTTTGAGTTGGTTGGGGTCTTCACCATCTAGGTTGCTACCATGCTGGCCCTACCTTCTCAACCCTACCCTATTGGAAAGTTAATGGAGTGTTGGCAAGCTAGCACACTCACTAGCTTGTCAATACAGTAGGGTTGAGAAGGCAAGGGAAACATATGCCTCATAGAAATGGGGTTCCATGGATACATCACTATGGCACCCCATTTCTATGAGGCATACGCTGCCCTTGCCTTCTCAACCCTACCGCATTGGCAAGCTAGTGGAGTGTTGGCAAGATAGCTCACTCACTAGCATGCCAATGCAACAGGGTTGAGAAGGTAGGGGTAGTGTATGCCTCATAGAAATGGGGTACCATAGTGATGTATATCACCGTGGCACCCCATTTCTATTGGGAAGCATATGCCTCATAGAAATGGGGTGCCACAATGATGTATATCACCGTGGTACCCCATTTCTATGAAGCATACATTGTCCCTGCCTTCTCAACCCTACCACATTGGCAAACTAGTGGAGTTTTGGCAAGCTAGTGGGTGCCATAGTGATATACATCACCGTGGCACCCCATTTCTATGAGTCATACACTATCCCTACCTTCTCAACCTACCACATTGGCAAGCTAGTGGAGTGTTGGAAAGCTAGTGGGTGACACCCCATTTCTATGAGGTATACGCTTCCCCTACCTTCTCAACCCTACCGCATTGGCAAGCTAGTGAGTGAGCTAGCTTGCCAACACTCCACTAGCTTTCCAATGTGGTAGGGTTGAGAAGGTAGGGGCAGCATATGCCTCATAGAAATGGGGTGACATTACTATGACACCCCATTTCTATGAGGCATACACTGCCCCTACCTTCTCAAACCTACTATATTGGCAAGCTAGTGAGTGAGCTAGCTTGCCAATATGGTAGGGTTGAGAAGGTAGGGGCAGTGCATGCCTCATAGAAATGGAGTGGCACCCCATTTCTATGAGGCATACGCTGCCCCTACCTTCTCAACCCTACCACATTAGCAAGCTAGTGGAGCATTGGTGGCACCATAGTGATATAATCACTATGGCACCTCATTTCTATGAGGCATACTCTGCCCTTACCTTCTCAACCCTACCACATTGGAAAGCTAATGGAGCATTGGTGGCACCCCATTTCTATGAGGCATACGCTGCCCCTACCTTCTCAACCCTACTGCATTGGCAAGCTAGTGCAGCGTTGGCAAGCTAGCTCACTCACAGAAAAGGTATGGTTGAGAAGTTAGGGGTAGCGTATGCCTCATATAAATGAGGTACCATGATTATTACATCACTATGACACCCCATTTCTATGAGGCATACACTTCCCCTACCATGTCAACCATTTTTGAGACTGACCTGAACACACAGTTTTAAGGTTTGAAAGTCATTTAAAATGGTGTTTTGACCCATTCCTCTCATTGTTATAACTATAACTTGAGGAATGGGTCTAAAACATAACTAAAAAGGTGTGGTAATGTTGATTGTGTACAGGGGAGGTGAAGTGTTGAGTTGGGGATGAATCCCTAGAGTGAAATTTGGCATTTTCCATGTGAATTTGAGAGGTTTTGACATGCTCAAATGATTATTGTGTTAGGGAAGCATTGTTTCTTGTTGAATTGAGTTTTTTCAGGCCATTTTAGACTTGTTTGAGGTGGTGGCATGTTTTTATAAGGTTGGGAAGTGTGTTTTCCAATAAGCCCTAGGTTATTTGGCTTAAAAAGAGGGTTTTTGGTTTTTGCATCTTGGTGGATGAATTTCTGAGAAATAATTGTGAATTATTTGGTTTGAATACATATAAATTTCTGCTCACATGTGTTTGGAGGTTTTGGTCAAGTGTCAAGATAAGTTTCTTTGCTAAAGTGTCCTAATTTGAGGCCTAGTTGGTGTAGAAAGCTTGATTTGAGAAAGTTGTTACAAAGTAACCAATAGTGATTTGTTGGCATGTGATTGTGTACCCTAAAGGGTCCTTGAAATGGTTCAACTCTTGGTCTAAAATAATCTTATTGAGAAGAAACACTTGCTTGAATGAGTTGGCAATGCTACAAGGAAGAGTGCTGATTTGGTGAAAAGTGAAGAGTTTTGAGAATTGTGGCTTGTGAATTGTTGTTTTTGGTTTATTTTTTGTTTTTAGTTGTGTTGTAGGACTTCCCCTGGTTGCATCAAAATTCAAATTATTTTTCCATGCTTCCATTTTGAGCCATGATTGCAAGGTAGGCTGCACCTTTCCCCATGTTGCTAATTTAGCCTTCAATAAAGTGTCTTCTAACAATGGAGAGAAGGGTTAGAATCCATCGTAGGTAGACTAATCAAGGAAAATTTTAAAATATAGCACAAATAAAAGTGATGAGGTAGGTTTAGTGATGAGGTAAATTTATAAATAGAGATGAAAACCAAAATAGTTTCTAAGATCTATTAATGTGGGAGGCGTATATTCCAATTTTTTGGAGAGATGTATAGAAAATTTGGTAGCATACACAAGGCAAAGAGTTGCTTTGTATAATTGTTTGAAAAAATTCCTTAATGAAAGCTTCAGAGAGTGATATGTACTTCCATAATAAAGTATTGAGAAATGATTTTTTCTTTTACTTCCTTAAAATGTACGCCATATATATGTTTATACAAAATGTGGAAGCATACACAAGGTAAGTCAATTGTTAAATAACAAAATTCCTCAAAGAGATTTGGTTTAAAAATGTAATTGTAAAGAGTATATAATTGTGTAATTTAAAATTTGCATTGACAACCTAAGGTTATAATGAAAAAAAAACAATGATCAACATGGAATATGCAAAATAAAAAAAATGAAAGGAATCCATAATAGAATGAAAGAAAATGTTTAAATACTTCACATACCTAAAAAACTAGAGTTTCAAATGGAGGAGTTCAACCCAATTATGTAGCCTTAGATTCATCTTTCTTCAAACTCCTCAAAAAATTGACTTTTTCAAAAGCTTGTTCACCTCCAAACTTCAATTGTATATTAGTTTTCAATGGAATTCAAACTTGAATTTATATTATATGTCTTTCAACATGAAAACTCTGCTATTTCATGCAAAGGTGGTAGAAAGATCATGAAAAAGGTGGTGGAATGTAAAAAACATGCATTCACACTTCACAACATCATCAAAAAGCTACTTTTTGTTGGAGCATGTGCAAAACTAGGAGAATATGTAGAATGTGGGCCTTGAGATAATGGGTATATTGAGTTTGTTTACCGTTTTTAGTGCAACACAAAATGTGCTCGCGTTATAATGTGAGTGCGCTATAATGCAAGCACATTATTTCTTCCTAAAATGGCCATATCTCTACTTCAAAACATTCTCATGTTATGAGAAAGTTGGTTTTTTAATAGATTTATTTTCTCTCTCTTTGTCTATACCCTATATACCATGATTCTATCTCTCTTCCCTCTACCCCTATTCCCTAATTCTATCTCTCTTGCCTCTACCCTCTACCCTTAACCCTTATACTCTCTATCTATCTCCCACTCCCTCCCTCTTTATCGAGTCTCTCCCTTGTCTCTCAACCCCTACCCCCTATAACTCTCTCAACTCCCTCTCTCTCACTCACTCACTCCTCTTTCACTCACTCACTCTCTCTTTCTCACTCACTCACTCACTCCCTCGCTCTCCCTCTCTCTCACTCACTCACTCTCTCCCACTCCCTCCCTCTCTCTCTTGAGTCTCTCCCTCATCTCTTGACCCCTATACCCTCTCCCTCTCTCAACTCCCTCTCTCCCCCTCACTCACTCCTTCAATCTCTCTCCCCTCTACCCTAAACCCTTAACCCCTATACCCTCAACCCTTAAAACCTAATTCTATCTCTCTCCCCATCTACCCTCTACCCTTAACCCTTATATCCTCTATCCTCTACCCTCTATCTCTCTCTCATTCCTTTCATCTCTCTCTCTCTAGTCTCTCCCTTGTATCTCAACCCCTATACCCTCTCCCTCTCTCAACTCCCTATCACCCACTCACTCATTCGATCTATCTCTCCTCTACTCTCTACTCTTAACCCTCCACCTTATATCTCTCTCAATTCTCTCCCTGCTACCCCCTCTTCCTCACTCACTCACTCACTACCTCTCTCTCCCTCTCTCTCACTGACTCACTCTCTCCCACTCCCTCCCTCTCTCTCTCGGTTCTCTCCCTCATCTTTCAACCCCTATTCCCTCTCCCTCTCTCAACTCCCTATCTCTCACTCACTCACTCATTCAATCTCTCTCCCCTCTACCCTCTACCCTTAATCACAAACCCTAAAACCTTAACCCTTAAACCCTTAAACCTAAAACACTCTACTCTTAACCCTCTATCCTCTATCTCTCTCAATTCTCTCCCTCCTACCCACTCTCCCTCACTTAAGTCTCTCTTACTCACTCCTATCTCTCTCCCCTCTACCCTTAATCCTTAACCCTTAAACCCTCTACCATTAACCCTTAAACCCTCTACCATATAAACCCTTAAACACTCAACCCTAAACCCTAAAACCTCAACCCTTAAACCCTCAACCCTCTATCCTCTATCCTCAACCCTTGAACCCTTAAACCCACTTATTAAACTCTCTACCCTAATCCCTCAACCCTTCAACCCTAATCTATAAACCCCTATACCCTCAACCCTTAAACCCTTAAACCAACTTAGTAAACTCTCTACCCTAATCCCTCAACCCTCTTTACCCTTAATCCTTCAACCCTTCAACCCTAATCCGTCAACCCCTATACCCTCTACCCTATACATTGGACCCTCGAACCTAAGCTGCCAACCCTATAAATTGAATCATCTACCCTCAACCTTAAACCATCAACCCTCAAACCCTCTACCCTCTACCCTCTACCCTCAACCCTAATCCCTCAACCCTTAAACCCTCTACCCACTACCCTTTATCCTATAAACCCTTAAACACTCAACTCTAAACCCTAAACCCTCAACCCTTAAACCCTCTACCATCTACTCTCATTCCTCTACCCTCTACCCTCATCTACCCTCAATCCTATACCATCTACCCTCCTCTACCCTAATTCCTCAACCCTAAACCCTAAACCCTTAAACCCTTAAACACTCAACCCTAACCCTTGACCCTCAACCCTTAAACCCTCTACCCTCTACCCTCTACCCTCAAACCAATACCCTCTACCCTAAAAACTAATTCCTCAACACTAATCCCTCAACCCTTACACCCTTAAATCCAAGAAAACTCCCAAACCTAATCCGTAAAACCTCAACCCTCTACACTCAACCCTAAACCCTAAAACCTCAACCCTTAAACCCTCAAACCCTCTACGCTACCCTCTACCCTCAACCCTTATCCCTCAACTCTTAAACTCTTAAACCCACTTAGTAAACTCTCTACCCAAATCCCTCAACCCTCTTGACCCTTAATCCCTCAACCCTTCAACCCTAATCCCTCAACCCCTATACCCTCTACCCTATACATTGGACCCTTGACCCCAATCCCCCAACCCTATACTCTCAATCCTCTACCCTTAACCTTAAACCCTCAACCCTTAAACCCTATACCACTACCCTCTACCCTATAATCCCTTAAACACTCAACCCTAAACCCTAAACCCCCAACCCTTAAACCCTAAACCATTAAACCCTCTACCTTCTACCCTCAACCCTAATCCCTCTACCCTTAAACCCTTAAAACCACTTAGTAAAATATCTACCCTAATCCCTCAACCCTTTGACCCTTAATCCCTCAACCCTTAAACAGTAATCCCTCAACCCTTATACCCTCTACCCTATACATTATACCCTCAACCCTAATCCCCCAATCCTATACCCTCAATCCTTTACCCTCAACCTTAAACCCTCAACCCTCTACCCTCTACCCTATACATTAAACACCCAAACCTCAATTCTCAACCCTCAACCCTTAATCCATCAATCCTCAACCCTCAAACCCTAAACCCTCAACCTTAATACCCTTTACCCTATACATTAGACTCTTAACCCCAATCCTTCAACCATATGTACCCTAAACTCTAATCTCTCAGCCCTATACCATCAACCCAATACCCTAATCCCTCAACCCTACAAGTCGTCAACCATATACCCTCTATTCTCAACCCTCTACCCTATACATTGGATCCTCAATCTTCAACCCTCATTTATCTATGTCCCTCCCTCCTCTTCTCTCCTCTCTATCCATCCATCCCTCCTCTACCCTAATCCCTCAACCTAAACCTTAAACCCTTAAACCCTTGAATGCTCAACCATGATCCCTCAACCCTCAACCCTTAAACCCTAATACCCTAGAAACCATCA